>JAWMQZ010000013.1:1976009-1986154 GCA_035584835.1 Tangara arthus | reverse complement strand
GTTTCTTTTTTAGCTGTAGATTCAGCCCTTGACCTTTCAGGGCTGGCTGGAAACGAGCAGTGCCAGATTTGCCTGCCGTGAATGTTTTGACAACAATTTTGCTGATGAGAGGATCAAGTTGTTGCCGTGCTCAAAACCAACCTGTTCTGTGCAAAAAAATGAAGAGTTTACTTCAAAAATAGCTGTATTTTACAGCCTTAATTATATTAGAGCTGGGTGGAGCACAGCTTTCATTCCCATTCCTTCACAATTTTGGAAAACCAAATTAGAAAAAAAGAAAGAACTTCAGAAATTGTTGATTCCTCACAGAAAACAAATAAATAAATAGTCAAATTTCTAAAATCTGTGTTTAGGGTTTTTGCCCTCTGAGGCATTTTTCTATGGATATTTCATGGCAGCTTTGGCTCAGATTCCCATCAAAAGTTAGCTCCAGCAATTAGGCAGAAATACAGGAATATTTCTGTCAGACACATCCCATGATAACCACAGCAACACATCCAGGCAGCCTCTCCTCAGGGCACATCTATTTTTTAAATGGAAATACATCCAGAATGAACTGAATTTCCTTCAGTTTCCCAGTCCAGAGAAGGTGCGGGAAGGGGTTTTAAATCCAGCCTTACTCATCTATTACAACTCCATAAACTGTATTTGTCCTAAGGAGTCATCTGGAGTTTATAACAGGCCAAAAATGGAGCCTGGGTAATTGGTCTAAAGAGGGTTTTCCTACTTATCCTCCCCATTTTATGTTTAATATGAATTATCCAATGCCAATCTCTCCAAATCACACAGGAGATGTTTAAAAATCAATTTTCCCCACATCCCTGGTAATCAATGGGATTGTTTTACCTTCCATGGCCATTTTATCAGGGAGGTTTGAACCAGATTACTGCTTATTCCTCCAGACAAATTACATGGATTCATCCCACTGGAACATCTGCAGCATCAAGGAGTGCCTAAATCACCCACCAAGGTGTGTGCACAGCTCAGCATTCCCTAAATTCTGCTGTAGGACCTTATTCCCTGGGGTATATCCGCTGTCTGCTTGCACCAGTGGGGAATGCCTCAGTGCAAGCAGCTGGATTTGCATCCAACAGAACAATACCCACACATTCCTCAGATCAGATCAAGAGTTTTACCCAAAAAAACCCCAAAAATTGCCTCATGCTTTAGGCTTTAGATTTACTCCATATGGAAAAATGACCAGAATTAATTCCAATATATTTTTAACATCACGATCCAAGTCAGTGTTCAAGGGGGATTCTCCCAGAGGGTTTTTTTTTCCTCCCCAACAGCAGCTGCTGACTCACTCAGCTCTTAGTTGCTAAAATTTATGGCAACAATAAAATGTTGAAGTCAACCTTCCTTTGAGGATGGAGCTGGGGCTGGAGAGAGTGCAGTGAAAATCCAGGGAAGTGGCACAGGGAGAGGGGTCCTGGGATGGTCCCAACCATGCATGCCAACCAAATCTGCCTGCACTATTCCTCCTGGCATGCTCCTGGTGGTGTCAGGCTCAGGGAGCTGAATCCTGAGGGGTTTGGGCTCATGTGGCACGTGGTGAGGGGAGAACAGACTGAGCAGGAGCCAGGAAAGGGCTCAGAAAGGGCTCCTGGAATTGCAGAATAGCCTGAATTCGAAGGGATCCACATGGATCAGAGTCCAACTCGTGACCCTGCACAGGTCACTGAGGTGGGAGTTGGAAACTGGGGTGGGGCTGCTCTTCCCTGCAGTCACCAAACTCAGGAAAACCACTGGAAAATCCCACGGAATCTGAGTTTGGTTCAAGCATCTCCAACAAACAGAGTCCAGAGCCACTCACAACACCTGGGTGGTTCATCCACCCTCTTCACAGCCCTTCCTGTCTCTGGCCTCTTTGTGTCTGATTAATTTGATTTACACTGATTGCATTGGCTGTTAGGCAAAAAAGCGTGCGCTGAATAAATATAACAATAAAAATATAGTAATGATAAATGTAATAATAGAACAAATAACGATAAATATAAGAAAATAATAACAATAGATATAGTAATTATAATATAATAATATAATAATTATCAGACATTAATATAATCATTATCATATATTAATATAATAATTATATTAATGTGATAATTATATTATATAATATAGCAATTAAAATATAATAATTATACTATAGTAATAAAAATAATAATGGTAAATATAATAATACAATATATAATGATGATAAAAATAATGATAACCCTGCACTCAGCAGGTCAAGCACCACATACCAACCTTATCCCTACCAGTAAATTAAAATTAAATAGCAACCATTTGGTGAGAGATTTAGATTAAACAGTGGGAAGGAATTGTTCCCTGTGAGGGTGCCCAGAGCAGCTGTGGCTGCCCCTGGATCCCTGGCAGTGCCCAAGGCCAGGTTGGAACAGCCTGGGATGGTGGAAGGGGTGGAATTTGATGGGTTGTAAAGGTCTCTATCAATCCAAACCTTTTGGATTTTATGGAAATGGTGCCCTCTCTGTCAGTGGAGACCAAGGAGAAAGGAACTGTTTAAGGGCAGCTTGCCCAGCAGGCAGAGAGGGTTGGGCTGGTGTGCTGGGAGGACTGAACCCTGGATATTTCCCTGTTTGATGGGTCAGGCAGCAGCAGTGACTCAGGCTCTGAGTCAGCCCCGCTGCTGCTGGGGCCTGCAAGAGCCCCCTCACGTAAGCTGGAAATTTCACTTCATTAAGCAACCCACACACCCTAATTGGTGCTGGTTTATCCTGTGCCTCAGCCTCTCTGGGTCACCTCATGCTCTGCAAAGCATCTAAAACATCAAAGTCATTCTATCCTCCAGGAACAAACGTTGCAGGGCTATTTTTACTGCACATTTCCAGGGGAGTGGGACATCACTGAGGTGTTTAATTAACTCCAAGTTACTTTTCTGGCTGTTTAGTCGGCCAGGGAGGAATTTCCAGTGCTGTGGAATTATCCAAAGGAGCAGCAACAGGAAAAGTGGGATTTCTATTTCAGGAAGCCAATCCCCAAGGTGCAGGCTGAGCTGTTCTTCCCTTAATGAAGACACATTGATCATCTGCAGGAGCTTCTGTGAAACAGTTCTGTGTTCTCATGGCATCAGATTGGAAAAACCTGCCTGGAAAGTGGTGAGTCCCCATTCCTGGAGGGTGGAAAAGCCATGGAGATGCTGCACTCGAGGGCAGGATTTAGTGAGGAAGATGCCAGAGCTGGGTCAGAGGTTAGACCCAGTCCTAGAGTATCATGGACATATTTCATGAAAAATCCTTTCATTAGGATCTTTTCTCCTGGGAAGCTTCAGCTTCTCCATGTTTTGCTGCTTTGGAATGTGATTTGGAGAATTGCTTACCCAGCATGTGAATTGTTTTTACCTGATGACCAATGACAGCAGCCTGTGTCAAGGCTGTGAGCAGTCACAAGATTTTATTATCATTCCTTTCTATTCCTTTCAAGCCTTCTGATGAAATCTCTTCTTCTCTTCTTTTAGTATAGTTCTAATATATCATTTTCTTTTAATACAATATATATCATAAAATAATAAATCAGCCTTCTGAAACATGGAGTTAGATCCTCATCTCTTCCCTCATCCTGGGACCCCTGTGAACACCACCCCACTAGAGGACTTTTCCAACCTGAAATTCCATATTTCTGTGACTCCTGAGAGTGCAGGACACAGCACACTGTGAAACACTTCTGGAGGAGTTTCTGCTCCCCAGTCCCAGCCCTGTGATCCCCTGGGATACTGGAAGCAGCTCCCAAGGCAGGAATCCCCAGCACAAATCCAAATCCACGCTCCTGGCTCCTTTAACTGCCTCCAACTGTTGATACAAGACCAACAATCTTGTTTAGGTATTTATAAAGCATTAATAAATCATTAAACACTAATTATATTTCCTTTCTTTCCCCTTCCATTCGAGCTGCTCCTCTTGCTGGCCCTCACTGCCATGAATATTTCCAGCCCCCATTCCAAGGAACTATTCCATGAAGGATGGCTTTTAAATCATTTACCACTAACAAATGCTCTCAGCCATCCTAGCAGACAGCATCTGTTTATTTAAACGATCTGAGAGGACTCATTAATCCAGAACACACAATAAAATTGTCACTTTGGGTCAGGAAATGCTGTTTCCAGCCTTGACAAGGCCCAAGGAAGATCATATCTTGTGCTCTAAAGGATTTATCCAGAGAAGTTGGATCAAACCAGGACAGACACAAAACCCTCCCCACCTCTCAGAGCCAGGCAAGCCCCAGCTCCTGCCCTGCTGAACTGTGAATTTCCAGCATGTTTAACTCAGTGAAACCCACACCCAGCACGGAATAAAACCCATAACTTTTACTCCTATCCATAATTTAGAACAACCTTCAGGAGTTTGCAATGGCTGAAATTAAATAGGAAATTAAACTATTCCCCCAAGGCGGTGGGGTGGAGGCAAAAAATGCATTTAGACATAAGCACACAAGTAGTTCATGGTGCTTTTGTGGGGATTACTCAGCACAACCCCTTAGCAGTCCCCTGACATGTTTTTTAGGATATTCCCTGAAGCACCCTGATTTTAAACTGCCTTAATGCCTCCAGCACGCTCCCAGCTCCCCCTTCCAAGGGCATTCTCAGCCTGGAAAATTGTTTTTCACCCATTGTAAATCCATAAAAACCACACCAGCTCTCTCCAAGGGCTGAAGGCCAGGTTAAAGTGCATGTTCCCTCCTTTTTGGGGGGTTTTAAATTAGTACAGAAATTAAATTTGCTGTTATTGTAGAGTTTAAATGAAGATATTCCCTTTCCAGCGGGCCCTGCCTCAGGTAACCCTGAGACTTTTAAAAGTGCTGATGCTCTCAAATCTCAGCCTCAGCTGAGACAAACATTTCCTTTTGCAAAGAAATAAAACCTGGAAAATGTTAAACTTGGAGGCAGGACAGGATGGGGCACCTGCAGAGCCCGTGGGACACTGGGAATGCCCCAAATTTTTCATCCCACAAAAGTGACAAAAAAGGGAACTTGACAAGAAAGAAATCCCAGTTCCTGTGGAAGGTTTATAATCCTTCCCTTCCTGTTGGAATAAACTGACATTTTAGGAGTGCTGCATTTATTTAAATGCCACCCTGGCATGTAAATATTTGATTCCATAATGATTATTGGCAGTCATGATAAAATAGCTCACGAGTTCACCCCATGAGTTTGTTTATTGCATGAAAGGATTTGCCCAGAAGCAAATTTTGGTGGTGATGAGAGCTTGTATTGACACAGAAAAAATTAAATGAGAATTTTATTGTCATAAAATATCAGGATTAAGCTAATCATACCCCAGCTGTCAGTGACAGAGAGAGGTTTATCAAAATATTGCAAAATTACAAGGTCGTGGAGCGGGGTTGGGTTTTGGGGTTTTTTTCTATATCATTTTGATATTAGATAAGAGTCTATCTCAACAGTGCACTCAGTTGCAATCTTTAACAGTTAACTGGGAAAATCCAGCTTTATGAACAGGAGAATATCAGTCATTAATCATTAATTATAAAACCTGAAGAGACAATACCATCAGGCTGACATTTAATACTGAGAGGAGAGCCATGAAACCGCAGTGTGCACAATAAGAGGCCCTAATTATTGAAGGAGTTTCTCAATGGGGTGGTTGATCTGTTCAGGCAGTGCCACAGGAATCAGATTTGGGCCTGGTTTGAAGGAAAACGGGGCTCTGACAGCCAGGAGGGTGGGAAGGAGCTGGGAACAGTTGGAATGTGGGGAAAAACATCCCAAAGACACACTCCCAGGAATGTTTGGGTTGTAAGGACCTTAAATCCCATCCCATCCTATCCTGAGGCCTTAGATGGAAAATAGAAAAGCTAAAATCCTCTCTGTAACCCTGCAGCTCTTTAGTGTGTAACTCTGAACTCCACACCCAGGGTCAGCTGCTGCTTTCCCATTCTGGGCAGACACAACAATTCCTCCCCAGGCCTGGCAATAAAGGACACCTCAGTGCCTCAGGGCCCAGAGATGGGAACAAAAGTGAGCTGGGGCAGCAAACTGGGGCTCAATGCCTTCATTACCTGAAGCTGGAATTGGAGGATGAACCCCCAATGTGCAAATGGCCCAAAGGTATAAAAGTGTGAAACCCGTGAGCTGTGGGGCAGTTTGGGTGCAGCCCCTGGGGGACTTGGTCTGCCCTGGATGTACCTGAAGGGCTTCGGTCAATAAAACTGCTTGTTATTGCCTTCACTCTGCCTGGCCTCTGGTTTTAGGAGCCCCAAAAGGCATCAACCCCACCCCTGCCATGGCAGGAACACCTCCCACTGCCTGAGGTGGCTCCAACCCCAATGTCCAACCTGGCCTTGGGCACTGGGGCAGCCACAGCTGCTCTGGGAATCCCATCCCAGCTCCTCCTCACCCTCACAGCCAGAAATTCCTTCCCAAATCCCATCTAACCCTGCTCTCTGCCCATTCGCAGGCATTCCCTGTGTGCTGTCCCTCCATCCCTCCCCCAAAGTCTCTCTCCATGTTTCCTGCAGCTCCTCCAGACCCCAATGAAGTCACCCCAAAGCTTCTCCTCTCCAGGCTGGACAATCCCAATTCTCCAGCCTTTCCTCCCAGCAGAGCTGCTCCACCCCTCAGATCATCGTGGCGCCTCCTCTGGAGTCATTCTTCAAATATTTCCATGAAAAACTCCAAAAAGTCCCATTTTCTCACGGAAACCACGCTGCAGTTGGTCACTTTTAAAGCAATTCCCTCTTGTCCTAAGCCACAACATTCCCAACAGGGTCCTGCCCTCATACCACACGTTTATAACACACAAAGTTCCTGGTGTGGGTACCTGGGAAAGGTCCTGCCCCATCTCCCTCCTTAATCCTCACCCAGAACCTTCCTTTCTGTCCCACCCATGCCAAAGGCAAGGCTTGTCCTCTGAAGGAGAAAAACTAAATTAAGGAAATTGAAGGAAAATAAAACCACCCTCAGATAGGAAAGTGTCTTTCATGCTCTGGAACAGAATTTAGAGACTTCCTTTATCTGGGGTTTTTGTCCATCCCAAAGTCTCAATTTGTTCTTCCCTGATTGTTTTCTAACTTTTCCAATTATCTCAGGGGGGCATCAATTTGTTTTCAAAGTCAGGCATTAATTTAAAGCAACACTTTGAGCAATCCTGCTTGTTTCTTTCTGAAGGTCTTTTTAATGGCACAAGCATCTGCATAGCCCATCAATCTTCCCTCCTGGATATCTGGAGAGCCATCTCTGTCCTTACAGAAAGGCTGCTCCAGGAGTTTTTATTAATTCCAAAAGATTCTGATATCTCATTATGCCTTACCTGGAGAGCCTCTTGCTGGCTGGGGACACATGGGCAAAGTTTTGCTGCAATTGTCTCCAAAATGACTTTTTTCTCCCTCAAAAATTACCCCAGAAAGCCACAGATTTAATGGAAATAATTGTAAATAATGCTGATTAACAGTAATATCATTTTAGTGGCCCTGAAGTGTCTTGGGAGGGAATATAGAGCTGGGCTCTCCTTTGGGGATAAGGAAAATAATTTCTTTGTATTTGTAGCCTATGAAATCCTACAGTGCTCATTTCAGATATTAATTGGGATTATCCAGGCAATTCTCCCTCCTGGCCTTAACTGGTGATAACTGAGTTTGTTCCTGAGCAAAGATTTGCTGGGATGAGTGGAAAAATGGGATCAACAGCTTTTAACCCTCTCCAAGGAATGCACTTGGCTGCTCTCCCCCCATTCCCTTCTCTCTGCCCAGAAATAATCCAATATTTCCACACCTTTTCTATCCTTTTTTACCAAAATTTGAGAATCGAGACTTAAAATCAGCACCCTGAACAACCCAAAGTTTTCCAAATGCTTCCAGGAAGACTTTTCTGTTTCCCTGAAAATACCCACTGTATTTTTCTTGAATTAATCTTTTAAAGAATCAAAACTTCCTAAAGAAAAAACATCACTGAATGCTTGGGATATTTTGGATCTGCAATGAATCTCACCAGAAATTACAGACAACTCCTTAAAATTATTGTGGAAAAGGAATCCCAGAGCTTGCAGAGTCCACCCCAACCACACCATCTCCTCAAGCCCTAAATGAAACAGCTCATTACTAACTCAATAATTAATTACAGCATCTTCTAAGACATTCCCCTTATAGCATTAAGGAAATGAAACAGAATGAGAAAGAGGAGAGGAAAATCATTTCCACCATCCCCTTATTAAAGTTTCTACTGCAACACTGCAGGTGTTATTAAAATACAATAAAAATACAAAAGGTCAGATGTGAGGAGGAAATATGGAAGGATTGTACTTGAAAAACCCAAATATTAAGCAGCTGATGCAGGAACTGAGTCAGAACCCTGAATAAACTTAAATTGTGTATTGGGAGGGCAATACCCCCATTTTTTATCATAATTGAGCCTCAGGATTATTATTTAAATTCGGGGTCTTTTTCTTTATGATAAAAGTACTGAAACACCCCATTTTCCATGGGAATTATGCAGAGTATTGCCAATAACCAGGAAATCAAAGGGACATTTCCTGCTTGGTTTCCCACATTGGTTTCTCTGTTTCAGGTCAATAACTGAGCTCCAAACTGAAAATGAACATTCCAAATCTGTTTACAATCGTATTTTAATTAAGGAAAGCACCGTACAGATGATTAAATGTAATTAATCACAGTTTGTGGTTCCAAGGAAATCCTCACTCACAAAAAAATCAGTGAGTTTTCTATGTTTTATAAAAGGTTCCAGGTTCCTTTTTAAGCGAGGTCCAGAGTAAAATCCCAATTTTGTGGCCTTCCCACAAAGGTCATTAAGAATTCCTGTGTTAATAAGGCACCAGATTTGGGAAAGAAGGATTAATGTTGTGTTACCCATGGGATAGGCTGGAATGTAGAACCTCAACATTTTTAAATGGCACATTTAAATAATAGTTAAAATATAAACAAGATGCTTAAATCAGCACAACTTTGAAAATCAATAAGTATACACATTTATAGAAAATATTATTTTTTAAATATTTCTAATTTATAATAGAATGTATTATTAAAATAATATGCATATTTTTATATATTATTTATATAATTTCTATTTGCAATTTTATTATATATAAAATATAATTTTATGTAATCAATTTTATATTATTTCTGTTTTATAATATAAATATTCTAAAGAATTTTTATAAAATTATTTAAATATAAATAGAGTTGAGCAGTAATAAATATACACATACTAATAAATATACACATTAACCAAGCTTATCATGGAATATTCCAAAAGTACTGGAAAATTATCACCACTTACCCACCTGGACCAGGCCAAAAGCAAAAGCTGGCATTTCTCTAAGTGAAATAATTCACTTTTCACACCTCTGCCACTTTTTAACCCTGAAACACCAGCTGAGAGCTGGGACTGAAAACTCAAAATTCTCCCTGCCTTTACCCCAAACTCCACCTCACCCCAAAAGCCACTAATGAGGCTTCCCTTTAATTTCTGGCCGCATTAAAGAAATTTAATTAGGCCACAATTGCAGGCAGCTGAAAATGCAGAGCTTTTCTCACCTTGCATTAAATCCCAGTTTTGTTGCATTAATGGGGAGTGATCACTGAGTTGCATTTATTGGCTAAATCAAGCCAGGGACATTAGCACCAGATTAATTGCAGCTAATTTGGGGACAAATTCTGCTCCCCATTGCAGGGTGGTGACTGCAGGAGAGCAGCACAGTTTCCCTGGATTTCTCTGGGAATCTTGCTCTAATTCCAGGATGTGAAGTGCCACCACTGAAACGCAGAGCAAGGTAAAGTGGCTCAAACTTCCTCAGAAATCTGAGTGGTTTTCCTGTTTCAGGGAAATATTCTCATTTCTGATAATGAATTTCAACCAATCTCAGAAAAAGCACTAATTAAATATGCAGGGGGGATAAGCACGGTGAGCTTAATCAGAGAATTTGTCCTGATTGTTTTAAAAGCTGCTTTTTTTGTTTGTTTCTTTGCAACTGTTACACTTCCAAAGAAAATTACTGCGGCTTCAAGGGGGAGAAATCTTTCCAATGGGAGATCTCCAAAACCAGATTTCAATTGGATCTTGGGAAGGAATTGAGGAGAGGCTGGGATGGAATTCCCAGAGCAGCTGTGGCTGCCCCTGGATCCCTGGCAGTGCCCAAGGCCAGGCTGGACACTGG
>JAWMQZ010000013.1:1945874-1956883 GCA_035584835.1 Tangara arthus | reverse complement strand
CTGGGATGGGATTCCCAGAGCAGCTGTGGCTGCCCCTGGATCCCTGGCAGTGCCCAAGGCCAGGCTGGACACTGGGGTTGGAGCACCTGGGACAGTGGAAGGTGTCCCTGCCATGGCAGGGGTGGAATGGGATGAGATTTGAGGTCCCTTCCTGGCCAAAATCATTCTGTGATTCCATGATCCTTTTAAAATGCAAAAAACCCACCCAAAAAAATCCCCAAATCTCTCCAATCTTCACTGCTCAATGCCCCATTAAAAAGCACAGATCACTCTGTGATCTGGAATTGCAGGTCTTTAATAAAGACCCAATTCCTCCCAGTAAATATCCTTTAAATCTGATTTTGGCCTCCTGCCTTTTCCATCTCCAAAGCTGCTCCTGTAGCTCCATTAACCCCTGGACTCATTTCTGCATTAACTCCAGAGATTCTCTGAGCTGACTCCAGCCTTTCCTGAGAGCCCCCTGTGGAGCCCAAATGGAAGGAAACTCCTTATCCCTGAGAGCTGAATTGCAAATGAGGATGATTTAGGCACAGCCAGGCCACGTGAAGCGGCTTTGAACTACAGGTGTCTGACAAGAGCTCTTTTGCTTTTCCTCCCACAGCTTCAAAGTCAAAATTCATTCATTTCATCCCTCAGGAAAATTTACCTGACTGCCTCAGTCCTGGAGCTTTGGGAAGTGCTCCCACCTGCAGGCTGGGAAGGGTTTCCAAAGCAAATATCTGGAAAAATAATAAATAAAAATCAGTTTTTACCCAGCCTCTCCAACAGAACCTTGTTACAGCAACAACCCCACCACGTACAGGAGCAGTTTGGGGCCGATGAGGTTTTGCTGTTTGCTCTCCATGGGAGCAGCTCTGGGAGGGGTTGGTGGTGACACCACACTCAGAGGGCAAGTCCAGGGCTCTGCTTCCTTTGGGAGTGGTTTGTGGCTTCTTGTTGGGTATTAAAAGGGGAAGAAGGACTGCAGGAACTTCTGTAATTCTTCTAAAAATTTGGCTCATCTTCCTTCCTTCATTTCCATGAGGGGAAAACCACAGAACTCGGAGCAGGTATTTTCGAACAGCATTTGAGAAAAATGCCTTTTATTGGGAAAGGAGGTGAACCTTGATGTGGTTTCACCACTTTTTAAAACAAATTCAATTTCTGCCTGCTGGTCCCGAGCTGGCCCCGAGTTCTCCATGGTTTTTTTATTGGAAATTCCCTCTCTGGAGTCATTCCAGTCCCACCTGGATGTGCTCCTGTGTGAGATGCTCTGGAGGCAGAGGATCTGCAGAGGCCAATTCCAACTCAAACCCTTCTGTGATTCCATGGCTGGAATTGGATTGGCCCAGCATTCCTTGCTCACAGATCCATCAGCTGCCAGCCTGGAGTGAAACCTTTAAGGTCCCTTTCCCACCCAAACCAGTCTGGCATCCCAAAAAAACCCATTATCTCCTTAATAAGATAAACAGGGATTTTTCAGAGCACAACTACAGCCAAAATATGTTAATTTTATCCCTGAAGTTGCAGCTGGGTTTAGAAACTTGATGTTTCCCATCAGGATCTTGATGGATTCTGCTGGTGGAAGAAACTTTGCATCCACCAAATGAGAAACTTCAGTGGCACAGAGGTTCCATAAATAAATATTACCCTGGTCACCAGCTAGGAACAGCCTGTTAGCTTTAATGCCTACCTGGCCCTTTACTGAAAACCACAGTAAAACAGGCAAAAATATCATTAAAATAAATACTTTCAGAATGAATAAAAAATGACTCAGCCACTTCAGAATCCCAATGAGGACAAATGACCTGTAAGTGTCATCTGCTGGCTGATAAAAGCAATTGAGCCAAAGTCAATGGAGCAAAGTGAGATGTAATTTAGTTTTAGCATTTTTAGCATTCCTAGACCATCGCAGCAGCAAGGAAAACACACAAATAAGGCTGTCATATCTCAAAAGCCAAAGAAATTAATTAATGAGTCCTTAAAAGACACCTTGAGATCGTTTTTAAAGGATTTCTTATCATTAAATCCACTTAAATGGAAATGAAACAGCAAAGCCATGAAAATGGATAAACTTCAAACTATTTAATCCAGATATCATTTCAAAATGAATCTAAAACTTACCACAAATGTCTTGAACAATAAAGCAAAAATTCACTCTGGAAATTCTCCGTGAATCAGATTAATTCTGAGATTTCCACCTTTTAGTATAAGGAAAAAGAATGTCAGTCATTTCAGGCAAGCTTCCCTGTCCCAAAATCCCAAAGGAACCCAATATTTCCCATAAATTTCTCCTTTTAACCATAAGATTTGAGGATTTTCCTACAGCTCAGCACAAGAGCCATCACCGTGTGGATTCCCTGTTAGGATCATATTTTAAATAACATTTTGTTCAGAGCGATTCAGACACAGAATTCCTGAGGAGCTCATCCACAGATCCCAGGGATGCTGGATTTGGGCTGGATCAGCTCATCCCAGCAGGAATCACTTCAGGTGCTCATCCTTACCCTGAGCTCCCTGAGCGCTGGCACTGCAATGTTCTACAGGATAATGTTTTATTAGATGAGAGCTGCAAGAGCTGTGCAATCATTTCCCCCTTTTTTTATTAAATTTTATTTATTATCCTCCTTGAATATTGAAGGAATTGTTAAATAACCAAGGAACCCTGTGGGCAGTGGAGCCCTGCCCTGACAGATGAACCCATCAAGGGGGAAGTTTGTTTTAATGAACAAGAAGAGATTTTCAGGATAATTTTCAGGATAATTTTTAGTATAATTCAGGTATTTAAGAGGCAGAACCTCTAGTGAAGTGTTTTCCAAAAGCGTTTTCCAACAGGGTTTGGAAATGAGAGAGTCAGAGCTCCTTTTTCTGCACACCAACACTTCAGGAAGAGGCATTTGCTGTTTCCCAGCTCCCATTTAGCTCCAGCATATGCTCAGGTATTCCCTGTTGTGTTTTTACAGCCACAAACAGTAAACTACCCACAGCCCTGAGGAGCAGAGGAACAGCCTGTGGGTTGTGTTTCATCCCAGAAATCACAGGGAACATAAATTAGCGAAGTCATCTGTGCCATTTATCCCCCTAATTGGGCTTCCCAAAAGGAAGTATTTTCCCTTTCCTCCTTTTAAGCTCCCAGAGCACCTCCCGGGTTTGGATGCAGACACATCATCCCTTAAAGAGGAATAACAAACCCCATAAATCAGATCTGCACTAAAATGTCAGGAATTAAACCCTGGTGCATTAATGGTTTGTCCTTTCAGGCCGAGGAGCCAACCCCGCATCCCCAAATTCCCATTTGGATGTGCAGAATTAACCACACTTTAGCAAATCTCCTTGGATCCTTCCCTGGCACTTTGAGTGCGGCCTCAGACCTTGCTGGGGTTGTGCAGGTTTGGCTCAGGATCCCAAAAAACCACCAAGAGCTCTTGGAATCACTTCCCTGAGCATCTGTCAAAGGGAAGGAAAAGCTTTTGCCATGATCTGTCAAAAAGTTTCCCACTCCAGCCTCTCTCAGGTTCCTCCAGCAGCAAATGATCCCAGGAAACTGCTGCAGAATTATTCCATGGCAGCTCAGAGGCTGCACCGAGACATTTTGTAAAGTATAAAGATTTTTATTTAATATTTTCCCTTTTTTTTTTTTATTTCTGCCAATGCAGAAGCAGGCCCACAGAGGTCTGTAAGTTTGTTTAAGCACCACTGCTTTTGCAATAAAGCTTTAATAGGCCCCATACCCCAGCTCTGACAAGGCAGACTTGGATTATTTGGAGCTGAGTGGTTTCTTTGTTCTCTCTTAGTAAGAGATGTCACAGCCATCACAGCTTGGCTCGCGTTAAACAGGGGAAAAATCTGCACTTTTTATTCAGCTATTTAGAAAGAATTTTGATGGATGGAGGATTGGGAATGAAATAGAAAGAACAGGAAAATAAAAATAAGAGATAAGCCAGTAATTAAGACAGGTACAAAAGAGGATTTCTTCACAGAAGTTGTTGAAAATGTATTTCTACACCAACCATAGAGTCATTTTAAAATGACCAGGAGGAGGGATCTGAAAATACAATTGCACAAATTCCTCTTTCTCAATAATTAAGAAACCTGTTCAGGTGAAATAGGATCCTGTTCTTCTCCCATTTTAAACAAAATAAATAATTCCAAAGGACATCCAGAAGAAGCAAATTCACCCAAGGAGGTAACAGTGAGTAAGTCAGAGGAGCATGAGCAGGGCTGGACATTTCATCAAACAAAAAGCTGCCAATTTGTGAGGTGTGGCCTCAAAACTCTGGAACTCCAGGCACTCACAACCACTGCAAAATGAAGCTTTGTTCAATGGGAAATTGTAGAATTTAAACCACTAAAACTGGGGTTTAACCCTGTGATACAGCCTAGGAGCCAAGGAGGAGCCCATGGCCTTCAGAACAAAATTAAAACAAAACTGAAAAATGGTCATGGGAGTTAAAAATGGCCTCAGAAAAAAGATGTCATCCCTGGAAATGCCATTTTCACTGAATATTCAGGAAGTCACCTCATGGTGCACGGGAGCTGTATCAGATCCAGCCCAAGAGGCTGCAATCAGAATTGTTTTTACATGGAATAAGTTTCTCCTTTGATATTGCTGAGGAGCACTGATAAAGCACTTCAAAGAGCCACGGGCTGTCATGCTTACCCTCCCTCCTCAACACCAGCAGTATTCCAGGAGCTGGAGAAGAGCAGGAAATTCCAATATTTTTATTTTTATTTTCATTTTTAGCTGTCACTTCTATTTCTATCTCTGCCTGGGATTAAGGAAGTTTCTCCTTCTTCTTAGAAAAATGAAAGTAGCAGGAATAAAACTGCAGAATCAACAACCAACACCAGCTCAGGGAATATTACAGAGAGAATCCATTTCCCAGAGGGATTGAAAAAGCAGGGATCAATATTGACAGAGCCAAATGATCCAGATGCATGCATTCACTCATTTGCTACTCCTGCAGAGAAATTTTAAAACTTAATAAAGGTAATTCCTCGTTACCAAATGTCTGCTGTAGATGGGCATCTTTCTAACTTCATCAAGAAAGGAATTTGAATGTGGCTCCTCCAGAATTTAAAATTTTATTTTTAAGGATATTGTGGAAGATTTTGAAATTATTTTGAAATTTGATTTTGTGTTTCTGAATGTATCAACAATCTTCATGGACTGGGAAATCAAAAAAAAAGTCAAATTTATGCAAAATCTAGCAATACTTATTTTAAAAACAACACATTCAAACCTCAAAGTCAAAAAGATTAATCACAATGGTTCCATTTTTGTCACAATCAGAACTCTCAACTAGAGAGAAATTTATGTTCCAGGATAATCTTAATTTAAGGATTTTCCTACCACTTTTTCCCTCACAAACGACTTTAAAAACACTGTGGAATTTATGTGTTGTTGATTGCACTTCTATTTACCTGAGGATGGTGATGCTTCCCAATTTAAAGAGAAAATTAACTACAGAGGAACAAAGTTTGCACCTAAATTAACTAAATTTTGTTCCCCAGATTTTTTTGCTCCCATTTAATTATAGCTAGATTGTATCATTACTAAAGTAAAGCCAAGCCAAATTACTTCTCCAATTCTTGCTCCAGGAATTAATATTCTTTGCCTTCCAGGAGCACTAAAATACAGAAAGTGCTTGAAATTAAAGCTTTTTTCAAGTGCTCTTTACCTACTTCTAATTAAAACCATCGATCACTGGAATAACTTTTGGGTTTTCTTGGGTTTGGGGGGGCTGGTTTGGTTTTTATCCTAATAAACATTCCAGACTAAGCCTAATCTACTTAATTTTTAGCAAGTCAGGGCCTTGTTTTCCTGGGATGAACCCTGAATCTTTATAGGTTCATGGAGTGGTTTTGGGTGGGAAGGGAAATCCTGAAATCCCATCCCATTCCCACCCCTGCCATGGCAGGGACACCTCCCACTGTCCCAGGTGCTCCCATCCCCAGTGTCCAGCCTGGCCTTGGTCACTCCAGGGATCCAGGGGCAGCCACAGCTGCTCTGGGAATCCCATCCCAGCCCCTCCTGCCCTCCCAGGGAGGAATTCCCTCCATAATACAGGGATAATCATAATTATTACATAATTACATAATTACACACCACAGAGTGTAACAATATATAAATTTCATACCAGGCAACACAGAGAGAAGAAGAAGAACTTTGAGAGAAACCAAATTCCGCCAGGCTGGACCCTCCCAGCTCCACTTCTGCTCTCCAACCTCCGCAGCATTTCCACGAAAATGTGGTGGTGACTGGTGAGAAATATGGATTTAACCGCAAAACTTAAACCCCACAGTCTGCATCTGTGTTAAAACAGCCTTGAAGGCACGACCCAGTGGGTTAAAATGCCAATAAAACCTGCTGGAAAAATGCCAATAAAAATGCCAATAAAACCTGCTCAGCCACACGGGCTGAGTGCCGCTGCTGTGCCACACCGTGTGCAGGGAGAGCTCCAAAGGCAGGGAGGAAATCCGTGGAAACCCTCCATTGAAAACAAACAGTATTACTCACCAAATTATCATCTGTTTGGGAAGCTGCAGCCATTAATTGCTTCGGTGGCTTTGTGGGTTTAGGTTTTTAAACACAGCACCGGAGTGCTTAAAGATCCTCCTGATTAAATAATTCAAAATGTTTGCACTATATAACTTGTTTGAAGGGGAGAGAAAATTCTGCTAAACACTTTGAATTCACGAGCAAGCACCTCATTAACATGCCCTGAAATCAAATATTTATTACCTTCTCCACTGTAATGAGCTCATTTAAGACAAATGTGAGAAAACCCCGTCCTGTATTAAAGTTGGCAATGTTTTATTTATGGGCACTCTAATATTCACTTTAGGCCACACCAAAATATAAACACGTAATTAATATTTCATTAATGAGAAAACAAAATCTATTTCTCCAGCTTGTGCAGGCTCAGAAGAGGGCAAAGCAGGTTTTGTGTGCTGTGATGCTGCACCCACGTTGCTCTGAGGCAGGAACAATCAACAATCAATTATTAAAATTATCTTTTTCCTTTCCTGAAAAGGGTGTTCCAGTGCCTGAACACCCTCTGGGGGAAGAGTCTTTCCCTGATATCCAACTTAAACCTCCCCTGGCAGAGCTCCGGCCATTCCAGAGGAGAATTCAGACTCTGTCCCTGCTCTTCTGCTCTCAAGGAAGCTGCAGATCCCAACGAGTTTCCCCCTTGGAATTGAACATTCCAGAGGAGAATTCAGACTCTGTCCCTGCTCTTCCCCTCTCAAGGAAGCTGCAGATCCCAACGAGTTTCCCCCTTGGAATTGAACATTCCAGAGGAGAATTCAGAGTCTGTCCCTGCTCTTCCCCTCTCAAGGAAGCTGCAGATCCCAACGAGTTTCCCCCTTGGAACTGAACATTCCAAGTGCCCTCAGCTGCTCCTCACCCTGCTTCCCCTCCAGACCCCTGGCCATCTTCAGTGACCTCCTCTGGCCACCCTCTAAGAGCTGAATCTCTTTATTCCATTGAAATGCCCAAAACTGCTCACAAGATTCCAGGTGAGGTCACCCCAGTGCCCCCCTATCCAGGGCTCTCCAAACCTTGGATTTGCTTTTCCCACATGGAGAGATGGGAGAGGGTTTGGGGCAGAGGTCTGAGCTGCAGGGTTCATCACACATCAGGCAGTATTTTCCAAACTGGGCAGGAGATGCTGAAAGTTGTTCCCAAAGGCAGCATCCCAAATTCACACATGGGATGTTCACATATCCCAAATTCCTGCAGTTTTCCTACACTTATTTTTCCTTCCAGCAGCAATATCGGTAACTCCTCGCTCTGTACAGTGGCCAGATAAACACTCACCACCACTTATCTACCCAGAATCGCTGGGCAATGCATTCATGAATAGGAAACCTCATGTAAATGCAAATTTTTCACCCCTCTCCTCCCCAAGATGTTGCCAGCAGCAGAGTTTGGGGTCAAGGAGCCTTTTCCCATTATTCCACCAGTCTTGGCAGGTGCATCTCAAGCAGGGAGAATAAAATCCTCTCAGCTGCTGGGGTGTGATCCAAGCCCCTCTGGAGCAAGCTGTGATCCTCGAGCTGACTGCAGCAAGCTCCTGTTGGGCATCCCAGCATCAATTAAACCCTGAGTGCCCTCAGAATCACTGAACAAGGAGCAGTGCCAAGCCCTGAGGTGCCCCCTCCATCCCAGGCTGCTGGCACCCCTGGCACAGCAAAAACTCTGGAGTGTGAGGGCTGGTGAAGGAATTTTGAATGAGTTAGAGAGGGGATTTCTGAGTTGGTTTGGATGATGCGATTTGTTTCTCTTATTTTTTATATAGGTATGAATCACATCTTCAACACACGGTTCAGAAGGTTTTAGGATTTTTAGTTATGAGATATTATAAGGATTATTTAACTAATTAAATACTGTTAATTAGGATATTTATGGTTTTGGCTTAATCTTTAAATATTTTGTTCAAGTGTCTCTTATTGCTGGCTTTTTTGCGTGCAATCTCAGGGCTGCCCTTTTCCATCACAAGTGGAATAAATAAATCTTGGAAGATTTGCCATGGGCAGGGACACCTCCCACTGTCCCAGGATGCTCCAAGCCCAATGTCCAGCCTGGACACATCCAGGGATCCAGGGGCAGCCACAGCTGCTCTGGGAATCCCATCCCAGCCCTTCCCCACCCTCCAGGGAGGAATTTCATCCCAACACCCACCATAAACCCACTCAGAGTTCAAAGCCTGCATCTGGCCACAGGGGGATCTCCTCAGCCAGCTGCTCCAGGGGCAGCTCCAGTGGCACAGGTGAAGGTTCCCACTGGGAATCTCCAGCAGTTTTCTGGATAATGGGGGAGCATGGGAGAAATAACAGCAGAGATGTCAGCACAGAATGTCCTGGAAAACAATTCCAAACCTGACTGCAGAGCCAGAGGGGCTGAGGAACCTCAGAGGGGCTGAGGAGCAGCACCCATGGAGTGCTTTGGGATAGAAAAGCCCTCCAAGACTGAGCCCAACCCTCATCCCAGCCAAGGCCACCCCTGGTCCACGTCCCACAGGAGCAGGAGAGCACAGGGGGACACCAGGGTCCCCGTCCTGCTGCTTCTCCTCCCCACAGACCACGCTCAGCTCGGAGTTTCCCCAGGGATGGGTGCCCGTGTCCCAGTCCTGGAGGGCAGGAATGATGCAGGGATTGCCTTCATCACTTGCAGCCCCATTTTTGGGCTGAAACCCAAAAAACTTTGCTTCAAAACCCTGGAATTACAGAAAATTCTTTGTGCATTGCTTCCCAATATCCCACCCAACTCTGCCCTCTCTCCATGGGAGCCCATTCCCCCTGCATGGAAATCTGAGTATCCCTTACACACAAAGCAGGAATCTTGCTGTGATTCCCAGATTTCTCAAGAAATGGTCGCATCTTCCACTCCTAAAAATGTGAATCTGATCTTTGACCCAACCAGGGCACAGCTTTTCAGCAAGACAAAAACCTGCAGCGCCATGAAAGCAAAATGTCACAATCCTGCCCATCACTCACTCGGTGCAGATGCAGGTAAAGGGGGGAAAAATATGGGAAAAAAAATCCTATAGACAGTTTGGACAGCATAAAAGCCTCTTGGCTTTGGAAATAAATGTCTGTGCTTCACCTCAATGCTTATTTCTGATAGATGTCCCAGCTTTGCCCCCACAGCATCCAGGGCAGGGCCATTATCCCCTGACAGGGTCCCATTCCATTGGCATTATCTTAGCAGGGACAATCTGATCCATTTGAGAAAACCAAAATGCACAAATTTTTCCCATGAACGTGACAAATACATGACAAAAGCACCACCCCCAGTGCAGCCCAGGGTGCAGTTGAACAATTCCAGTGTACAAGGCTCACAAAACAGGGTGTAATTAGCTGCAATATTTTTGATGAGGTTCTTGCACACAAACAAGCGCTGCCACAATTCTTTGAAATGGATTTTTCCCCCTCAGGTTCCTCAAATCAAACCAGTGGCTTTACACCCATTATATTAACATAATGGTTTTTAATCACAATTCTGCGTAATCACAGAGTTTCTTATTGCCTGGGAAAACATTCAGCACAGGCCTGCATCAGCTTTTGGCAAGAGAGGAAGGAAATGCATTTAGTGTAGCAAATGCAGCTAAAAATGCAATTTTATGCATGAATCAGTCCAACAGGATGCATGGTTTGGTGATCAGGCATGGTTTTAAGCTGGAGGAAAAAAAAAAACAACATTTAAAACCCAATGAAAAATTCATTGTCCTTCAGGGTACATTTGACCATGGAACAATCTTCCAGAGGAGAGCTGGCAATTCAAGCTCTAAGGTCCTGAGAAAACCCTGGGAAGGAGTTCTCTGAGCAAGTTCTAAGCAAGGTATTTATTATTATGATTTTCCCTTTATATTCTAACACAAAGCCATTGTTCCAAATAGAAAAGTGCCCTTTTCCCCTAAAAAATATGAGGAGGGTGGGGAGGAAGCAAAAAATTCCATAAAGTCCTCTAGGCCCTCAGATGTTGCCGCAGAATTATATAAAAAGTTCATAAATAGGAAAAAATATTAAATCCTTAAACTAATTAGAGAAGTGCCCTGCAGTTCATCTCCATCTCAACACCCACCACGCTGCCTCTTTCATCTTCTCCTAATTCTCCTCACAAGCTCTCAAGGTCTTTCTTCAAAAGCTGATGGGATCTGTTCACTTCTTTGAGCTCAGCTTTGCTCAGGAAGGTGTGAATTAAAATCAAAAGCCTCCAGGTAAGCAGGTTGCACATTGCCACACCTGCTGGAGCTGCTGGGATAACCCTCAAATTCATTTCTGAGGCTGCATCCAAATCCACCTGGAGCCATCGGACCCCCAAATCCATGAGATGCACAAGCTGGAGAGTTCCTCTAACTTTATTGGGGAGGTTTTTGGAAGACAAAAATCCCTCTTTTCTGGCCACAGCAAACATCCCCTGTGGTGGTGTTCACAGGGGCCTTGGGATGAGGGAAGAGATGAGGATCTGACTCCATGTTTCAGAAGGCCTGATTTATTATTTTATGATATATATTATATTA
>JAWMQZ010000013.1:1924182-1945774 GCA_035584835.1 Tangara arthus | reverse complement strand
AACCACATGAGACCAATCACAGATGCACCTGTTGCATTCCACAGCAGCAGATAATCAATGTTTACATTTTGTTCCTGCGGCCTCTCAGCTTCTCAGGAGAAAAGATCCTAAGGAAAGGATTTTTCAGAAAATATCATGGCTACATTCCCCCTCTGGAGAAGGCTGAGGGTCGCAACCCAAGGGTGTCAAGTGAAGAACAGCCACAAACAACCCCAAATCCATCTGGTCCCTGCCCTGGAAAGAATCTCTAATTCCTGCCCGACCAAAAATCACCAGAAGTAAAGCAGGGCAGGCTCCGAGTGCAAAAGCACCAGCCACGCTGGTTTTCCTCAGGAAGGAGTGAGGAATACAACAGCAGAACTGGGATTGGGAACAGCCCAGGCCCATGAAGGACTGGGCACTGCGGAGCATCCAAACCACCCACAAGGGGTGCAAAGAGCTGACAGAGCACCCTGCAACTCAAACTGAGCAGGAAAAACACCTTGAATCCCTTAAAAATCCCCTTTCATTTCCCTTCCTGAGACCCACACAGCGACAACTTCCAGCCTTCAACAAGGGACCACCATCTGTGGGTCTTCTGCTGAGCAATATTTCCTTATGTAAGAGGTACAGCCACATTCAAATTTAATCAGAGTGAGAGCAAATCAAGCAACAAACCAAATAAAGCTGCAGCAGCTTCTGTGGAAATAGCACATCCTGCCCATTTTTGACTGTAGCAATGTAAAGAGTTATTTCAAGTTAATTCCATTTGCTCTTCCGAGACTGCAAATCACAAACTCTCTCCCCATTTTTGTACTTTATCATCGTTTTGCTGCTCTTAAAATGACAGCAGTAATCCTTTCAATGTAATTAGTTACTGTTCAGAAAGAGCAGCCATAAAAACGTTGCTTTGCAAGAATTTCAATCAGAACACCAAAATAATATGAAATATTTTAGAAGAGTCGCTTTGGATGTCAGGCCTCATTCAGAAATTGTTTTGAAAAATTCTGTTTGCTCACGTAGATTCAATAAAACCTTTCTGTTTATCATTTTAGCATAATGTCTGTGAAAGAAAAGTGGAATTTAACATTCAACCACCACAAAGGAGAACCCAACCAGCTCATTTCTTCAAGGAGGAGTTTAGGTCTCGCACCAAAATATTTTTAAGTCAAGCAAAATAAAACAAACTCTTCTTTTATCCAATCCCTTTTAAAAATTCTGTGTATCAATCTCTCACCATTATTGTCCAGAGCAGCTGGGGCTGCCCCTGGATCCCTGAAGTGTCCAAGGCCAGGTTGGACACTGGGGGTTGGAGCACCCTGGGATGGTGGAGATGGAACTGGATGAGCTTTAGGCTCCCTTCCAACCCAAACCATTCCATGATTCCCCAAACATTTTGCTGGATTATTCCTCGCTGGAGGATATTTTACATAAATTAATGCAATGCTTTGACAGAACTTGATGAACTTTCAGGTCCCTTCCAACCCAAACCAGTCCATGATTCCTCAAACATTTTGCTGGATTATTCCTGGCTGGAAGTGTGGCTATCAGGCATCCCAGGACTAACTCCTGGATTCTAGGGCCACATCTGGAAGGGAACTGACCACACTTGATGGGGTAAAGATGAGTTTTTTCACCTCCCTTCTATCCTGAAGGCACATTCCCATTTTCTGGTCCCTCTGAGGAATCCCTGGAAGAAGCAGCACAAAGGACATTGCCAGATGTGACTGGCAATCAGCTCTCATTCCCAAAACATAAAATGCCAAGGTCTGCAAAAATCTGGGTTTATTCTAACCTAAATAAAAAAGTTTTATTAAAGGGGTTTTTTTTTAAGTTTTTTTTATTTTCTACCTTCTGGTGCGTGGTCGCAGAAGGTGGGCTTAGAAATTCACCATTTATTGACAGAAAAGTAAATTCTACCTTTAGCCACAATTTAAGAGCAGGGGAAACCAAACCGAGCCTCTGAGAAGAATAATTTCTTTTATTGCTGAATTTTTACTTTGTTCCTGGATTTCTTTTTCCCTGAATCCCTGTTTTCCTTCCCTTGGAAACAGCTCCAACATTCCCATTTGGAGCAGGCAGAGATGCTCATTGCCAACACCACCTCTCCCAAATTTCCAACTTTTAGTAGAGATGGAACCATCAGAATAACTGTCCCCATCGTCACTGGAAAGTGACATTAAAGACAAAATTGTGCTTCAAGGGCACTTCAAACCTTGGCCATATGTTTATAAATTTGGATTTGCAAAATCTCATCGAGTAGCACAAGAAAAAAAAATGCAGAATTTCAGAGCTGTTTCAGCTGGAAATGTGTGTCAGCACTCAGAACCTGCTTACATGCAGCTCTGATTTTGTGTTTATTTAGACAAAAATCTGATTTTCTCATTAGCACTGGGAGGAATGTAGAGCAAACTGCATGCTGCCTAGCCAGTATTTAGATTATTGCAAGTTTACAGGATTAATTTGGGAATTTTTTTCCCTCAGGAAAGGCTCTTGAAGAAATGAAACCTCCAATTTGCCACAAGGTTCATCACAATGCTTTCGTAATGAAAAGCTCCTTTTATTGCTCTGCTTAATGAAATCCAGCTATGAAATATATAATTCCACCAAACTTGTAGCAGGTATTAATTATCTAGTGGACAAAATTAAAGGAAAAAAATAAAAAACACTTGAAGAAATAAATAATAATCCCTAATCCAGAAGGTTCCAATAAAATAAGACCCACAGGGATTTTAAATTCAGCATTAATTCAAATATTATCACAGCACATTTCTGTTGACATAAATTCAGTAGTTAACATTTTTCTCATTAAAAGTGGCCAAATCATAATTTCCAAAGAAACATCTGGATGCTGGGAGTATTTAAAAAAGGGTGGAGGCAGACTGAAAGTCGTGTTGGTGGATAATGGATGCACACAGAACGCAACATTTAAAATAATCAAGCAGAGATTTCTTCTTTCTCCACTCTGCTGGAATTTCCTTTGCTATTTATTTTCTACTCCCTCTACTAAAACCCTTTTTTGCCAGGCTATAAATGAATTTTTAAGTCACTTTTCTGTAACTGTCAAGCCTTTCTAGAAGACTTTAAAAACCTTTTTATTTTGTGTCAAACTCCACCAGAACTTCTTGTGTTCATCTCTGGACAGGAGAGGAACCAGATCAGGATTGCTCAAGGAAACCAAGAGCACGTGGAGAGAGAAGTGCTCATTGTCCACCTACATCCCAAACACCAGAATTTGGAAAGTTGAGACATTTAGAACTCACTCAGCAACATCTTCCGTGACCAGAAATAGAAAATTTTGGTGGAGGAGAAGTTAATCAGCTCAAAGTGATGCCACAGCTGCAGGGCTCTGTGTCACATCCAGGAGATGCAGTGAAATGAAGAGGTGCAGATTCCCACCAAACCCATCAGCTGAGAGAGGAGTGGATTTTCTGATGTCAGTTCAGAACCTAAAATACCTCAAAATTAAGATTTGAGCCTTGGAAGAAAACCCTCCCCCTTTGAGCTGGTCCTTGCAGGGTCATTAAATGGATTATTACAGCTGACATTAAAGTGCTAAACTCAATTAAAGCCTATAAAAGATGTGGAGAAATCAGGTGGACTAATAACCTTGGAGAAGCAGGAACCCCCAAAAAGTGACAGAATTCTGAAAGAAAGGGAATTAGCAAAAATTAAATCTTGTTCTTAAAAAAAAAAAAAATCTAAATTCATTATCAAAACATCCACCAAGCCATGTGTTTTCTCCTTGAAGTTCAGAGTCTGAAAGGGGAAGGGCAGCTTTGTTTGGAGTAACAACTCCACCAAATCCCATTTGTGCCTAGGGAACGGCGGGGATGCAGCAGAGCACAGCACAGGCAGGCACAGGAGGGAAAGAGAAAGCACAGAACTGCACCCCAGTCGCTGTCTTTCACCTTTGATCACGTCCAATTTTCCTTCCCCTGCTTTGAAATGTGACATCTGCAGCGGCAGCAGCTCAGGGTGGCAGTGCCTTGTCAGGCCCCACATCGCTTGTCTTCACACAAACCTCACTGAGGCACTGCTTAAAATCTAAATCTGAGTGCTTGTTATTTAAATGTCATGTTATTAAATTTAATATTATATCAATAATAATGTTCTTATTGCTTGTTATTTATTACTGATTTCTCCTTGCAGATTGCTATTATTTTTATTTCCACAAGGCAAGGGAAGGCTGGGTGTGCTGTGGCTCTTTGTTTTGAGCAGACACCACCTGCCTGCTGATATTTTGGGCTGACAAAACCCCACGGATCCCTTCCCACGTGTCACCAGGGGTTATCCTGGGAAGACACATCAATCACTCCTTGCCCACAGGTTCCATGAAGCTGCTGGCCAGTGGATGAATGTCCTGGACACAGAGTTCCAGCATCTGTCCTGGTGTCACGGGGTGGGGCTCCATTCCCCCAGAGGAAACTCGTTCTCCTGCAGCAAATGACACTCTAATGACAATAAATGCTGGAGCCATCTGGAACTGGGAGATGCTTTTCCTCAAGAGGATTTTTAAACTGCTTTGGAACGGAGTTTGTTGTTACAGACTTTAAAAACCGCATCGCTCGTCTTCAGAAATATGAGCAGGCAGCAGGAAGTTGGTGGGGTCTTAAAAAAAAATAAAATCAAAGGAAGTTTTGTAAAAAAAAAAAAAAAAGAAAAGAGAAAGGATCTTTCATTAAAAAGGGCATCACCTGTAATTCCTGCTCCCTTTAAGAAAAAACAAACATTATCCAGCTTTAAAAATAAATGTGTGTCAGCTCTGGGAGCTGCACAGGGCGGTGGGAGATGAGTAAAATGGAATTGGAGCACGTGGGGTAAGAAAAATATCCTTTCATTAAGGAATTAAAGATGGCACAGGTGTCCCAGAGCAGCTGTGGCTGCCCCTGGATCCCTGGAAGTGTCCCAGGCCAGGTTGGACATTGGGGCTTGGGGCAGCCTGGGACAGTGGGAGGTGTCCCTGGAATGAGATCTTCACAGTCCCTTCCAGCCCAAGGATCCTGTGGCTGCCTCTGGAATCTGTTGCTTTTCCCACACCAGCAGGAGGGATTTTCATGGCCAGAAATCCCAAGAATTCCCAACTCACCCCAGGGCACATGAAGAGGGTTCACAGGGGATTTTGGGGCACAGTGCCAGGCCTGGGGGGTCCCTGCACCTCTCCCCATCCTGGCTGGCTCTGGGGGGCTCCCACAGCCTGAACCATGGGATGGATCAGTGCTTTCCCCAAATCCTGCAGGGCTGGGTTTGGAAGGAAAAGCAGAATTCCCAGTGCTGTCTGTGAGAGCTCTCCTCTCACTGCAGGACACGAAATAACACCACGTGGGTATGCAGCTTTCTGATGGTAAAAAGAGAGCTTTTAATTTCTGACTCCAGCATTTATAGATTTCTAAAAGTGACAGTGGATTGGAGGGTGACAGTGCCACCTCTCCAATGACACTGGAAAAACCAACAGTCTACTAAATTTCTTCAATAAAAGAATGTAAAACCATAAGTTATTTATATAAAGTGTGTGAGAAAGTTCGTTACAAGAATGTAAACATCAGAAGGTTTAGAAAAACTTTAAAAAACCAGAATGACACTGTCCCAGTGCTGGCCCAGCCCCTGCCCTCCCCACTGACCACAAACTCCTGGAGCCCCAGCCTGGCACTTCCCAGGAGCTCACTCTGCTCTGAAGGGCAGGAGAAAGCAAGGCAAGGTCAGCGCAGACAATGACATTTCTAAACTGAAAATGTAATTGCAGTTTCCCTCTGAGGCTGGTAAATATGCTCCCAGCTATAAATAGGCCCTTTCCCATCGCTTTCAGAAGAAGCTTAATTAATTTATCAGTGATCACAGCAAATGCAGCTTCAGAACTCTGAGACACACTCGGCACTGTCTCCTTGAGGTGTCCAGGGCCACGTCTCACCTGCCAAACAGGGACAGGGGGAAGGCAGAGCCTCCTCTCAACCAAATCTCATTTTCCCTGCAATTTAATAACCACCATTAAGCTGTTTAATATGCACAGGTGGCTCTCCAGGTCCCCAGGAAAGATCTTCCCTGTGCAGGTACAGGATGCATTTTTTGCTGCTGGCTGACACAGCAGCAATAAAAGGTTGTTGGCATTCCAAGGATGCACTGGAGCCACTGGAGAAAAGATGGATACTGGGCAGGCCAGTCAGGGCTGGTTATGCAGAAGCAATTTCATGGGTGAGGAAAAGCAGAAGAGGCTTTAAGAATATTCTTAGGAATGCAATGAGCCGAGGACTTGGAGTTCAGAGCAGGTGCTGCTTTCTCAGCTCCTTGCTCCTTTCCTGCCCCAGTGGGATGCAGAGTGGGGAATGGGGGATGCTGCTGGTGCCATTCCCAAGGGGATCAGGGAAAAATGCTGTGCCTTGAAACAGAGTGAGGCTGTAAAACACCTTGGGTTGTGCTTAAAATCTCCTCATTTTGCCATGTCTGCTCTGCAGTTCCATGGAAACTGTGAGCAAAGGGGGAAAAAATTTCACTCTGTCTCAAAATTCTGCATTTTCATTAAATCCCCATTAAGCATCTTGCATTTGAAGAAACAGCACTGGTACTTTAAAAATTCACTGACTATTTTACTTGTGAATCTCTTTTGATTTTCCATGAAATATAAAAGCAATTGGAAGTACAACAAGCTGGGTGTGAAGAAGTGGTAAAAATATAAAATGGCATTTATCAAGAGTGCAGTAAACAACACTTGATTAACAACAGGTAATACACCCATTAATTGGTGAAGAGTGTTATGATTAATAATTCCCTCAAATCCTTAACAGAAAGGCTGGGAAATTAATCTTAGGAAAGAGTGAATGGAATAGATGAAAAACAACTGGGAAAGAACCTTTGGAAAACTTTACCTGGGAGAAGCTGGGAGGTCACAGGAGGCCAGGGGGGACAAACCCAGACCCCAAAGGGGCTGAAACCCTCGAGAGCTTCCAGAGTGGCTGAGGCTGCCTCAACCCGGGGGTAATTCACCTTCTGGCCTTTCTCCTTTCCTCCCCTCTCCTGTTTGTTAATTATTTTTGTATTTGCCAAGTTCTCAGTGAAACCGGGATGGGGAAAGCCCTGCTGGATGTGCCCTCCCCGCTGTGAGGCACAACCGAGCCCAGTTTGATCACCAAATTTTCAATGAATCATTAGAGAAAACTGCTCAGCCCTCTCCAGGTGAATAAAATCCCTGCTGAGGTGCTAAAGGATGGATTTGAGCCCGACTTGCACACCTGAGTAGCGGATCCCTGTTAAATCCCGACCAAACATTGTGTTTGCCAGTTTAAACAGCTTTTTCCCCCAAAATAAGCAGCCAGGGCGAAGTTTACCCGCGGGCAGGAGGCTCCATTCGCTTGAGCTCGACTTAAGGCTGGCTTTGATGGTTTAACAGGGATTTCCACGCTACACCCGGCCCTGACACAGGCAAGATTTCACCCTCTTTGCACTTCAAAGGCGCAGCTCTCCCGTCCCATTGTGCTCCCAGCTCCTCATCCCTCCGAATCCCACCGCGCAGCTTTAATCACCAGCCCGTGGCCAGCAGGGATCTAGGAAGCGGCTGGAAAAGCAGGAGAGCTCCAAGGGAACATCAAGGCAACGTCTTGCACAGCCTCCAGCATCATTCCCCCCTCCAGGGCTGCACCTTCCCCATTTGCGTTGTTTTGAAGGGAAAAAAAAAGAGGAAAACTTTGGAAGCTGACTCCGTGCTCTCGCTGCTGGATTCACACCAACCAAAGCTCTTAGCACAGCCAAGATCATTGGGAATTTTGCAGCTGGGTGCACCCACTGAAGGCAGCTTTGCGATCCCAGCTTGTGAGAAATGGATTTGTAAAGAATTTTCCCAAACTTGATAGAAAGCTCACACGGTTTTGTACATCTGTAATGGCGCTGAGTTTTACATCCCTTATGTCTCACTCTACATCAAGACTGATAATTAAATAAAACCTTTAAAACGCCTCTCATTGCGCTGCCTCTTTAAAAACTGGGAAAACCAACATCAGCGCACCGAGAATTCCAGAGCTCCTGCCTGCTCCCAAAGCTGGGCTCAGCCCAGGGAAAACCACTCCTGGTTACACAGCCCTGGAAATGCCAGGCCGGGGGGAAAAGCATCTGCTGCCACTTGGGGGTTTTAGGCAAGAACCAAAGTGAGGCAGGAAAATTGGGGAAGGGAAAATAAACGATTGGGGAAAGGGAAATGAAGGATTGGGTGGAAGGAATTGGGTGTGTTTTTTTTTTTAAGAGAAGTAATAAATAGGAAGGGGATAAAGACGAAGGGGCAAGGAGAAGATAAAACAGATGTGCCCAGTTCTCCCCAACACCAAGTCAAACATTCCTGAAAACAAAAACCCCATTATTTCTCTCTGAACCAAGGAAAAAATGTCTGGATCTCCTCAGAGACCCCTCATGAGGAATTCTGTGGCCACCTCCCAGCACTGTCCCCTCTGGAATTCCATGGCAGTGGCCACGGACCATTCCACATCAGCCAGCTCCAGGAGGAACCACAGGCTCCAAAAACCCCTCTGGAATATCAAGGTGTCTGCATAAAATCACACCCCACACTGGACACAGGAGGAGGAACACAGTGTTAGTTGATTTTTCTCTAAGTTTTTGCTTTTAATCACTTATTTTGCATATATTTATATGTGCAAACAAGTGGCTGTTGTGCCAGCCAGGGAATGGCTGCATTTTCCTGGGATTTTGCTGGGTCAGGAAATAATGGATGGGTTTCCACAGCCCCAAATACAGGTGGTAGATAAATACTTTGCCATCTTTTAAGAATATTTTAAGAGCTTTCTTACATACCAACTGGCTGAATGGCAAATTATTTACTCAATAATTTGCCTGAATAGATTATAATATAATAAAATATAATAAAATATAAAATATAATATATAAAATATAATATATAATATCTAATATAACATCTAATATAACATCTAATATAACATCTAATATAATATATAATATATAATATAATATATAATATAATATATAATATAATATATAATATAATAGTATAGTATAGTATATAATATAATAGTATATAATAGTATAGTATAGTATATGATAGAATGGTATAGAACAGAATAGTATATAATATACTATAATAGTATATAATATAATAATATATATATAGTCAAAGATTGAGAGACAAAAAACCATCAGCTCTTCTAAAGACTCATCCAGCGTGCTGGAATTTTCTCCAGACCAAGTGATGAGGTTGGGCAGGAGAATATTTGGGGTTTTTCCTCCTCCTAGGAAGAGCCCAGACAACCAGACCCAAAATAAGTCAAACAGCTCATGACACGAATCAATCTTAATTGCTTCCTACATTTTCCAGGAGCAAGGAGAAGAGCCTTGACCCTAGCAGGCAAAAGTGGCAGGAAAATAAAGCTGCTGCTGAGAGGCAGCTGACCTTCAGCCCTGCCCTTCCAGCAGCTGCCCCAGCCCCAGGCAGGGACACTGCTCCATCACAGAGGGGCAAAGGAAATCAATCTGTCAGAGCAGTGACAGTGCTCAGATGAGAGCCAGAACTGGCATTTGCTCATCTGCCCTGCACCTCTCCCTTCCAGGGCTGGAGGATTTATCAAAATGCATATTTGACCCAAGAGACAAAATATTTAAGCCTTGCCCAAACCCCAATTTTCTAATACAGATTTGAGCTGGGATTTATTCTCACTTCTGTGAGAGCCTTTCCAGGGGACCTGAGCATCCCAAGACCTTTGGGGACTTCAATTTTCCTTTCCATGAAGCAAGGCCAATAACTCATTTCAGGGAGATGGTACCACTTCAGCTTTCGAACTTCAGAAAAACTTCACATACAAGCTGCAGGAATCCTTTCAAAATCCATTTTGAAGTGCTGGCCCTTTGCTTTTGCCATTTAGCCCCGTTTAAAGAACATTTTCATTGAATTTAAAAGGAACAGCAAAGGAGAGGTTTTGTTATCACTTTCCTCAATTTCACCACTCACAGAGCATTTTGCCAGTCTGAAGGATGGACAAAAATTCCAAAAAAAAAGTGAGAAATCCCAACAATGACAAGCCCAAGCCATAAATTCCAGGTGGGGAGCTCCAGTGGAGCACCCTTTCCACTGGATAAATTGTGCATTGCACAGGAACATCCAAGAACTCCCCCCCTGACATTCAGCTGGAATAAAAAGTTTCTGTTCAAAGTAACCAGAAGCAGAATCCTGACAAAAATGAGTCTCCAGCCTTGCACATCTTGCAGAGAAACTAATGCATTATTCAAAGTGTGAGGCTCAGGCTTGGCTCCATCACTCAGAGCAGCAGCACAGGAGAAACGGGGATGCAGGAGAAAACATTTAAAGGTTTTATTGCTTCATTTAAAAGTAAAAAATTCCAAATCTAAATAAAATATGATTCCACCAGAAAAAAAAAAAAAAGAAGAAAAGAAAAAAGCTATTTCTGCCACTGGCAGGTTTTGAAACAAATCTTTCAGCTGCTTAATTCACCTTCGCCTGGAGAAGTTAATTATTGGTCAGGTACTGATGCTGGTGATTATTTAGAAATCTGGGAAATATTAGTAGCAAAAAATGAAAAAACATTCCCACATCAGGTTCTGACCTTCTCCTTCTGTTTTCAGTACAAAATCCTTCAAGCACAGACAGATTTTTCTGCTTTTCTAACAGGAATGAGACTCATTTTCATGCCAGGCAGGGCTAATTCCTGAGCAAACGCCTAAAAACTTTCAGAACAAAAATGTTCATGCATAAAACCCAAATTCTTTGCACTCCTGTTTTGCATATGTTAGAATTAAATCCACATTAATGGGTGGTTACCTGAATACAAATATCTCCAGGAAAAAGAAACAAAATTCCTTGCAGTTTCATACCCTGAAACGCATTGGCAAAAATATAGAAAATAATTTACTTTAGTGGGCAGATATTTTGGCATCTTCACATTGAGTACCAAGTCAGAGCTGAGGTAATTATTTTTCTTTATATAAACTGCACATTTAATCAATAAAAGGCCTTTTTTAATCCAAGATTCAGTACCAGTTCTCAGAACTCCTTTGTATCATGCAGGTATTTTTCTGTACACGGTGTCAGCAACTCCTGCAGATTCATGGGGTTTTAATTTATCCAACTGAAGGAATTTCAAAATTAATTTCACTTTGACCTAAGAAAGTTTTATTCTTATCTTTCACAGTAATAGAGAAGAACTCAGAGGGCCAAAATACAAAAGGGCAAGAAGGGTGGACTCCACATGAATTTTAATCATCTCACCCTTCTAGCTCATGACTTTAGGGATTATTCATAATTTTTTAAAGTTTTATGCTTGTGGACAAAGACAGATGATTCAGGTAATCAAGCTAACTCTGGTCCAGCCTTACTTCAAAAAAAAAAAAAAATTAACTTGATTCAGCCTCTAATGTTAAATAAACCCATAAGTACGCTACAGGTATTTAACTCCATGATTTTCAGATATCAAACATTTCAAAGTAATAAAACAATTCAGCAAATTTGCACCCAATTACTTGCAACTGTAAAATTTGGGCTCTCATTTTATTCTTCGAGACCTTGAAAAGAAGATCACATTTCAGAACTGAAATACAGGCTGACAAAAATGGCTTTTTAAAGCAAGGGAGAGAAGCAGTAGGTTCTCTGAGCTCTCAGTAGGTTTATGTGATTGCAAGAGAGGAAATCACATAAATTACACTGCAGGATAAGGCCAACTAAGAAAGGCCATTTTTACCTCCTTTTCTTCATGTTACTAAGAAAAAAAATTAAGGAATAAGTCCCTTCTTCACTAATGGAACAATATCCCAACCTGTAAAGAGGGATAATGTAATCAGTCCATAACTGCATTAAATGATGTTTTTAGCCTGAAAATATGGAGTTGGAGTCTTTAAGAAGCAAACAGCTCGTGAAGTTGTGAGCAGCTGCTCAAAGCAGCCACTCAGGCTTTGCTCCCTGCTCTGTTCTCTCCACATTTCCTTCTCCTCTCTCTGTAAATGCTTTTGAGCACAGACTCCTTAACACATTCCAGGAGAGTTTGCACTTTTGCATAAAACATGGAATTGCCAGGCACGGGGGCCTGCACGGTTCAGCGGGGCCGGCAGGAGCCGTCGATTCCCGCATTTATTCCCTCCCCACCCCAAACCCGCTCCTCATGCTGCCTGTCACCCAGGGCTGACACGTGTCACAGCCTGCCATTATCCACCCCGGCAACTCAAATGCCACCTGAAAGAGAGGACAATACTGGAAATACTCCTGTGCACAGCTTGTTTTGTTCGCCGCGGCCTCCTCGCGGCCTGGAGCCAGCAGTCGCAAAAGCGACTCCGGGAATAAAAAATCACTCTGCTATTAAAGATAAGGGAAACAGAGCTGAGATCAACAAGTAGCAGCAGAATGATGAACCTCCACAGCTTGTTTTACACATCACTGGCTTTACTGCAGAATTTGGTGTTTGCTGCAATTTTTTTTTACAGGGGAAAAGCAGTTTTGCTGCTTTTCCCTTGTGACCAGGCCGCAACACCAACTCCCCCCTGCTAAAAAAAGAGGGGGAGTTGGTGTTACGGCCTGGTTAGAAAATCCTGGATGCCATTACTCACCCTGGCAACTCAAATGCCACCTGAAAGAGAGGAGAATACTGGAAATACTCCTGTGCACAGCTTGTTTTGTTCGCCGCGGCCTCCTCGCGGCCCGGAGCCAGAAGTTACGAATGCGACTCCAGGAATACAAAATCACTCTGCTATTAAAGATAAGGGAAACGGAGCTGAGGTCAACAAGTAGCAGCAGAATGATGAATCTCCACAGCTTGTTTTACACGTCACTGGTTTTACTGCAAAATTTGGAGTTTGCTGCAAAACTGCTTTCCCCCCACTAAAAAACGAAGAGTTGGTGTTATGGCTTGGTTAGGAAATCCTGGATGCTCTGCTTTTGGTCGTGGTGCTGCCATCATGGAAAAGATTGGAATAGATTTCACCTGCCCTGTCTTGAGTGGAAATATTAAAATTATTGTATTTTCACTCTGCTTGTAGCAACGTTCTAAATTGCCCTCATGGGCTCAGTTATCCTCAGGTTGCCAAAAATCTCCAGTTAATCTGCAGCCCCAAACTGTTAATCGCCATTAACAGAAGTTTGGGGCTGCACAGTGACAAAACTAGGGGGGTGACAGCACCAGAAAACTGAAATAGAAAATAGAAAATAAATTCTCATTATCTCATAATCCCATTGAAGCCCTGTCCATGAGAAGTTTGGTCTTGTCTGTTCCCAACACCATCCAAAGGACTGAGAACAAAGAGCAAACCTAAAATTTTCCTTTTTCAGGTGCATTTGGGCATCGCAGGTGGCTCTGTCCCACAGTTTGGAGCCCCTTCCTCTGCAGCTGAAAGCATTGACAAAACCCTTGCTGACCTCAGGAAGGTTTCAAAGCTGAGAAATTACCCAGAAATTCCTTTTATCAGCTTTGTTCTTCTGATCCCACTGCTCTTTAAAGTTTTTATGTTCCTATCAGCTGAAATGATGGCTGTAAGTTCTGACCCGAATTTGCTCCTTCCTTTTAGTATACAATTAAGTTGATAATAATACGAGACTTAGTACCCAGACTTTTTAAAATTCATCATCTTTTTTCTTCCTTGATGGGGTTTTATATCTCCAACACTGTCTGGGACATAAAACTCCTGGCACAGCTACTCTGAAATGTGTTGGCTGATCAGCATCCCACAGGTATTTTTCCAGAATTTCCACACACTCTTTCTAGCTCATGTTTTATTTAAACTTCATTTAATACAGCCCCTCATTCCCTACCAAGGGCTTCCATGAAAATGTTGTGTTAACACATGGAATACCAGGCTTGTTTAGTAAATGATTTTATATTTCTTATACTGTGGAGCTCAGAGTAATTACACAAACAGAGTTTAAAATGTCTCCAGTGTAAGGAGGAATGTTGTTCTGTGTGTATTGTGCTGTTTGCACAGAGAGGAGCTGCTCACAGGAATCGCTACACCCATGTTAACAGCAGGAAAAGTGGATTTCACACCTTTCTGAAACACAGGAGTGGCTCCAGGGGATCTGCACAAACCCCAGATCAGCACAGACAGCATTTCACTGCACTCAGTAATTGTCTTTACTCAGCACAGCCCAGAGCTCTCCCTTAATGGAGAAGGAAGAATCCTTAATGGATTTCTTGACCCTGTGCCCCCACAGCCTTGTTCTGTGTCCCAGAAATCCCACTTCCCTCCATGGATCCCAGAAATCCCACAAGCCTGGAGTAGCTGCCTGAAAAGTTCTTGTTCTCCCAAAACCACTCAGCTACAAGAGCAGCAAGGTCACAGAGCTCTGCCCCAGCAAGATGAAAACTCTGCACACACCAGGGCAAAGGCAGCTCTGAATCCCAGACTGGTTTGGGATGGAAGGGACTTCAAAACCCCATCCAGCTCCACCCCCTGCCCTGTGTCACAGAACACAATCGTTCCAGAGACCCCCAGCCCCTTTCTCCTCACTGCACAAGGAGCTTTTACTCAATCAGGGCTGATAAAAAATTAAATCGTCGTTCTCCAAAGAATTAATAATCTGATTGGATTAGTCTGAGCAGATACTGAGGTCTCAGTGCTGCCACTGAGTCAACAAGAATCATTTGATAAGATTCAATATGAGCTGAACACGGCTTTTGCCCCAAAATGATTATTAACTATCAGAATATTTATTACAGTTTATCTGCCCAGAATATTAAATCTGCCAGAGGGAAGGAATGACTGCAGGAGTCACCATGTGAATGAAAGCAACACATTTTTGGGTGTTTTTTTTTTTTTATATTCAGTGTCAGGCACTGAATGTCACAAGTCTCCATGATGTCCCTGACTCCTGGGCTTTGCATTTGAATTGCCAAAAAATAAATAAAGAAAGTGTGAACTCATCCAGCTCCGACAGCTCCGTATTGAGCACCCATCAGGGCTGAGCTGTGTGTGCTGTTTATTCCAGCATGTGTTTGGAATAGATTTTGTTCCTGATAAACCAGTGACAGGACTGAGTGGAAAACAAGCTCAAGGAAAGTGAAACTTCTTTCCTCTAGTTAACAAATTTTGTGTCTTTGTGTTCCAGCACTGGTCTGTAACCTTGGGAAGGACAGCAACGTCCCAGCACAGCTCTCAGAGCACAGAGCCCCTCTTTAAAGTGACACAGAGCTGGATCTGAGATGGAAATGAAAAGTAAAAAGGCATTGCATTATCATTCCTGCCCTGATATCCCAAACATTCCATCTTGTGATCTCGGCTGCGTGCCTCTGATATTCCCAGAATACAGATCACAGGACAGAAAAGACTGAGGAAATATGGAAAAATGGTCTCAGCTTAATCTTGCAGGGATGGTTAAAAAATACACTCCTTCAGGAAAATTTAGAAAAAATTTGGAATAGATATTTTTTCTTCTTTCTTATCCTCTCTTTACCTGTTAGGGGAGTGCAGCAGCTCATCCCTGAGGAGGGAGAGGTGCCAGGCAGTGTTGCTCAGCCATCCAGGGCTTGGCCTGCCCTTCAAGGGAAATCTCTTTCCCTTGTGCTCCCAAAACCACCACGTTTGAACAGAAAACTCCACCTCCACCCCAGCTCCATTGTTTTCTCAGGACACCCAGCCCCAAGAGCTCAGAGGCCAGGTTCTTCTATAAACCTGATGAAACATCCACAGAATAGCCTAAAAGCAGAAAGTTCATGTCCTTATATTTATATGAATTTACTCTGAGGGTGGGGAGGCCTTGGCACAGATTCCCAGAGCAGCTGTGGCTGCCACCGGATCCCTGGAAGTGTCCCAGGCAAGGCTGGACATTGAGGTTTGGAGCACCTGGCACAGTGAAAGGTGTCCCAATCCCCTTTGGAATTAGATGGGATTTAGGGCCCTTCCAGACTCACCCTCTCTTCTCCCCCTGGAGGTTTTGTCCAGGTCTCAGTGCCAGACAGAGCCCAGGACTAAAGCTGGCTCTGTTTTGTGCCTTTTCCTCCTTTGTCTCCCAGCACAGCCCACGGTGACCTTGCACAGTCACCTCACCACTGCTGCTCAGCCCAGCTGACAATTCAAACAAGGGCCCCTGAAGAGAAGCCACGAAAGAAATCCTCAGAGGAAGTCAATCATATCCCACAAAATTACTCAAACTGTAGCTCATCCTAACCCAATCTTATCCTGCTGTGTCTGTCCATTAAGGACGTTTCACTCTGCCTGTGATTTCAGCTAATAAAGGAATATTTCTTAGCCCTCCTCTCCTACTCAGGGTTACCTCTGTGGTTGTGGTGAGAGGTTTTTTATTTCCACATGTGGAGTTTGCTGTTGACCTGGCACCAGCTGGCCCAGCCAGAATTTTGAGTGTTTTATAAGAAAATTACACTTCCAGAGGCTCCTCACAAAGGAAACCTGCAGGAAAAGGCAAGGTTGGGATGTGGGGAGCAGAACTGCTGAGGTACCATAAATCAGGGGATGAGAAAATTTGGGGTGACCAAATTGTGACCTTCCTGAAGGAGTTACAGGAGAGATGGAGAGAGACAATTCACAAGGGATGGAGTGCCAGGACAGGGGGATGGCTTCACATGGACAGTGGGTACGGATGGATGAGATATTGGGAAGAAATCCTTCCCTGGGAGGGTGGGCAGGCCCTGGCACAGGGTGCCCAGAGCAGCTATGGCTGCCCCTGCATCCCTGGCAGTGCCCAAGGCCAGGCTGGACATTGGGGCTGGGAGCACCTGGGGCAGTGGGAGGTGTCCCTGCCATGGCAGGGGTGGCACTGGCTGGGCTCTGAGGTCCTTTCCAACCCAACCCAACCCAATCTATGCCTTTGCAATGTTTTTTCCATCTCCCCTCTTCCATCTCCCCCTTTTCCATCTCTCCCTTTTCCAGCTCCCATTTTCCATCTCCCCTTTCCCATCTCCCCTTTTCCATCTCTCTCTTTTCATCTCTGCCTTTTCCATCTCTCCTTTTTCCAGTTCCCCTTTTCCAGCTCCTCTTTGCCCAGCTCTCCCTTTTCCATTTCACCTTTTCCAGCTCCCCTTTCCCAGCTCCTTTTCCATCTCATCTCTCCTTTTCCATCTCTCCCTTTCCCGCCCCCCTTTTCCATCTCCCCTTTTCTACCCCCCCTTTCCCAGCTCCCCTTTTCTGCCCCCCTTTTCCAGCTCCCCTTTTCCATCTCCTTTCCCATCTCCCCTTTTCCAGCTCCCTCTTTTCCATCTCCCCTATTCCAGTTCCTTTTTCATCTCCTCCCTTTCCATCTCCCCTTTTCCAGTTCCTTTTCCATCTCCCCTTTGCCCATCTCTCCCTTTTCCAGCTCCCCTTTCCCAGCTCATTTTCCAGCTCCTTTTCCACCCCCCCTTTCCCATCTCTCCCATCTCCCACCTCCCCTCTGCCATCCCCCAGCCCAGCTGTGTCTGTGTGACGCCCCAGGCTGTGCCGGGGCCGTTCCCGGTGTCCCTGAGCTGCAGCTGCCTGGGTTTGTGCCAGCTCCATCTCTCCTGGAACTCAAATCTGCGCACAAATCCCGGGGGAAGGAAGGAATCCAGGAATCCTCGCTCCCTCCCTTCCGTGCCAGCTGCTCCCCGAGGCCGCTCCCGGCCCGGCCGGGCTAAGGAGGCTGCGGAGGCCGGGCAGTGATGCTCATTCGTTCCTTTATTGTGTCCTTGCCATCCTGGAGGGCGCTCCCAGCGCGGGCTCGAAGCTACATTACAGCACAGTGAGGAGTGTCCATCCCGCCAGGAACGGCCTCTCTCCCGACACTATGTATAATATATATATATTTATAATATGTCCTGTATAGTCCTATGTATAGAGTGACAAGGATGGGCCACCAGACAGTAAACTTTTGATTTCTAAATAAATCACCAGAGCAACAGGCACGAAAATTTGGTCCTAATCGAGGCCCTCACCTTGTCCATGAACCCGCAACAGACCCGCACCCCCCTCCCCGCGGAAAAACGGCCAAACCTGAACCCCAAAAGAACAGTTCAACAACAACGAAAGGAAGCCCCGGCCCAGCCCCCGGCCCCGAGGAACGGCCCCGCTGGGACACACGGACAGCGAACGGCACCGACAGCCCGAGCGCTCCCCGCCCTGCCGGCGTGCGGGGACAGCTCCGGCAGCGCCGCGGGGAGAGGAGGAGGAGGCAGAGCTCGGGAGCGGCTCTGGGGGGCTGGAAGTGCCTCATCCCATCCCCTGCGCTGGCGATTCCCACCCTGTGCTCTGCTGGAAGGGCTCCAGAGGATCCCGCTGTGATCACAGCTGTGCTGGAAGGGCTTCCAGAGGATCCCACCATGGCCACAGCTCTGCTGGAATTCCAGAGGATCCCCCTGTGATCACAGCTGTGCTGGAATTCCAGAGGATCCCACCATGACCACAGCTCTGCTGGAATTCCAGAGGATCCTACCATGGCCACAGCTGTGCTGGAATTCCAGAGGATCCCTCTGTGATCACAGCTCTGCTGGAATTCCAGAGGATCCCACCATGATCACAGCTGTGCTGGAAGGGCTTCCAGAGGATCCCACCATGACCACAGCTCTGCTGGAATTCCAGAGGATCCCACTATGGCCACAGCTCTGCTGGAAAGGCTTCTGGAGGAACCCTCCATGAACACAGCCACCCTTCCTTGGGGACAACCACTCCTCCTGGGTCACAGCCACCTTTCCTGGGCACAGCCACCCTTCCTGGGATGCTCCACGGCCCGGGGATGAGGACACCCTCAGCTCCTGAGTTGTTTCCCACACCCTGGGAGAGAACAGAGGCCAGAGAAGGTCTCTGGTTCATCACTTTGGGGCTCCACGAGCTGCTGATCCACTGAAGGGGAACTGGGACTGCTGGAAAACAAGGAGGGGAGGAAATTCTGTTCCTGCAGCCCCCCAAGCTTCCCCTCATTCTGAGTCTGTGCTTCCTGACCCTGACTCCCAGAAGCTTTCCAGGAGATAACAAACCAGCTCTCCCAACCACTGTGTTCCACAGAATCAGGGAATCCCAGACTGCTTTGGGCTGGAAGGGACTTTAAAGCTCACCCAGTGCCACCCCTGCCATGGCAGGGCCACCTTCCACTGTCCCAGGCTGCTCCAGCCCTGCCCAGCCCAGCCTTGCCAGGGCTGGCATGGTTTCTTTCCCAGGGCTGGCATGGTTTCCCAGGGCTGGCATGGTTTCCCAGGGCCAGCTCGCTCTGGGGGATGCTCTGGGGGATGCCCTGGTTCACCCCTGGCTGTGGGGACACCTGTGGCCAGCCCTGACCCCACAGCATGGAAGGGACTCCTCCAACACCTTCCCCTGCTCCCTCCTGCCAGGCTGAGCACAGCCTGGGCCTGGCTGCTGCCAGGGGAGGGAGCTCAGTCCTGGGAGCAAGCTGCAGCCTGCCAAGGTGCCAGGCTGGGGGAGAAGGGACAAAGGTCCTGGAGGGACAGAACAGGGTGTTATGGGGCACAGAACAGGGTGTTATGGGGCACAGATGGAAAGGGAAGGGAGCAGCACAGGGCAGTGATGGAGAGCTCGAGGCAGGGCAGTGTTAGATGGAAGGGGAGAGGATCCCCTGGGCAGTGCAGGGATGTGTCAGGACAGCTGGGAAGGGCAGTGGATGGCCCAGCACAGCCACGTGTGGATGGGACATGGCTGCTGAGGAACCTGCCTGGCTCTGAGCTCGGCACAGGTCCTGCTTCCCTCTGGATGTCCCCATTCCAGGCCTGTGCTTTGCTCCCTCGCCCTCCCTCACCCCTGTCCTGAGTGCAGCAGCAGCGAGGGGAGCAGGGACCAGGCCAACAGCAAAGAGCAGCCTGCCAAGAACAGTGCTGGAGTCTCCTTCCCGGGAGATTCCAAACCCACCTGGCCACATCCCTGAGTAACTGCTCCAGGGACTGCATGAGCTCCAGGGTCCCTTCCAATCTCATCCACCCTGTGCAGGAATTCTCTTTGTTTCCAGAGGACATTTCCCACCTGCAATCCTCCCTGACCTGCCATCCCTGTCCGGCCCTTTGCTGACCCAGGAGAGCCAGGGGTCGCTCCCTCATCCACAGGGATCTCATCCATCACAGGGATGTCCCCATCTCCACCATCCCAGGGACACCAGAGCTGCTTCACCAGCTTCCCTCCACCCGAGAGCCGTGTAGGACACCAAGTGCTGTCCCTGCAGCTGCTGGGGCAGGATGCAGCCCCCAGAGCCCTCGTGGCTTCCCCCTCTTACCCATCACCATTCCAATCCAGTCCTCCACACCCCACCAGGCAGTTTGTCCCAACCAGGAGGTGACAGAGGTGACCTCCGTGTGCCATTGTCCAGGGGACAGCGATGCCATCACTGCCCTGGGTGTCACCTCCTTGTCCCGCATTTCCCTGTCCCTTCAGCTGCAGATGGAGCCTCTGGCAGCCCAGAGCTCGGCAGGCAGCGCCGCTCCCGGCCTGGGTGTGATCCTGCAGGGGCTGGAAGGGGCTGGAGATTTCCAGATTTCCAAATTTCCACCTCGGGCCGTGTCAGGAGCTGCACACCCACGGTCAGCGATGGGAGCCTCGGTGGGGCTGTCTCCAGTGTCCCCAGAGTGTCCCCAGGGCGTGGCACGGCTGGACAAAGCCCTGTGGCCTTTGGGTGACTTGGTCTGGTGACTCTGCAAGCCCTGTGGATGGAGCTGGTGCTCCTGCAGTGCCAGCCGTGCCCACAGGGGGTGAGGTGTCCCTGCTGCCACCAGAGTCGATGCAGGCTGGGGAGTCCCTCTGGGGGACTCTGACAAGGCACTGCCACCACGAAGTCTCCCAATCCACGCAGAAATCTCCAAATTCCCTGGGATCCAGCACAGCAAAGCCAGCACCAGGGACCAGGGCAGCCTCAGCTTCTGCCAAAGCCCCTGCAGAGGGACCCATGTCCCTCCTGCCGGGATAGAGCAGTGTCCTGGTGCTGTCCCCGTGCCCAGCCCTGTGCCAAGGTGGTGTCCCCGTGCCCAGCCCTGTGCCAGGCGGTGTGGGCAGGGCTGGGAGCTGGGCAAATCCAGCACGGTGCCCACTGCCAGCCTGGATGTCCATCAGTCCGAGCACAAATCCTGCCTCCGCTCCATAAATAAATAGGTTAAATAAATAAAGTGACAGATCGGGATCAGGGGGGCGGATGGAGGGGAGGAGGAAAGGGAGGAGGGAGGGGAGGAGAGAGGAGGGGAGGGAGGGAAGCAGAGAGGGGCAGCCGCCCTGGCCCGGGGCCGTTCGTGTCTCGCACAAACACACACAAAGTAGCTGAGGACAAGGACGAGCTGGGGCCGCTGGGCCGGGCCCCCCTCGGCCCTCAGGGGCTCAGTCCGGTTCGAGGCGCCCGGGCGGTCACTCCTGGGCCGGCAGAGGGGCGGCACACGGGGAGCTGGAGGCCAGGGACACGTGGGTGGTGGAGGATGGCAGCGACCGCGGCGTCTGGCACCTGGGGACACAGAGACACTCTGGGGCTGCTGTCCTGCCGTGCCTTCCCACCCTGCCCAAAATCCAGCCCTTTTCCTGCTCGTCTGCTGTGCTGGCAGCACCAAAGGGCACCCCTGGCTGCGTGGGAGGATACCTTGGGTCTGGGAAATAGGAGTATCGTGGAATCATGGAAAGTTTGGGTTGGGGAGATTTTATAATTAATCCAGTGCCACCCCTGCCATGGCAGGGACACCTCCCACTGTCCCAGGGTGTCCCAGTGTCCAGCCTGGCCTTGGGC
>JAWMQZ010000013.1:1880568-1911007 GCA_035584835.1 Tangara arthus | reverse complement strand
GGGTGGGTTTATCCTTTGCTCTAAGCCATAAAAACCCCTTCTAACTAACACACCCTTTGCCTCCTTGGTTATCCAGTCAGACTGGCTCAGCAATTCTTTTCTTCTATATCAAAACTTGCTTCCATCTCTATTCCTTCATCAGACTCTATGTTCAAAAACCTTTCTGCCAAGCACACAGATCTGTGAGACTTTTTTGTCAAACTTTCATCCTTCCCAACACTCCAGGGCAGCCAGAGGGACGTCCTGGGTTCCTTCTGCACGCTGCTTTTGCTCAGCTCCAGCTCAGAGCTGCTCCATACCTCTCTTCCATCCCAGCTGAGCACAGGGAGCCACAATCCCACATTTTGGCAGCCTCACCAGCCCCTCTCACCATTAAAGGGGTCAAAAGCTTCCTGTGATCCAGGAAAAGCCCCAGAGTCCTGCTCATCCTGCTGGAATTCAGCTCATTGTTCTCCAGGACGTGACCCAAAGCTTGCACCGCTCAATTTCCCCCTAATTCTATTATTGCAGGCTTGGAGGTCATCTAATCCTACCTAATTAATCCAATCCTCCTCGGTGTCCAGGCTGACTCCCAGTTTTGTGTCATCAGCAAATTTCATTTGCACGTTTTGACTTCTGGTGCCAAAGTCATTAAGGGAAATATGAAATAATATTGGTCCAACACCAATCCCTGAGAGCTCCACTGGCTGCTGCCCTCTTCCCACACAGCTCATTGTTCTCAGGCCTTTGCTCCGCTTCTGAGGCCCTGCAGAGCTTTCCTAATCAATCCAATTATCCCCTGTTTAACTAATAATTGGCTCCACAGAAACCCTGCTCCAGGATTCAGTGTGGGGAGGGGAAATTGGCTGTGCCTGTTCCTGCCCAGATCCAGGGAAGGGATGGAAAAGATGCCCTGCCATCTTTTAGGTGAGGAGGGACACAGTTTGAGGTGAAAATTCCTGATTTATGCCATCCAGAGGGAAAAATTGGCTGTGTGGGGACGCTGACACATTTACACTGAGATTTCTGGGGAGTTTTACCTCCAAGACTGGTCCAAAGTCTCCAGTTCTTTGATGGAGGAACACATTTCTCAATTATTGGGTTTTTTAATTAAATAATGGGATCTTAATTACCCATCCAGTGCCACCCCCTGCCATGGGCAGGGATACCTTCCACTGTCCCAGTCCCAATCCAGCCTGGATTTGGACATTTCCAGGGATGGAGCAGCCACAGCTGCTCTGGGCACCTGTGCCAGGGCCTGCCCGCCCTCCCAGCCAGGAATTCCACCCCAATACCCAATCTAAATCTACTAAACCCATTTTATTTAAAGAAATTAAAAGCATTTTTAATAAAAACACCAACCAGAAAACAACAACACAAAACCAAAAAACCCCAAAAAGCAAAACAAAAAAAAAAAAACAAGTAAACCAACCGAACAAAACTAACCCAAACAAATAATCAACAACATTCCTACAGCAAAATTCCCACTACTAAAATATGATTATGAGACATTTCCAGCAGGCTCCCCTGGGCAAAATAGGCATTCCCAAATGGATATTTCCAGGATTTCCTTTTCCAGAGGTGGTTCTGACTTCCCTGAGGAACTCCCTGGGTTCATTTCCCCCCTCTCTTTGAGACACTCCACACCAATCAATATTTCCTGGGTCTCTAGCTGTGAATACCTGATCTAATAATTAAAACACTCAGCAGGGAGCCCATTCCAAAGGTCATCTTTTAACAAAAATTAATTCACTTTTGTCTCCTGCCCATAAAATCTGAGACAAAATAACAAAGCAATGGATTAACCAGTGCCTCTCTGCTGTTAGCACTAGAAAATCTTATTTATTTTTCCAAGGAAATTACACAAGCGCCTTCAGCTCATATTTCATGGGAAATTAATGCAGGATTTCACAGTGCTGCTCCCTCAGTGAAGGGAAAATAAGAATTTTACCTATTTGTTTGTAACCAAATCTATAGGAATGAAAGTGGGTTTGTGTTGCAGCAGATTTAAATTCTGCATTTCCCCTGGTGCAGAGGCAGGATTGTGGGGCCTTGCTTTTCCTGAGTTTTTGGAGGAATGCAGCTTTTAAAGCAAGGGAAATCCCTTTTCCCACAGTTCCACACCATGCAGCAGTAAAATATCCTTTCTTTCTCTTTCCTAAATATTTCCTGGCCAAGCAGGGCATGGATGACACCTAAAAATTAATTCAGGAAGAGGCAAAATCATCCCTGAATGCAACTGGAATGAGAGTCAGCCCTCAGTCCAAATGGAATCCAAGCCTGGATGCTGCTCCTCTGGCACCCAGGAAAAGGAGAAAAATTCAGTTTGCCAGGTTTATTTATGACCAGTGCCTCAATCACTGCCTGCCATCCTTCAGGAGGGAGACATCTCCCAATTACACAGTGCAGATAAACTGATTTATTTGGGCTCAGCCTTGGCATTTGTCATTGTGGGCTTCATTTCACCACGGAGCAGGCAGGAACTGATGGCTGGAAAAAAAAAAATCACTGCAAGGTAAAAATGTAGAATTCTGGAAGGAGATTTTTTTCTTTTTTTTCCCCCCTCAAGACCTCAATTTCCAGGAGTTTTATTTCTCCTTTTTCTGCAGAGGCAAAGCCACATTTCTGCTTGAAAAACGTTGGCAAGGTTTGGCAAGATTTGGACTTTCATTCCAATATATTTAATTCCTGAGATAATTTTAAAAACCCCAAAAAGTCCTTAAAAGAGTGAAAACCCTATCTCAAATGCAATATTCACCATTTTCTTCTGAATGCACTAAAACCCCAATTCCTAAATACTTTTACGTTGTATTTTGCTTAATTTCTCACAGAAAGGAGATTTCCACCCCCAGGACTTTCCCCTGAGTGGTTCCAATTGGGATCTCACACCAACATTTCAGTTCAGAGGGTCTGAGGGTGTGAAACAGAAATTAATCCGTTTTTACTCAGTTTTGGAGCATTTTTGGGAGTAATATCTCAGGGGATCAGATTTTTATTCCCCACCTGGCTCTCAAAAAGACAAAGAGAAGAAGAAAACCTTTCTGCATCTAAATTTAATTAAACTCTCCAGAGAGAGTTCCTGAACAACAGAAAATGCCTTGAAAATGAAAGAACTAAATAGGCATTAACAGGTTCGTTTCCAAGACAAAAAGCAAACTTTTACAAGAGTTTGGATAAAGACAAAATGCTCAGATTTTAGCCCTGAATTTCAGTATTAATCAAATATTTCCTTAAAATATTCCAGTGGAATATTCACTTAAAATCCTACAAAATGCCACAATTTATGACCTATTACAGTGTAAAATTCAAAATGCAACAGGACCCTCATAAAATTAATTAAGTCACATTCATAGAACTAGAGCATCATTAAGATTGGAAAAAATCCCTAAATTCCTCAAGTCCAACCATTAACCAAGAAAATTTCAGGAGATCCAGGTTTTGTTCCAACTAATTCTCTAAAACCAAGCAAATTATTTCAGGAAATCCCTTCCTGTCTCTGGTTGTTCCCTGCAATAATGGAAAAGATCTTTGCTCCGAGGCAACACTTGAAGGAAAACTCCAAATGCTCGAAGTTACCCAAAGAAATTCAGCACCTGCACCTTAAAAAGGTGAGAAATTCCTGTGGAATCCATCGAAGTGACAAACTACTTTTAATGGAAGGAAAGATCTGAGCTCACCAATGGTTTTTTGGTTTTTTTAAAATAACCATAAGAGAAAGAAGAAACGGGTGATTAGTCAGGATAATTCAAGAGATCATTGCAAAGAGTAAACACTAAAATTCAATCTTGAAATTCAATTTCTTTCATCAAATAATTGAGTCTTGGCAGCCAATAAACAAACAACAAACCTTATTTCTTGTCTGTAAAATACATATACACAGCTCATTTTCCCAGCAATTATTGTTTCTAAGGGGGTTTTATTATTTTTTTAATTATCTGGAAAACAAACCCTTTTTTTCTCATAAAAGTTGCTCATTTTCTCAGGTGCACTTCCCAGGTCAGGGGTGCCACCCCTCTTTGGAAGAAATTGAGCTGTAAGAGAGAACATTCCTGGAACAGCACTTCCCTTGCTCAGCCTGTAATGAACTTTGTCCCTCGAAATTGCCAAAAAAATCACTTTAAAACAGGAGAAGAGAGAAATGATGGAGGAAAAGCTGCTGGGTCAAGATTAATGAGTGGTGGCAGAGGGACAGCATGGGCTGAGGTGTTTGTGAAACCCAAATATTCCCTGATGGAGCCCTGGACGCTGAGAATTTTGGATTTCTGTGCTGCCAGGCACTGACCCCCAAGAGAACAGTGCGTTGAGTTGAGGCTGTGGAGAAGCTTCCAAAATGGAATGATGGAACTGGGATTGTGGGTGTGGAGTTTGGATAGAAGTGTGTGATATCACAGGGGGGAAAACTCAGAGTTTAAGGGTTTAGAATACAGTAATAGATATGAAGCAAGATGGAGGTTTTAGGGTGGAGGTTGCTCCTTGTTCTCCTTCCTTCCTCTTCTTCTCCTTCCCCTTCCTTCCTTCTTCTCCTTCTCCCTGGGTTTGGGTGGTTTCGTGTAATTGGATAAAAAGTCCCCATTGCGGGCCATGGGGGGTTGGTTATTGGGTTAAAAGTAAAAATAATCGAGGTGTCATTTCTTAATTGGACAGTTTATCCTTACAAGGCCTCGTAGAGGGAGAGATGGAGCTCCATTTTTAGTTTGTAAAGTCAAATACCGAAGAAGTCACAATTTATGAGACTGTGACATGGGTAAGAACTAATAAACATCTGAGTCCCAACAAGAAATATCTCACACATTTAATCCCAGCCTTGGCAAAAAGAAGCAAAGGCTCCACAGGACATGATTGGGAATGCCCTCAAGAAAATGCCAGCACTAAATCCTTCAGCAGCCTCAAAAATCACCTCAGGTTCTCAAACTAAGATCCCCACTAAAAACAAAGTAAAACAAGCAAAACTCAAAAGTTTTTTGAGGCATTTTGTGATTATATTACAATTTTTCACTGAAAAAAAAAATCTGTATCCAATCTATCCCACAATAAATCCCTGGTGTCTTGTTCCAACTCTTCCTGCATAATTGGAAAATAATTCAAATATTCTGGGCAGGAATTTGACCACGGAGATACAAGGTTAAGGGGGTTCTATTGTGTCTAAATGAAAGTAGAGCTAGAAAAGCAGGATCAGTTTTAGCCTGAGATTTGCTCTGCCTTATTCTGCACTGGGGGTTGAGTAATAGCATCCCAATGGATGGAAGGCAAGGCTCACCCCAATATTGAACAGGAAAAATCCACATTATTGTGGCAAAGCCTAATCCTGCAGTTCAGGACAGCAGCTTTGAGTGACAGATTCTGGCACAGACCTCCCCCAGCAAAGGATTTGTCATGCATGGGTCAGATATTTCATCAGCATTTTACAAGTATTTTTATCTCATTGGCTTAATTTTTTAATGCTTTGTTTTTAAAATAAGGCCAAAATGAGCACAATTACATCCACCCATAGCCATGTGTTAGAGAAAAGGCAGATTGTTAATTGTAAATATTTGATCGAGAACAAAAGTCAGGTAAAAATCCCATTCTGCATTTCACTCACCACATGAGCTCAGCTGCTGAGGAACCCTGAGATATTTCAATTTATCCTCATTTCCCTGAATACAGAGCAAACTCCTTCACTCACTGCCTTCTCCACCTTGTTGAGCACATGGACAGAAAAACAGAATTCCTGCTCCAGACATCAATCCAAGCCAAACAGGGTTAGAAAAGAAAACAGAAGTTGAAAAAGAAGATAGATATATTTTATTTTTTTAATGGTATTGAGCACACAGGCACTGCCTCCCAAACTCCTGGAATCCCTCCCAGCCCTGGTGCTGCCCCAGGGGAATTTCAAACTCTCAGGGGCTCTGACCCCCAACTGCAGCCAAGTCCTGCCCTGCAAACCCAGCGCTATAAAGTTTAATTAATTCATTTATTACAGCCTTGATTAAGGGCAGAATCAAGGTCGGGTTGTTTGGGTTCTTTTAAAATCCCTTCTCATTGTAGGGGGGCTGAGCAAGAGGCTCTTTAAAGGTCCTCTCCAAACCAAACTATGTAATTAATTTATTTCCTCCCTGCTCCTCATCAGCTTGAATACACACAGAAAAAAAAATAAAATATATACACACCAATATCCAAAAGCTGAAAGTATTAATCCCATATATCCACTGCCTGCCATATTAATTCACACACTTCAAGCCCGACAAACAGAATTATGAGGTTATTTTATTGCCTCATGAAAAATATATTTCAAAATCTATCTTGGTTACAACTTGCACTGACACAGTGTAGAAAGCTCCAACATACTTTAAATAATTTAAACCCCCGGTCTTATGGAGCATTAGGTTGGATCCTAAAATAATAAATAAAATTTTAAAAAAAAAATCAGTTTAACCAGTTCCAGGGAGGTGGGAAGGGAAGATTTCCATAATTAACCCATAAGAAGGAGATTAAGCAGAGAAAATCTAGCCATAAAAATAAAAAAACAGAAAAATTCCAAATTTTTGAGTGAATTCATCCCCAATGACAAAGTCAAAGAAGAAAAGGACATACAGGAGATACTAAGAGGGTCAGGAAATATTTTTAAATCATTTCAGATCTTTTAGAAGCCTGTACTTCATTTTTAAAAAATTAAATAATCTGAGGTTGGCAAGCAAATGAACTGGCCTTGCAGAACTGTCTGAGTATCAAGCACGTGGTGAGTTTAAATAAAAGTTAATTGCAAAAGTCGATTCTTTTCCACACCAGGAATTTGCACAGGAAAACCTGGATGGAAACGTTCCCACAGCAGCTGCTGGGGAGGGGACAGAGGAGCAGGTGGAAATTTTGAGGAAGGAAAATACACAGAAACATCAAGAAACTCTTAATGAAGCCGACTGAAACAACAAAAAACCTCTGACTCACCAGAAAAGCACCTCAAGCCTTGCTTAGGTCTGTTTTCTTTGCTATTTTTTAAATATCCATTTTTAGGGTGAATGAACTGACCCATGAACTAAAATATCTCCAAATACCTGGGAATATCTGAAAGAATCCCCAACACTGGCAAACCCAGAGCAATGAGAAATTAATTGTGAAGGTTTTCCATCAAAAAAAGCCCTGATGTTCCCCATCCAAGTGGTCCCAAAAGGCTCCTGGCACAAATCCAGGGAGGGGCTGAAAAAGTTCCTGATATTTTTGATATTTTTGCCTCTGAGGAGACAAAATTCAGGCTGATTTGGCTTTGAGTTGCTGGAAATTGGAAGAGCAGAGTCTGAATCTTGCTCTTTTCTGCTCTTTGCTTAGCTGATCACACAGAACTTGAGGATGGAAATGCATTGATGTAGAATTCCAGGAAAAGATGAATTTTCATTCCAGGAAAAGATGAATTTTCTGTGTCCTGCACCTCCCCCCAGCTGGTTTTTTGTTGTTTGGTTGGTTCTGTGGGTTTTTTTTGCAACATCAGCTCCCTTTGAAGGCCAATGCAAATATCCTAAATGTGTGCTCAGGTATTGTCCCATTTCTGCAGCCTATTTTTGGCATTGAACAATTCTAAACAGGCTGATTCACCTCAGCTTATTGAGGAGAACGAGCTGGAAACAGCAACAAAAAAGGTCTTTAACATTTAATTTAATGTTTATAACTCATTCTTTTACCTATAAAATAACAAGTAGTTGTTATAACTGAATTCTGAAAAGAATCATTCAGTATTTACTGTTTATTCAGATCTATGCAAATGCACATAATTTTCAGATAGTATGATGCTTAAAATGGGATTTTTGATTTATTTCCTTAAGTCTGAGTGCCTCTTAATGCAAAGTACCAGGACTGGTCAAGATTGTCCTTTTTCAATCATTTTTCCCCCAAAATAAAACTCTTCCTACAATGGCATTCAAGTGTCACCCGGTGGCCTTAATTTTAGGATTTTTTTTTTCCCGATATGATTCTTTATATTCTGTTAAATATCTTTATTACACTCCAAAAAACCAAAAATCCCCTGTTTCCATCTCAAGGGAGCAGCAGCCAGAACCACTGTGCACTCTGTAAAAATGAAGCCAATCACTGTTTCATGAGACTAAATCATGTTATGAGAGAAAAAACCTCTTTTCCATTATTAGTTGCCCTGTAAATAAGGAAAGAACAATTATTCCTCCCAGCTCTCTGGGTGCCTGAAGTGTGATTTTTGTCAGAAGTGTAATTGGAATGACTCTGCCTGACACTCGAGCTCCATTATCTGGGAATTCATGGTTTTTACTAAAGGACTGCTAAAAATATTCACATTTTGCATGTTATCCCTGCACACCAGGGACACAGATGGGGTTGGAGATGAGTTAGGGACACAGAGTGAGGGAATGTCACCCTGCCCAGCCAGGTTGTCATGGATAACAAGATTACTCCACATTAGCTGACCCAAATTAAAGATAAAGGATTAAAGAAACATCACTCTGGATCGTGGCACCCTCTAAATGTTCCCCTCTTGCAGCTGTTCTGAAATACTGACTTTGTGAGGGCATGAGCATCACTTTTTCAAGCTAAATTTGTTCTGTTTGAGCCCACATAAAGCAGAGAAGGGAGACACCCTCAAGGAAATATCAATTATTTCTCTGAAAGGCAAAGCAGGATTAGGTTGTTGCAGCTGTTTAGAGACAGACACCTGAGCTACAACATTCCAAAACTCAGAAGAGCAGAGAGTGGTAAGCACAAAATCATACAGCTGCATGGTTTTAATGATTTCTCTTGAAACAAATTACAGTGGGACAAGTTTTCAGGAGAGTTTAAAGGAAATCGCCTCCAAAGTTGCTTCAAAATCCAGGATCTTTTGGAAGTCTCCCCATCATTGATAGCAGGAACTTTTGCTGGCCAGAAATAGGGTGGAAATCAAGGTGTGCATGGCAAAAACTGATGGGGGCAATAGGAAAAGGGGGAGGAAAAAGACAAATTCCCCTCAGTTTTAAGTGATTTTTAAGTGATTTGTGTTTGAGGCTGGGCATCAAGCACAGAGGGCACACAAGAACTGAAGGTCCCCATTTACAGATTCCTGTTGTTCGGTGTTCCCCTATCAAATGTTGACTTGTTTCATATTTAGACTGCAAATAGTGGATGTTTTATGAGGCTGTTCCACGGGTTTTGCCTCCAAAGGCCAAAACTCCAAAGCTCAAACACCCTCCTGAGCTCAGAGGTGACCCCCAGGCCCCACTCCTGTCATTCCTCAGAGCCAAGACCTTTCCAAACCCCTGGGCCATAAAAATGCATCATCAAAACCTCTGAATAAGTACAATTCCTTCTAAAATTAGAGCTGCCTGAGCAGGAAGAAGTATGAATATGAATAAAGGCCTCCTGCCCTGGTTTTAAGGTCGGGATCAGAGCAGTCTCATCATCCCAGGTCACAGCCTGGCTGTCACTGCCACCTCCTGCTCAGCCACAAAAGGCAAAATACTCCCAGAAAACAGAGCAATTAAGAGAGGATAAACAACCCAGCCATGTCTTCTTGGCCAGAAATAAATTACAGCAGAAAAAGAAATTAAAACATGCAGTGGCTGTTGAATCTGAGGTGTCTGCAAGCTCTGAGGGCTGGGAAAATAGGACACAACAGAAGGGCACCTGAAATCCCCTGGCAGCGCTCCCTGGGCCTGTCCTTGAGCTAAATCAGTGCTCAGAAATGGGGGATGTTGGGCAAATCCCACCGTGCAAAGGCACAGCTGCCAGGGCAGGGGAATCCCACCTGGGAGCAGGGGATGGAGAGCCAGGGAGCAGGGCAGGATCGGGTTCCCAAAATATTACACAGGGGAGGAAGAAGGGCTTGGATCAGGAGGTGAGAAGAGGAGCAACACTGAAAGAAATCCTCTCTAACAACAAAAAAAAAACCAAAACAAAAACAAAAATAAACAAACCAAAACAACCTAAACACACAAAACAAACCAAAACAACCTAAACACACAAAACAAACCAACCAAACAAAAAACCCACAATAAAACAAACAATAAAAAACAAACAAAAGGGGAAAGAAAAGAAAAAAAGAGGGGGCATGGGAATGAGAAAGTGCCTTGAAGAGCCTTCCTGCTTAAAGCAGTGTCATGGGAGAGCTCTGGGAGAAAACCCCAGTGGTTCTGTGCTCCCAGAAAACTCCTCCTGCTCCCCCCAGCACAGAAATCAGCTGCACCAAGAGCCAGGGACCTTTTGGGGTCATTCATCCTGCACTACTCCTCACTATCAGGGCCTGAAGAGGGTGAAATTCACCCAGGGAGAGAAATTTCATCCTTTGGGGCAGGCTGTGCTGCTGGCAGGCCCAGGCTGAGGTTGTTCTGAGAGGGAGAGCATCCTTGAAACTCCCTGGGGTTCCTCAGCCTCGCCAAACACTCAGAGTTTAAAGGAAATTCTAAGTTCTCCCCCCAGGAACAGCTTCAGAGCAGCCTTCAACTGGTGGGAACCAAGAGCAGCCAGTTTTGGGGCTGATCTCCAGTGGAAAAGTGAAAAAGTCAATAAAAAGCAGGTGTCAGGTCTGTCCTATGAGCCTCAGCCCTGGGTTAAACTCACTGCAGGTGCAAGCTCAGCCCCTGAGTCCTCCCACTCTGCCTCTCCCCAGCATTACTTTGAAATCATTCTAATTTCAAGCCCAACCTAACTCAGTATTTGGTAAAAATAACGAAGAGGAACAACAGACTGAAACAGCACACTGACACCATGGATTGCATTACACGCTGAAATCATTTTTATATTTCATATTTCTCTCACAGGAAGCAATGACAGGCTCCACTACTTAAAAATTGTTAATTTTTTTTTTCCAGCATAAATCACCTGCCCTGAGTCTCACTGTAAAAGAGCACTGTCCCTAAAGCACTTTGCTCAAGAGGTTGATATTTATGAGCCTGAATTCCTTTGGAATTCCAGCACCATGGAAAGCAGGGGCATCCCTTGCTCCACACAAACCATCCCTGACCCTCCACAACTCGTTGCAGACACTCCCAGAGCTGAGGGATTTCACATTTCCAGGCTGAAACAACTCCAACATCCCTGGAAAATTCCAAAGGCACCATCCCAGAGCTGTTTAATGCCAGAGCAGCTACAAAGGTATGAAGAGCTGAGTTAATACTCCAATATTTGGGGTTTTTTTTAATACTTCTCAGAACTTATTTCAGTGATTCATCCCTATCCATACCTGAAGCTGTTTATGAGTTTCCATCTGGGATGGCCTTGTTGGGTCAATTTAAGGGCACAGACTTAATAAACTTTTTCAATTCTGCTTTTAATGTGACATGGACAGAAATTCAAGAGTCCTGTTGAGAAACTGAATGTGAGAGCCAGAATGGGGTTTCTTTTTCCAGGTGTTTTTAAATCCCTTGTAAATGCTGATAGGCAAAATGAGGAGAATTTATGACAGCATAAAATAAAACCACCCTTCCTATAAAACTTCATTAGATTTATTGATTATCTAATAAAAAACCTAGAACTGGGCTTTAATAAGCTACAAATGGTGGGTCCAAACTGAGAAGCATTTTGAGCTCCTCTCTTTCTGTAATCCTGCTCAAAACAGGATTGAAAAGCAAAAATCATGTCACACCTTGAACATTGCTGGGTTTTCCAGTGATTCATGGATTATTGGATGAACCCTCAGGGATAAATCCAGCCTGGGGGTGGAATCCATTCCCTGGATTTCCAACAGAAAGTGTCCATGAGAAACCCACAGGTGAGGATGGGTTTGCAGAATGTTTTCAAAGCTGACACTGGCTTCCAAAGGAGCTCCATCTCCAGGAAGAGTGATTCCCATCAATGCCAGCACATCCTGGCTGTAAGAATCCCTCGGGAATGCCCAGCAGTGGCTCCAGCACCCCAATCCCACTCCCACCTGCCCCAGGCTCCAGCAAAGCAGCACAGAAAGGAAAACAAAACCATAATTTTCCCAAAGGATAAATTCTTTCAGCCCCGCTGAAGCTTTTTATGTTCCCAGCGGTGCTGATTTATTGGGATTGCTCCAGGAAACATCTCCAGCTGCAAAATCCCTGCATGTGACCAACGGGAACGATTTTTCCCTTCAGGATAAAAGTGTTTTGGGGTTTTTCAGCAGGCCTGGGAGCCCCCATGGAGCTCCTGGGAGGATGAGTTACTCCAAGCAGCAAACATTTCTCTGTTTGGATTAATCAGGGAGCAGTGAGCAGCTCCTGGCCACAGCAGCTCCCAGGAGAGGCTCTGCAGGGATTTTGTTTCCTTGGCACCTGGGGAGATGGGTCAGGGCTGTGCTGGGGGAGTTCAGTGCCTTTAGAGGGCTTTTCCAACTCAATTCCAGGATTCCACCCTGCCCCAGCACTCAGCAGATCCTTCTGAATATTTTACACCACATTTTGCCTGATGCTAATTCTGCTCTAAAAAGCAGAAAAAAAAACCAAACAAAAAACACAATTTTCCCATGAAAACAGAGCAGGACATTTCCTTACCCAATATTCCCCTGTTTATTATGGAGTGATATGGGCATATGGAGCTAAAATCCAAATGGTTTTTGTGAATTCATAGAATTCCAGATATTGCTTGTGAGGTCATTTCAACCCCGGAGTTGTTGATATCCCTGTATTTACAATTATATCTTGTTTACTCAGAATAAACTCACTAAAACTGGTTTTATTTTCTGTCACTCTTTTGCTCAAGTGCTTCATTTTGGTTTTAAAAATAACTTTGCAGGGCCTGGGTTGGGTTGGGTTGAGTTTTTCTCCTTGATTACTCTTTTGGGCTGCCAAGAGATGCTGTAATTCCAATTGTGTCAGAAATGACTTTGGGAACAGCACCTCATCATTTGGATTTATCTTTTTCTTTTTGTTGTAGGAAGGTTTTATGAGGAAAAAAAAAAGATATTTAGGCCTTTTTTTTTTTCCCCAAGTTATTTTCCTTAAAGTGACTGAGTCAATTAGAACCAATTGAGTGGAAAGATTTCAGCTGGAGGTAAACAGGGATAACAACAGTGATGAAGGAATGGGAAGAAATTTGGAGAAAAGCTGTGGTGTGGCTGTTTGGAACTCTGATTACTGCTCCAAGAGCCTGGAGCTTAAAATATCTGAATATTGTGACTTTCTGCACAGTTTTGGTGGCATTTTTGTGTCCACAGCTGGATCTGGAATATCCAACCCATCTCTCAACACCACAGCTCCAAAGGTTCATTGTGGCTGATCCCACAAATATTTTTATACCAATTCCCCTCACACAGCTCAATGTTATTTCCTTAATTTGCAATGGGAGGAGGGTTTATAAGTAATTTTAAATAATAAATTTATTGTTTATAAATTAATTTTAAATAATAAATTTATTAAATTCTTCATAAACCCAAGTTGCCAATCTACCAGCCAAGCCTTGTAGCTTTCCAGAATTTCCCTGAATTCCTCATCAAATAAATTAGGGATGGAGGTTTGGGGAACTCTCACCTGTACAGGAAACCCTCATTTAAAAGCACAAATTGAATTTTCTGGCAATGAGAAAGAACAGAGCTCATCATAAAGATTCAGTTTTTAAGGATTTAAATGCCATCTACTCCCTCCCCGCTAAAATCACCTGGCCTTTGAGAGAAAAGGATTAAATTCTTTCAAACTTCCATCTGAGGGATGAAGAAAAAATCTTCATTTTATTCTTTATTTTAAATAATTTTTTATTATTTATTAAACTTTCTTGAGGTTATGCTTGAGTGAAGTATTAGGAGTTAAATCCCCAATTTAGAGCTTTTTGGGGGCCCAAGTCCAGCCCAAAATCCAGATTTTACACAGATTTTGTTATTCCTGCAGCTTCTCAGCTGGGAAACTGCACAAGACACAGAAGGAATTTAGATATAGAAATATGTAGGAAATGTGATAAATTTATATATTAATAACTATTTTAACATTGATTATTTGCATATTAATTTGTCCAAAAAGGCTCCCAAAGTCCAGTTTACATCTGGAAAATAAAATAACCTGGATATGGAGTAGAGATCTCAGTAAAAGGGATTTGAGAGCCCTGACCTGGTAACCACAACAACCCTGCTCTTCCAAATGACTCCCAAATCTCTCATTTTTTCCCCCAAAAGTTGCTCCAGAGCGAAAGAGGCGCCTGAGAAGCACCAGCACCTGCAAAAACCATTTTTTCCTCCTTGTGCAGGCACGAAAGGGGAAGCAGGAGCCTCACTCTCACTGTAAACCCAATGGATTTATTGAGGATTTGGGTTCCAGGAAGCCTCATGAAACTTTTTTTGTTGTTTTTAAGGAACACCTCTAATTGTCTACCACTAATTTGCCAGCCAAGAATCAATTGCAGGTGGAGATAACAGCATTTGGCTGCCTAATTAATTGATGAGAACCACAAATCAGGGAGATGGCCAAGCTTCTGTTGCATTTACAGCTTCCCTGCCTCCTCATTTTCCACGTGTGGAGGCACCAAAAATGTGGGAATTTCAGATTTTTGTTTGGTTTTATCACGAGCCTTTTTATTAAAACCAGCAAAGAGAGCCTCCCATGTGGTCACAGTTCTTGGGATTATTGAAGCCGGGGAATAATTCACAAATTCCAAGCTGAGGTTTGTGCTGCAGCTCTCAGTGTGGACATGGATCCTCAGCGCTAAAATAACATTTAAATCAAAATAAACACACACACAGAGTCCCCAATAAATAAACACCATTGTGGGCCCAAGCTTGGCCTTTCTAAGGCATCAAATCCTAAATAGACCTTCCCTGAGCGGAAGGGACCGGCTGGGAGTGTTTCCCCATCCCAAAATCCATGAGCCCAGCTCTGAGGGGACACAAAGAGCCCGAGGATGGGGACAAAGTGACTCCTGAGCAGGTTCATGATCCATCCATCACATCCTTTGGAAACAACAATCCATCCATCCATCCATCCCAGCCTATGGAAATGACAACCCATCCATCCATCACATGCTATGGAAGCAATCCATCCCACTCTATGGAAATAACCCATCCCTGCTATGGACACAATCCATCCATCTATCCCACCCTATGGAAAAAGTCACATCCCACGGAAACCATCCATCCCACCCTACAGACACAACCCATCCATCCACCAGTCCCAGCCTATGGAAACAACAATCCTTCCATCCCACCCTATGGAAACGACAATCCATCCATCATATCCCATGGAAACAACACACCCACCCCACCCCCTATGGAAGCCATCCATCCCTCCCAGTCTATGGAAATAATCCATGCATCCAATCCCATGGACACAACCCATCCACCCATCCCAGCCTATCGAAACAACCCATCCATCCACCCATCCCAGCCTATGGACACAATCCATTCCTCCTATGGACACAATCCATCCTTCCCAGCTATGGAAACATCCCATCCTATGGAAATAACCTGGCCATCCATCCATCCCATCCTGTGGAAACACTCCATCCACCCATCCCAGCCTATGGACACAACCCATCCATCCACCCATCCCAGCCTATGGAAACAACCCATCCACCCCTTCATCCCAGCCTATGGACACAACCCATCCATCCATTCCTCCTATGGACACAATCCATCCTTCCCAGCTATGGAAACACCCCATCCTATGGAAATAACCTGGCCAACCATCCATCCCCATGCTATGGAAACACTCCATCCACCCATCCCAGCCTATGGAAACGCCAGCCCAGCCCCGAATCCCGTGCCCAGCCCCAAGGCCGGCTCCTCCCCGCCGCGCTGCTCTCGTTTCCCGAGGAATTTCCGTGCGAATTCCCAGCTCGGTCAGTTCGCAGCGCCACATTGCCACCTGCTGTCCCTGCCGCGTCCCCAAACCCGCGGGGAGCGGAGCCCGGCCGGGCTGGGCTGCTCCGGGCTCAAACAGGACCCCGAGACGGCACTTGGCACACAAAAGGTTTGATTAGTTAATTAATTAATAGAGCTACAAGAGATGAGCTCCATGCGGCACCAGAGCTGCTCCATCACTCCCTGCTCAGAGGGAAAAGCAGGGATGGTTTGGGGTGAGGGAAGGACAGGGAGGGGTCACAGGCAGGGCAGAATCCACGTGGGGAAGTTAATTTATCACCAGAGTTGGGTGATGAGAAATAAAACTGATAACAATGGGAATAAACCTATTCCTCCCTTCTTCCTGGGCAGAGGGATCAGGGAATGGGGGCTGCAGGCAGCTCATCCCAGGTTTGCCCTCCTTCCTCCTCTGGGAGAGGATTCCTCACTCCTCCCTGCTCCAGTGAGGGGCTTCTTCCCATGGGATCAGAGAGCTGATCCAGCAGGGAATTCCCATGGGATCCCAGCCTCTGCCCTGCTGCACTGTGGGGTCCTCCCAGGGCAGCAGAAGGATTTGTGCTCCTCCATGGACTGGATTCCAAAGGGATCTCAGCCCCTGCCCCTCCTTCTGGGGCTGCTGCTCCCGCAAATCCACACTCCTCTCTGCAGCTCCAGTGTTTCCCCCCAAAATCTTTATCCCAGACACTCAGCCTTGTCCAACAACAGGTCCAGCACCATTGGCTCCATGGGACATGAGAGAAGATCCTGGCAGAGAAGTCCCCCCACTCCCAAATCCCTGCCCCACAAGGACACAGTCAGATGCTGAGTCCCAAAAACCAGCCCAGGATTCAATCCTGGCACATCAGGTGAGCTGTGCACAGCTGCACTGCTGCTCAAACAGCTCCTTCCACTCCAGCAGCTCAGTCCTGCACCATAAATCCCAGCCCTGCAGCTCATAACATCTTATTTTATCAGCCACACACCCAACACGAGTTTTTAAGTTCTCCTGGGGTGCTGCCCCGAGTTCTCTGCAGCAGATTCACCCTTCTGCTGACACCCTGCAAGCACAGCCCAGCACCTCCTGCTGCAAACACCCCCCACAGCTCCTCCTGAAAATCCTGCAGGAAAGCCCATCAAACACAGGTTTAAGGTGGGATGAAGCCAGCTGGAACCTGGGTCTTAATGATTGTGGGGGAAAAAATATTCTTGTAAAATCCCACCAAGTTCCCTAGGCATGGAGAGTGAAAAAAAAAATTTAAAAATCAATCTAACCCTTTTTTCTTTCCTAAGAAGCACCAACAGGAACGTGGGGAAAACAAGGCATGAGGCTGTCCTTGCTAATCCAGGCCTAAGCTGCAGCCTGCTCCACAGACATTAATCCTCCCTGCAGCTCCCAGCAGCAGCTCAGGAGGGAGCAGACAGATGGACAATGACTTATCATGGGAGAGGCTTGGATCAGCAAGTTAGAAATTCACATTTCTACAGGAAAAGCAAGTTAGTCATCCAAACAAATGGATATGCCCTGGGGAGATGAAAAATCTGGATAGCAATGGAGCTAAAATAAAACCTTAAGAAAAATAAAGGCTGTGAGTTTGCAGAGGGGAGAATTAAAGCAAATATGAGGAGAAAAGAGCCACCCAAAGCACAGACAACTCTGTTAAATGGTTTTTTATTTTTTTTTGTGGGGCCACATTTATAACACAAGGAAATAAAGACCGCTCTGACAAGCCCTGAGAGGATTTGTCTCTGTAACATCTAGGGCCATATATTTGTGTTTCCCCCAATATTTTACTATTTCCTGGCTCCAAATGCTGCAGAGGAAAACTGAGGCTGCCGAGCTGCCAGCTGGGATAGGATATTCAGGATGAATTCCACCAGTTCAGGATTTTGGATTCAGCTGATTCAACCATCAAAGCAGCAAAGACCTAAAGGCTTTACCTTCAGGTATTTCCAGCTGGGAGGTGTTAATATTCATTTTAATAGTTGTGTTAGTTAATAGTTGTGACTTGAGTAATTAAAAAAAAAATAAATAAATGTTTCCTCTGGCAAGGAGAAAAGTGCACCAGAAATTCCCCCACTGCCCCATGGCTGCTTCCAAGTCAGGGGTAAATCAGTATTTTATCATCTAGAAAAGCCATATTTACATTTATCTTTCATCAGGGAAAAAAAAAAATAAAAATAAAAAACCCCAAACCAAAACAAATAAAAAACCAGAAAAAATCAGCTCTAGGTGGTTTTCTGTTTTCTCCCCTCTCCCAGACATATACCTGATGTTCAAGCAGACCCCACACCTCAATTCCTTCACAAAGAAAATAAAAATAAAACGTCTTTTCAGATTACCTGTCTCCCATCAAACACTTAAAGCATCAATAAAAAAATTAATCAGAGATATCTGAGGTTTAGGATGACTTTTTCCTCTTTTTCCCCTTCTTAAATGAGGCAAAGGCTGGAGAGGCTCAGACTAAAACCAGATTGGTTTAGAGGCTGCAAACCAAAGATTAAACTGAGAAAGATGAGCTAAAACAAAGCCCGTGCATTTTCAATCCATCCACAGTTTTATGTCATTGAAATAAGATATTTCCTAAAAAAGGAATAAAGTATGGAAGGTCTAGCTGCAGCAAGAGGAGTTTCAGATTGTCCAGAGAATGGACAATCTCTGCATGAACAAGTTCTTAGTTACAACCAAAAAAAAAAAATAGGCAATTCAAAGAAGTCATTGAAATAAGCCAAGTGATCCAAATTTACCCCAAAATAGACTTGAAAAATTGAATATACACATCTAAACCTAGGCAAATCTCTAACAGGTTGTATTAATAGGAAACCAGACCTCCTAAAACCACCCAGGAGCAAATCCTTCTTGCTTCCACATTAAATCTTTTCCTGGTGCAGACACTCCTGGCCTGAAAGCCTTTTAAGGAATATGGGTGAAACCACAGCTTCCATGAAACCATAGCAGAGCCTTTCCTGGGAACAAACCCCAGTGGATCTACCTGGAGAACACCATAAACATTCCCCACTAAGCAGCATTTTACAAGCTACTAGAAAACTAGCAGTGCTCACAAGATAATCCACTTTAACTCCTATCACAAGGTGGTTTTCCAGTTTTCAAAAGGGAAAACCTTTCAGCAGCCAAGCAGCTGCAAGCAAAGCCACAGAATTCCAAAAATAAAAACCAGAGGCACATTTCAGCTGAAATGTGGGAACACGCAGTAGGATATTGTATTTGCAACCCTGGTCTGAATCAGTGAAACCCATCCATTTTCAGCCAAATCAAAGGAAAACAGAACCAGGGGCCTACCTGGGACGGGGAATGGAAATCCAAAATAGAAAGAGCAGGAGCTGAGTGAGAATCCAGCCTCTGAGCAGCTCCCTGATCCCAAATAAGTACAGAATTCCCACCTGGCCCCTATTATCCCTGTAATTAACCACCCCCAGCCCTCAGGCTGCACAGGTGGGATTTGTTCTGAGGCTGCACAGGTGGGATTTGTTCTGAGCAAACACAGCTCAGCTGGGGACATTCCTGATGGCAGCAGTGGCTTGGGGACACCTGGAAAAACCCAGGGCAGGAAGCACAGGGAGACACCAAGTTCTGCTGCCGGTGTTCCTCTGGTTCAGAAACACAGTCCTGCCCCTAAAATTACAGAATTAAGTGCTGATCTGTGGAACATTTGATTAAAAACATGGGAAACATCACAAAAGAGGTGTTTTTTATGGCTTTGGAATAATTTTTCATAATTACTGACAAGAGCTGCTGGCCTGATAGGAACCGTGAGCATTTCTTGTCTTCCACCAGTGTCAAAATGCTTCACTGCAGCCTGAAGAGGGGACAGTTTTACCAACAAAATATAAGAAGAAGTGAAAGGGAACAAATATTTTGGCTTTTTTTTTTTCTTAGCAGGGCTCCATCATGAGACAAAGCACATCCTCAATCAAACCATTGTCATTCTGCCACAGTGTGAAAAATGAGGAAAACCAGCTCAAAAATGAGATTTTTTTTTTTTTATTCTTCAATATTTTTAAGATGGAAACCAGCTTGAATTAAGGTTTTCTGGTCAAACGGTCTCCATGAGGCTTTTTAAACATTCCCAGAAAAACTCTGAGCCATCACAACACCTCAAGGGAGTTCCAAAGTCTGTTCTTGGTGCCTCCTCCTCCTCCCAGCAGCCCAAGGATGATCCCACAGCATCAGTGTCTCAGAAATCAGGGGTCTGAGTGGACCAACAAAGTAAAAAATTCATCTCTCAGCTACTTTTGAAGTTTCAGATTTATTTTTGTTTAAGAACAATATTTAGGAGGGTTTTTTGCACTGATCAAATACTCTTTTACACAATTTTTGATATAATTCATGACCAAAACTAAAGCACTGAATAATACTGATTCAAGGATAAAAGAGCTTTAAATCTTTTCAGGTGATTTCAAGGAACCTACTGCTCATGTTCCCATCTGGCTGAGCTCTATAAATCAAACCCTGACATTTTTATCAAAATCAGAGGTGATCAGAACTGATTCCTAGAGGGAGTCTGGGCCATGCAAGGACTGCAGGAGCTGGGAAGGAGTTTCATTCCATGATTTGAATATTCTAATTACAAACTGTGCTGGGAGATGCCCTCCCCATGGTTGGGCCTGTTGGTGCTTGGACAATGGGCAAAGGATGCATGACCTCTTCAAACTAATCCATGCCTTGCAAATATCAACATTTTTGTTAAAACCTCACAAAAATAACACCTAAACCAAGGTGCTGCCCTTTTCTCCTCTCACACCCAGAGGGAAAAGATGTTCCTCAGGGTTATAAACTCACAGAAGGACCTCAAAACCATCGGGGTAGAGCAGGAACCCCGTGAAGACGCTGTCGTCCTCCGCGCCGGCGTAGAGCCCGTTCCAGTCCTTGCCAACCTCCAGCCACACCTGGTCACCCACCCTGAGCTTGAGGATGGTCAGGAAGGAGGCCTGGTCGATGTCCTGGCCGTAGAGCGTGTCCCTGGCCTTGGCCACCCTCCTGCTGCTGGCCACGAGGCTGAGGCGCGCGGGGCGGCCGCGCACGGTGACGTGGTAGGAGAAGACGTAGGCCCCGGCCACGCTGCAGTTGAACTTGCCCGTGGCGGGGTCGTAGTCGCGGCGCTCGTCGAACCACACGCGGTCAAACCTGATGGGCACGTTGGGAGGAGGGAAGGGCCGCGACAGCCCCGCGCTGAAGGCCGAGCGTGGGGCCTTGGGGACGTCCCCCCTGGCGCCCTTGGCCCCGCGGGAGCCTTTCCTGCCCGGGGCACCGCGGCCGCCCTTGGCGCCGGGCTCGCCCTTGGGCCCGCCGGGGCCTGCCATGCCCACAGGGCCCACGTCCCCTTTGTCACCCTTGCGGCCCTGCTCGCCCTTCTCTCCCTGCTTGCCGGCCACCCCCCGCAGGCCCTCGGTGCCCGTGTCCCCTTTGCTGCCCTTCTCACCCTTGGTGCCCCCTTCCCCTCTGTCCCCCTTGGCCCCTCTGCCCCCTGGCTCCCCACAGTAGCCCTTCTCCCCCGTGTCCCCCTTTTCTCCCTTGTCCCCCTGTTCTCCGCCCGCTCCCGGCTCTCCGGGATCCCCCCTGTCCCCTTTGTCTCCTTTGGTGCCGTTGTCACAGGTGTCTCCTTTAGCTCCCTTTTGTCCTTTCAGTCCAGGGAAGCCGTAGCTGCCCTTGTTGCCTTTGGCTCCGGCTTCACCTGGGGGGAAAAACAAAGATTAAAACCAATAAAAAAGATTAAAACCAATAAACAAGAAGGTTAAAACCAATAAAATTGGATTGCTCTGGAGGTGGAAGGACCATCCAAAGGGGTTGGTCCTTCCATGCTGTTGTAAAACCCAGAGCAGAGGGAAAGGTCAGAACAATCCTGGATGTTCCAGAGCAACCCTGGATTTTCCACACCTACCTTGCAGCCCAGGTTTCCCTGGATAGCCGGGGCTTCCGCTCGCTCCTCGCTCCCCTTGCTCCCCTTTTCCTCCTAGGACATTGCAGCAGTGATTAATTAATTAATTAATTGGTACTGGTGCGTGCAGCACAGCAAACCTCACGCCCCACTGGAACTGTCTGTGTGCGTCCCTCACTTCATTAATAAAACAGAGGTGAGCAGTGTGGGTTTTGAGGAAACACCTCCAGGAGCCTCAGCTGGATCCCACAGCCCCCAGCACCATCTCACTCTTGGATTTCTGCCCCTCTGCCAGGCAGCTGCTGCTGTTTCATGGAAGGTGGAGAAGGTGACAGCTCTGCATTCCTCATTCCATCATCGCCAAAAAGCTTTTTCCGGGAGTGAATTGCTGCCTAAGGGGCTGCAGGGACTGAACAGCCCCACACTCTGCTGCTGGGACCCCGGGTGGTTCCCCAGAGGCAGCAGCAGGATCCTGCCAGGATAGAGCTGCTCCAAGCCCCAGATGAACAGCAGGGTTTCCTTTCAGGAATACTGATGGATAATGATGGCTCAGCATCTTAACTGAAGCTCTTTTGCCTGAGAGATTGAAATCGAAATTGAAATGAAGATTTTACACCTGCACACAACTTCTGTGGTGGCTTTTTCCTACTTCTGTCCTTCATCCAAAGCAAACTGAGCCCAGATTTTGAACTCCTGTTCAGAACAAGAATTTTTGAGTGAGATCTTTATCAGCAGCTGCTCCTATTCCACCTGAACAAACACTGCCACCACCTGAGTTCCTGTCCCTGCACTGATGCCAGCTAAACCTCTCCAGGACTCAATCCCTAGCAGAAATCTTCTTTTGCTTTGAAAAAAATGGATTTTTTAATAATTTTGTGGTATTTTATGAGAACAGCAGCATTTTCCATTGGTCTGGTTTACCTCTTTCTCCTTTAGGGCCTTTTGGACCTTGAGGACCAGGGGATCCTGGCAGCCCTGGCAGCCCAGCATCTCCCTTCTCCCCCTTGGGACCTGTAAAATCAACAAAAGGAGGAATAACCTTTCCCTAAAATCCAAACACTCACCCCAAACCTGCTCTGGAACAGCTCCAGCCATTCCCCGGCTCCTGTCCCTGTCCTGGGGAGCAGCGATTGGAGCCGCCCCTCGGGAAGAGCTGAGGCAGGAGATTTAGGGGTTAAAGAGAGATTGATTAGGGGTAGCTGACTACACACTGTGTATCACTTAACATTTGCTGTGCTTGCAGAAGTCCAGTGATAGAATGCAAGGCTACTGTGATAAGAAAGAGAAGAATGCAGGGCTGTTGTGATGAATTTGGGCCCCTAAAGCAGCCAAAACCACCCAGCATCAGAGCTGCAGATCGCTGAGATCTCCCCCCCGAGCTGCACAAACCCTCCCAATGATTTCCCGAGGGAAAAGCCGCTGGATTTGGCATTTCCAGCCCAGCAGAGAGGGCTCAGCACACCTGGGGGTCCCGGGGGGCCCGGCCAGCCCCGAGGCCCCGCCGCGGGCGGGCAGCAGTCGCAGCAGTTGAAGAAGAACTCGGCCGAATCCAGCGTGGAGTTCTCCAAGGGGAAAAGTGTGGGGAGCTCAGCTCTGCCCGGCGCTGCTGGGAGTGGGATTCTCCCCGGGACAGACGGGGGAGCTGCTGGTGGCTGGGGAGGTCTGGGCTTGGTGTAGAGCACGGCCGGGGTCACCTTCAGCGCCGCCAGCGCGGGGACAGCGAGCGCCAGCAGCAGCGGGACGGGCCATGGGCAGCTCGGCATGGCAGCGGCTGTGGGAGACACACAGACAGACAGACAGACAGACAGCAAAACCCTCCGGCATCCTCTGCCTCACCCCTGGGCCCTCAGCCCTCTTCACAGAGAGTTTCCCAAGGATTTCTCCTGGGGAAGGCAGCGAGGAGCTCAGAGAAAAAGAGAAAACAATTCTTATCTCTACTGGCTGCTCCTGGTTTTGCACGTGTGGAATGTGTTAGGGGGATTGTTTGTCCAAAGTGACTTGGTTAATTGGACACCATGAAAGTTGTTTTGAGTGATTAGCCAGTCACTCAAAGCTGTGGCCTGGATGTCTCAGACACTCATGGGTTTTTCTTTAGTATCTTTTAGTATAGTATAGTATAGTACAATATTAGTATAGTATAGTATTAGTATAGTACAGTATTAGTATAATATAGTACAGTATAGTATCTCTATAGTATAGTTACAGTATTAGTGTAGTGCACTATAGTTTTAATAAAGCAATTGTTCAGCATCCTGAATCATGGAGCCAGGGCACATTATTCCCTGGATGATGATGATGATGATAATAATAATAATAAATTAATATTATTATTATATAATAATATAATATAATTATTATATACTATATTATAATATTAATAACATATTGTAAGATGATGATGATGACAATAATAATAATAATAATAATAATGATAATAATAATAACTGGGGGATTGCCTGTTTCTCCTATACTTCCCCAAAGCCAGGACAATGCCAAGGGTGAGGCCCTGGCTCTGCTTCCCATGAGGAGTTGTGGCTGCCCCATGCCAGGAGATGCTCAAGGCCAGGTTGGATTGAAGGGACCTTAAATCCCATCCCGTTCCATCCCTGGGACACCTCCCACTGTCCCAGGTGCCCCAACCCCCTCCAGCCTGGCCTTGGGCACTGCCAGGGATCCAGGGGCAGCCACAGCTGCTCTGGGAATCCATCCCAGCCTCTTCCAGGGAGGAATTCCTTCCCAAAATCCCACCCAACCCTGCACTTCTCCAATTCCAGGCCATTCCCATCACTCCATGCCTTTAGGGAAAATTTTCTCTCCAGCTCTCTTGTAACCCCCCTTTGGTCCTGGAAGGATATGGAGAGAATTCCATAATGATTTTAGAGTCCAACACAACTAAACACAATAAAGAGCTTTTTCTCTAAAAGAATAAATGGAAACAAATTGAAAGATCAAGTTTTCCAAACTCAGGTAGCTTGGAATCAAAAGTATCAAGTGTACCAAAATTTTTATCTTGATTTTTTTCCATTTCTGCCTGATTTTCTGGACTTTCTTAGGGTAACCTTTCACATCTGCTCTTTTTATTTTTCAGGTCTTGATTCAGCTGACCCAGGGAGAAAGGACAAAGGCAGAAGGCCCCCATTTTTCCTATAGGCCAGGTGCTGCCTCTCAGGTGACCCATCACAAAAAGCACCTTTGTTCCTTTTTTAAAGCAGGGTCCCCACCTGTAAATGCAGATGGAACAGAGCCCCTTTCTTGCTGGGGCTGAAACCCAACCTTGCTGAGGAGCCACAGCATTCCAGAGCATGGGAAAGCTCCAGGAGAGACCCCCCCAGCCCTGCCAGCCAGAGGGCAAAAGGACATCCAGCTCCGCACCAGGCATTTTTCCATCTTTAACAATTCCATTTTAGAGGAAAGAGTGATTTTTTAATTTTTTTCCCTCAGCATTTTCAAACAAAATGAAATCATTTAATGGAAAATTGATTCCCCACATAAAACGCCCAGTGCTCACTGCTGGATGTTGGGATCTGTTGAGAATTTTAGAATTTAGCACTGACCCCCAAGAGAACACTGCTTTTAACTTGAGGCTGTAGAAAAAACCTCCAAAATTAAATGATAAAACTAAGATTATAAATGTGTGGTTTAAATAAAGGTGTGTAATATCACATAGTAAAAAAACTTAAATTTTAGATTATAATATATATAAAACAAGATAAAAATTTTAAGACAGAAGCAAATCCTTCTTCTTCACCTTCTTCTTCATTAAAGTAGTATTGTATAATTAAATTTAAAAATCTACATTACAAGCTACAAGTAGTTAGTTATTAAATTAAAAATAAAACTAATTTGTGTCGTTTGTTAATTAAACAGTTTATCCTTAAAAAACATATAAAAATAAAGATACAACTCCATTTTGAATTTGTTAGAGTAAAATACTATAAAACTCACAATTTGTGAAACTATAATATAAATAAAAACTAAAAAACACCTAAATCCAAGCAAAAACCACCATCTCACACATTTAATCCCAACCCTAACAAAAAAGAAAATAAAACTCAGCAGTTGCCCACTGGGACCCTTCAATCCATGAGGATAAATTAATCCCTTCCCTGTCAGTGAGTTTATTTAGAATGGGATTCCAGGGCCAGATTTTGGTCCAAAACTGGGAATTTTTTCCCTTACCATGAAGAGTTTTCCTGGGAAGTTGGTGTGGAGGGAGATGCTCAGCACGGGCAGGCAGGGAGCAGCCAGAGCCTGCAGCTGCAGCCACAGAGAAAAAGGGGGAGAAAAAGGAGAAAAAGGAAAAAAGCGGAAAAAGGATCATCCGCTGCCTGGAAAAAGGGAAAAAAAACCCAATTTCTCCTTTTCAACCATATCCTCATACAGGGGCATCCTGTACCAGCTGGAGAAAAGTAAATAAACCCACTATTTACACACAAAACCCCCCAGGGATTTTAGGGATTTAATAACTTCATGGGGAAATCTTAAATCAGTTCTCAAATCCAAACCATTCCGTAGTTTTCCTGTCGCACAGCACAAGCCCCAAACCCAGCCAGATTGATTGATTGCTGTCAAAACACTGGAAAAACATAATTAATAACCAAATTACACCTCACCACCCTGAAAAAAATAAATCCTCAGAGCAAGGAATCACTAAACAGATTTTCATTTTAATGGGCAAGACTGTTCCTATATTAATTATTCTTAAATAATTATTTTAGGATTTTTTTTTACATGCCAGGGGGTTGGAACGAGATGATCTTTAAGGTCTCTTCCAACCCAAACCAGTCTGTGATTCTAAATAAATGCACTTAAATAAAACTGAAATTTTGGACTTCTTCATTATAATAATTCACCACCACTGAGTATAAAATCATTCATTGGAATCCTCCCACTAAAATTATAACACACAGTGGACACAAAATGGGAAGAATTAAACTTTGCTGCAGTGCCATGTACTTCATAAAATTAATCTACATTTAATTGGATCTAAATATCTACTAATTGTTAACATATTTCCCATAATAAGATGGTAATAATACACTTTTTGTGTGTGTGTGCTTCCTAAAATTCCAGATATTCCAGTTCACAACAGGAATTTAACCCCAATCCATCGATTTTAAATATCAGGGGGATGATTGCACTTTATCTTATTTCATTATTCCTAGTTCTCAGATGTGTGAGGAAAGAAAAACCCTAATCCCCATGCAGTTATACACTGATTATAGACAAGAATTTTTCTGCAGACAGATCTTATTATTTTTAATTCTACCGCTCTCTCCTACCTTATAAACGCCCCTGCTCCCAGGAGGACTCCCCCTCCATGGCACCTGCAAAAAGGGAATTTATTTTGGGAGAGAATCAAATTTATTTAGTCCCAGCTGCTGTTGTGGCCAATGAAAACCTGCAGGGGGGACAGGGGGGATTGGCAAAGTCCCTGCAAGGAGCTGGGGACACTGAAATCCCAGAAACCCAACCCTGGCATTGGCAAAGTCCCTGCAAGGAGCAAGGTGAAATCCCAGAAATCCAAACCTTCACTGAAACCCTGGCATTGGCAAAGTTCCTGCAAGGAGTGAGGGGACACTGAAATCCCAGGAAAATCCCAGAAATCCAACCCTTCCCTCAAACCCTGGGATGCTGCTGGGGTCTTTTGGCTCTACCCCAAAGATTTTTAGGGGATTTTAGGGATGCTCCTCCTTCATCTCATTGGGTACCACCAAACTCAGCAGGAATTTGTCTGGACAGTTTTGAGGAGAGTTTTGACATTTGAGGACCCAAAGGAGAAGGATTTTGTCCATTTATTTCTGCAAGGTCCAGGTTTCACTCTGTATTTAAAATGCAGATTTTTGGCATCACAATCCCCTCCCTGAGCTGGGAGTGTGGAAAGGGGTAAAGGAAAAATAAAAAAGCTCTATGGGATCATGAGAGCAACACATGTTAAATTCCCTTTGGATGGTAATTTGGTTTTTTCCCCCAAATGATCAAATTGTGAATTAAATGAGAGAAATAAAACCTGAAAATGAACGAGAAAATAATCCTTGGGTTTTGCCATTATAGTTGTTCTGTTCTCAGCTTAAATTTGGGTGTAGAGGGGATTCATTTGTGATGAGAACTTTAAATGCTGCATGGGGTAAAAATTATTTCGTTTACTTCATAGAAAGTATGCTCTCTTTATAGAAAAAGAGCAATGGTTCATGTAGGATTTTAAATGCTTGACTAAAGAAAATACATAGAAAAATAGAAAATACATACTAGAGAAAATATCCCCCTCCACAGGGATTTCCATTGGATTCAGAGGAATAAAATGATCTCCCTGTAAATTCAATCTCGTTACATTTGCTGTTACTAAAATTCAGATATCAGGGGGAAGATGAGATGGGGAAAACCTGCATCAGTCTGTGCCAGTGCATCCCACAGCCCCTGCACCAAATGTTGGTCCAAATCCCCCAAAATCTGCAGTTGCACCTAAATAGGGATTTACTGCCCTTTACATTTACTGGCTAGGAGCTCCAAAAGCTTCTATTTCCCAAAAATAACCATTTGGGGAGTTATTTGAGAACCTGCTGGAGTCAATCCCTCTGAGAGTCCCGAAATGCAGATTCAGAGCAGCAGAAACACGCAGTTATTTATGGGAGACACCAGAATTACAGCTCAGGAATTACTCTGGGCTGGGTTTTAGAGCCTTTTGGGATGTAAAACATATTCCCCCAGGTGTTATCCCAAACCCTGCACCAGGATTTCCTTTGTGGGGAGGTCTGGGCTGAGAACAGCATCCATTGTCTCCTCTGGAAACTGGAGAAACCAAAGGGAAAAGGGATAAAATTCCCTGGCTGTCCTTTTCACCTGGGTGTCCCTTTGTGAGGCAGCCCCAGGATGTCATGGACACCCTTTTTTCCCAGGAAATGTTGTTTTCCTTGTGTGTTTGGGAAACAAAACTGTCCTCAAGAGCTCTTTTTGGGATTGTTGCCCTCCTTGTGGCCAGTGCCAGATTTCAGGGAAAATGAGTGGCTGGAAATGGGGGGGGCAGGAATTCCAGGCTGGAGGTTCCTTTGGGGCAGGGCTGTCATTCCCTCCCCCAGCCCCAGCAAAGCCTCTGGAATCATCATTTAATCCTGGCAAATCCATTCAGCACCCAGCTCCCCACGTTAATCAGATTTTATTGTGAGACAAAGGGCTCGGAGATTTAATTCAGGAGAGGATCCTGTGGCACAGAGTCCCTTTGCAGGTGGTTTCACCTAGGCAGGTGTTGCAACACTCCTTGGAAAGAAGGAAATGGAAAGCTCTGGTTTCCTTTTCACCCAAATTCTTCTTGGCTCTGGCAAATCTGGGCTGTGTAATAAAATCCAGGGTTCCAGCACAGGGCAGAGTGCTGCAGCACCCTCAAATCACAGCAGGAAGCAAAAATCTGGGAATAAAACTGTCTCTGCGTGCTGGACTCAAAGAATTCAGGGAAGTTATGGTATTCAGGGAATTAAAAAGCAAAGGAGAGTGATAATTTTGTTTTTTTCTGATCTACAAACTTGCTGCAAGAGCTTTGGATCGGCACTAAAATCAGATGGAAGATTCCCACTGATTTCTTTGGAAGAGATGCCTAAAACTCTCCACCTCCTCTGCAACTCACCCAGAAACAGCAGAGGCAGCAAAATATCTCCAAAAAAATAAACAGGGGGGTGTAAAACAGTAATAAATTATAAATAATTGTAAAATATATTGTATTTTTTAGCTCTCCTGACTCAAATCATATCCTGAGTTGGAGCAGATCATTAAAGTCCAACTGCTGGCTCTGCACAGGACATCCCACCAGGAATCCCGCCAGGATTAGGGCAGGAGCTGAGTGACTTCATTTCCTATTATTATTTTTCATTTCCAGCTCTCATTTTCCCCTTGGAAAGGGAGAAGGAGCAAAAAGTGCTGAGGTGGGAAGGGTTCCTTTGGTTCCATGGAGGTGGCAGCTGTACCAGATGTCACCCGGTGCTGGAATTGGGGACAACAGAATTGGGGTTCCAGGCTGGCAGGTGGAGCTGGGGAGGAGCAGGGATGGGAGGGCAGGAGTGGGATGGAGAAGGAAAACCCAGGAGGTTTTGGAAAACACGGAAATTGCTGCTCCAGGTGAGGCTCGGCACCAGAGGGAGCTCCAGGAGCTCCCAACAGCCCGGCCAGGGATGGATTTGCAGCTGAAGCACAAAAACCAGGGAATATCCCGGTTGGAATGGCCCCACAGTCCAGTTCCTGGACAGGACACCCCAACAATCCCACCCTGTCCAACATCCCAGCCCTAAGAGTTAATGACCCCACGCACCCTGAGCCACCCTGATCCATCCAGGACAAGCACAAAGCTCCGAACTGAACATTTTCCTGGGGTAACTTCCCAAAACGGAATTTTTTGAACACAAAAATGAAGTTTCTGAGAGACCCGCGCTGCTCAAATCTGTTTGCATTGGGAGCAGTAACCTATATAGGGGAAAACAAACAAAAAATAAAACCCAGATATGGGAAGAATTCCTCATTTTAAGGAAATTTCCCGTGGAGAACTGGTATTAGAATGAGTAGGGTTGATCTCAAAGCTGGGCCTTCTCCAGGTGAAAATCTTCTCCAGCCCCAGGGTGGGATGTGTTCAATGGGTGATTCCTCCCAGAGCACCCCAAACTCAGCTGCCTTCTCCAGAGGGAAACCTGAACCTCCCAAAGCATCTGGATTTTCCTCTGGAACGCTTGGGAAGCAGCGATGGGAGCAACCCAGGCATGCCCTGGGTGGGGATCCCCACCTGGTATCCCATATATTTCTGAAATAGCCCTTTGTCAGGATTTTTCCTCCTGAGAAGCTGAGAGGCCTCAGGAACAAAATGTAAACAATGGTTATCTGCTGCTGTGGAATG
>JAWMQZ010000013.1:1832768-1857473 GCA_035584835.1 Tangara arthus | reverse complement strand
AGAGAAGAGAAGAGAAGAGAAGAGAAGAGAAGAGAAGAGAAGAGAAGAGAAGAGAAGAGAAGAGAAGAGAAGAGCAATGAATCAATCTCTTACTGTCCTCTGGACGACCAGGACCATGATGGTGGCCAAGGCAAAGACGAGCAACACACCCAGGGTGGCGATGATGAAATACAAACAGACTTTGTTAGTGGCTCCAAGCCTCCTGGAATCAGTGTCTTCATTCACATTCATGGCTGATTCATGCGAGTCCTTCACCCGAGAAAGTGTTTGCTCCTGTTCCTGGCACATTCTTATATAGCTCTCCAGGCACTGCTGTGTGTCTCCCCTCGGTCAGGTTCAAGTTGCAGCCCATCTCTGCTCCTGGCAGGATTTTCCCCCTTCATCCTGGCTCATGTGATCTGGAAAAAAAACTTCATCACTTGCCGTACAAAGAGAGAGGGCCCCGGGGGCGTGAGGCAGGACGCAGCTGTGAGTAGGGGAAGGAGCTTCATGTTCTTGCTCAGGGATTTCTCCGCCGAGGTCCTGCGCTGCAGCCGAGGTTTCTGATGTCACAAGGTGCACAGACACCACGATCCCCCGCCCCAGGCTCTGTGAAATGGGCAGATATGCAAATTCTCTTTCATTTTATACTCCGTGCAGCTGCAGTTGGGCTCAGGGAGTCGCCCCGAGCTCTGCCTTCCTGTTGTGCACTGAAAGCGCTGCTGCCTCCCAACAGGGAGCCACCTCCAGAGCTCTGCATCCACAGGTGGCCTTTGGGCAGCCCCACTGGGCCCTGGGGTGCTCCAAGCACAGCAGGACACCCAGGGAAGGGAAGGAGGGAGGAGATGGACCTGCTTTCTCCTGCACCTTGAGTGCTCGGAGCAGTTTTGGGCACCTCAGCAGGAAAAGGACATTGGACTCTGAGGGTGTGTCCAGAGTGGTGAAAAAGGCATCAAGGGCAGCAGGACTTATGAGGAACATCTGAGGAGATTTGGTTTGCTCAGGCTGGAGAAGAGGTGGTTGAGGAGGGGACCTCATGGCAGTCAGAGCTCCCTCCCTGCTGATCCTACAGCAGCATGCCCTGGAGCTGCACCGGGGGAAGTTCAGAGTGGGCATTATGGAAAGGCTCTTCCCTGAGAGGGTGGCTGATCACTGGAATAGGCTCCCCACAGCACTAAACCTGCTCAAGGGGAAAGGAACCTCTGGGTGATTCTCTTGGTCACAGGAGTTCGTGTTGGGCACTGCTAGGAGGAGCAGGGAGTTGGACTCAATCCTATGGATCCCTTCCACCTCAAGATATTCTATAATTCTATGACTACCCTTGTCTGTGGAGGTCTGGAGATATTTGGGTGAGATTTTCATTGAAGAATTTCACAGAAATGTGTCAGAAATGAATTTCTGATGCAGGGTGCAAGTTCTAGGCAGAAAGGAAGTGGTGACACCAAAGTAGCTGAACACAGAGGTTGGGATGTGCCCACAGAGGGTGTCAGTAATCCCAGGTTTATCTGCAGACAGGGAATTCCTGCTCATTTCTATCCTGTCCTGGCCTGGGACTATCACCCTGGCTTTGCACAGAACTCAGGTGGGATTTATCTGGAAACATTCCCACTCTATTCCAGTGCTAAAGGACCCTGCATGTTTCCTGTGGAATGACTCCTGACTTTCTGACCAGTCCAAGTCAAAAGACACCTGAGTTTTTCTGACAATGTTCCCAGCTGGATGTGTGTCCCCTTTTGAATCACATCCATTCAAGCCAGTTTAATTATTTAACAGGAAAACAAATCCTGGGTTATTTGTCTTGGCTAATCCCAATTTGATATTACAAGGACATCAGTGAGGGCAAAGAGGATCTTACCAATGGTACATCCAGCTCAGCACCTTGCCTTCAGCAGAGAACAACAAGAAATTCCTTGGGAAGAATATCAGAACAGAAAAACCAGGCATTCATTGAGTGCAATTCTCCAGTTTCCTCTGGTTTGGGCTTGTGGCCTCCCAGATAAAAGGTAGAACTTTTAAATTTTAATCCAATTGTTCTTTACACCCCTGACACGGCAGAGTTGTAGCATTTTCCTGTCATTACCACTATCTTTAATAAAATCACTGGAGCACAGCGCTACAAAGGCTTCTACAGATTTGCAAAGCAATGTTTTTCACAGCATCCCTTATCACCATGGGAACAGGCACAACCTGTTTAAACCAAAGACAAATGAGAAAATGGTCTCACTTGGTCAGACCTGGCAGGCTGGATGAGGTGGATCCTCACCTTCTTGGTGGATGCAAAACTTCTAGACATGAGAAGCAGAGGTTCTAGTTCTGGAAATTAATCTTTATTATAAAGGAAAGATTTACAATTTCTTGCCTGTGAAAGTTCATTTGACCTCTTAATGCAGCAAGTGTAGAGCAGCAAATCCACTCTTTGGGAAGCAGCACATGGAGATCCCCTACCAAAGTAATCCCCTGACCTCCTCAGCAATGTGACAGCTCTGAAATGCAGGAAAATCCAAATTCCCAATGTCCTGTAGTGACTCTAGAGCAGGCAGCCAGCAACTCCTGCTCATGACTGAGCAGGTACATCCCTCACTGGGGTAGATGATATTGCATAGGATAATGGAGGTGTAGTTTGTGGGATGTCACCTTGTGTGGTGTCATGAGGAGGGCCCTGTTCTCAGCGAGCTCTTAGGCTTTTACACTCACACCTGGACTGCAGGTCAGCTCTTCAAACAGAGAAACACTTGTGCTAAACTCGTGTAAGGATAGGTGTGATGGCTGCAAAAGGAAAAGAGAGTCAATGTCAGTGAGAAAAAACGGGATAAATTTGTGCAAACAAGTGCAATCCAGGTTAAACCAGACCTGGTGCTTTCTGAGATAAATCTGCTCAGCCCATGAGCACAGCACTGCAAACCCACAGGGTGAGCTGGAATCTGCTGGGAAGGTCCTATAATCACAGAATCCCAGACTGGTTTGGATTGGAAGGGACTTTAAAGCTCATCCTGTCCCACCCCTGCCTGGGCAGAGACACCTCCCACTATCCCAGGCTGCTCCAAGCCCTGTCCTGGCCTTGGGCACTGCCAGGAATGAGGCATCCCCCATTAAATAGGGGTTTTGGGGTACTCTAGCAGTGTGTTTTGGCTTAGAGGTGGTGATGTGCTTTCAAACATGACAACATCACCCTGCACACCTTTCACACTCTCACCTGCCTGATGATGCGGATTCCCTGAGCACAGTTTCATTCTTCTGACCAGTATTGCATCAGCTCTCCCCAGCTCTGGTTCAAGAGGTTAAAGAGCAGGTGCTTGCCCCAAAGTTGCATCAGCACGAGCTGTGTCCTCTGCAGCAAAGAGCTTTGCATAAAAGGGCAGGGAGGCAGAAAACAAGGCAACCACAAAACCAGCAGCTCTAATTATTTCTTGGTAGATATTGCAAGTGATTGCCTTTGTCAGGAGAAATACAAAACATCCCAGCCTGTTGTTAGTACTTATCGTTCTGCTCCTTGGCTGAAAGGAAATGAACTCACTGAGAGCTGAGAACCCATCCATGGAGTCACTGGAAATTCACCCTTAACTGAAGTTGTGATGATTGAAACTTTATCAAAGACAATAATGCCCAATTTTTGGGAGATGTATGGGCATCCAGCTGCCACTGAAATCCAGGGGGTGAAGAGTGTAGGTGCCTTAGGAGGTTCCTGGGTTCATATGAACTGTGTCCATTTCTTGTCAAAGCCATCAGCCATGTTTACATCCATGTGGTTGACTCCCAGAACCTCATCCAAGATCTAAGAGACAAAATGAACCATCATCATGTCTGTTTTATTACCCCGAGTGATTCCTGCCATCACCCTAATGGTGAAGCACCCCATTGATAGCAGGGATGCTGTCAGGCTCCTTATGGAATCAGGGAATCACAGAGGGCTTTGGGGAGGAATGGACCTTAGAAATCATCCATCTTTGCAATGTCACTCTCAGTTTATGCAGGCTGAACAATTTAATCTTGCCCATTCTTGAATTCTGCCTCCCTCTTATTCCTTTCTTTGATGTTTTTGTGCAAGTCTCTTGGGGCTTCTCGGGCACACCACACACAGCAGGTTTTGCTGGTGGAAAAGCAGGATTTTCCCCTGTCTAGAAGAGCTGGCACTGAGATGCCTGAAGGACACTCAAGAGAACCCATCATCATGAGCCACTGTAACAAAAAGTGTTTTTCTGGCAGTTCTGCTTTTCCAAACTTTTTCCTTAGATTTTCCACAGTGGAGCCCTGCCAGCCTACATAGATCACAGAATGGTTTGGGTTGGAAGGGATCTTAAAAATCACCTGGTCCCACCTCCTGCCATGGCAGGGACACTTCCCACTGTCCCAGGCTGCTCCCAGCCCTGTCCAGCCTGGCCTTGGGCACTGCCAGGGATCCAGGGGCAGCCACAGCTGCTCTGGGCACCCTGTGCCAGGGCCTCACAGGGAACAATTTCTCCCTCAAATCATATCCAAATCTACTTTCATTAATCTGGGATGTCTCCTTGTTTGAGCAGCTCAACACAGTTTGGGTTATTTTGGTTTTAAAAGGCTACAAAGAAAAATCCCACTGCTTGTAAGCCCCTGACAGGCACAGCAGGAGTTTTTAAAAGGTTCCAGGGATTCAGGAAGCAGAGGGTGCTGCTGGTTCCCCTGACTGCACACACCCAGCAGCTCTACCTCTGAGCATCCAGCCATTCCCAGCTGCCTCAGCAGGGCTGGGAGTTATCCCCCTCTCTGACACAGGGCAGCACTTCCAGAGGTATCCCTGAACTGCATCCAATGTGTTTGACGTGCAAGTTTCACACAGACATGAAAAGAAAGCCAACCCACGGATATTTGTGCTGTGACAAAGCTCATTAAAGCTGGTGATGCAACACAGTTTCACCTCCATCAGCTGGGAGTGGAATGTCACAATATCCCCAGCCCTGTCACAAAGCTATTTTATAGGAGTTCCTCTGGCTCCTTTTGTTCCCGCCTTGAAGCTCAGCAGTGATAATGCTGGTGGCTCACACTGTAAATTGGATTGCTAATTGGATTCCTCACAAGAACTGAAGAAATAGGCAAGAACTGGAAAATAACTGGAGCATTATCCCAGTAAATGTAGTGCAGGTGAATTCACGGCGAGCAGCCCTGGAAGTGCCGTGTCCCAGGGGAATCAGGGAATGTTATTCCTCCTGTTCAGACCACAGAGGACACGCTGAAGCGCAGCCCTTGCTGAAATCACCAGTTTGCAACTTCCCAGTTGTAGTCCATGAAAAGCAAGGAGAGCCCTGCTTTCCAAAGGAATAGACAGCTTAGAGATGTCTGATTACAAACTGGGAGCTGGATCCTGGCTTGGAATAACCTGGAACCTGCCACCCCACACACAGGCCAGGCAAAATCTGTTCCTGCCCAAGAATGTCTCCAGAGGCACTGCGAGCTGAAACAGCTCCTGTAAAAAGCCCTGTCTTTAATTCCCCTCTCTGAATACTGGTGACTCCTCTGTTGTTAATTCCCCTCTCTGAATCCTGACAATTCCTCTGTTGTCAGAATGGAAACTCCTCCATTTCTCTAAATCGTGGCTTCCTGCAATAGGAAGAGGAGCAAAATTGTTGGGAATGTGTGAGCGCTTGTGAGAAATACATTTGTAAAGAATTCTAGAAATACAGACTGGGTGTCTCCAGGATCCTCCTCAAAACTAAACTGGGCACCAGTAAAGACCAGAAAGTTGTTTTATTGTTATTACACAGCCCTTCCCATGCTTCCATCTGGATGCTGTTACTGAAGTCCTACAGTTGAACGAGGATGTTTTTATTGTTTGTGACGTGGAGGTGCTGTGCACACTGCTCTGAATCCCCAGTTTATATGGGAGTGAATAGGAAAAAATAAATGTAAAACACTGTTTGGTTCTGTTCTTAAATCCCTGGAGTTTTATACTGAAATGAGCACAGGTAATGAAAACAGCAGCCCAGAACAAACCCTCCTCGGGAAGCTCAGAGCAGGAGAGGCCCAGGAGCTCCTCAGGCACCTCCTCTCCTGGATCCAGTGAATGTGAGGGAATAGTGACCTCAGGTGTCTGTCCCATTAATCACAGGGATATTCCCATGAATTTACCATTCCATTGGACATTCCTACTGAAAATGAAGCTGCTGGGTCAGCACTGGCTCAAAGTCTCCTGGGTTTTCTGGCCTTGGCACTTGAGCTTTCCCAAAAACACCTACAAGGACTTTCTTGAGGGCTCAGCCACCTGCAAAAAAGCCTAAGAACAAATCTATATTGAAACCTGGTTTTAAATAGTGTGAAATTTTAAAATTTAACATATATTTAAATGGTGGGCTTGCTGTCCTTGCCTATTGCACAGACCCTTTAAATGCTGTGAAAGAATATGGCAGTAGAGGCAGAAAACACCCATATAAAATCAATATAAATTTAAGAGTCACTGCAAAACACGTAAGAAATCAGTACAAACTGATATAGCTTTCACTGGGGGTGAGATTCAGGTTGCTTTGCTTTTCACCTCATTTTGTGCAAAAATATAAAATCCTTCAGAAATGGCTGTAACACAGTTTAAAATACAAATTTTCCACAGAAGCAGAGGACAACCAGAGCTTGCAGATGCAACACAAAGTACCTCGATGACTACAAAGAACCCAGTTTTGATATTCACCAAGGCTGTGCCTTGAGCTGAGGTGGGATTTGGTGTATTAGCACCAAAATTAGGTGGAGAAAATAAATCTGCAGTTGAAAATAAATCTGCAACGGAAACTTTTAGAGCATTATCAGGATCCAGTTCTCGTCCCAGTGGCTTCAAAGACGTGGCTTCCATTAGGACAGGCTTTGTCCTACCCCCCTCCCAACACCACTCTCCAAATGCCAGCCTGGAAGTGTTTTATTTCCTAAATCAAAGATTGAGTGATTCATCAGGGCTTCAAAGTAAAAACTATGTAACACCCACTGTGCAGCAGACGTTCTGAAACAAAACTTCAGAGCAGGGAAACATTTGGGTTTTTTATTGTGCTTTTTCCTTTCATTGTTTTAATAATATGGTCCATAGTGAGTCTCCAGAGAGGTCTGCAAAGAAACTTAATTTCAAAGGAGCAGAAGTGAGTAACTGTGTGAAGACAAGCATCGCACCATAGAAAAATGTGCCAAAGAATTAAAAACACGGCAGACAGCTTGACAGGCTGTGATTTTCAGTCCTCGAGTGAAAGAACTCTTCGTTTCCATCAGGATGTTACCGCATTAAATAAATCCCACACAACGTGTTGATGCAATTCAGCTTTATTTTTCTCCAGCATAACCTGCAGGGAACAAGTGCTGATCCACAAACAAACCTCGGTGTCGCAGAATCATCTAATGACAGAATGCTTTGGGTTGGAAACGACCTTAAAGGTCGTGTAATTCTAACCCCCTGCCACGGCGGTTCCTCTTTTCTATAGGGTGTTTATGGTACATCACAAATGCAATATAAACAGAACGGACAATACAGGCTTCTCCTTGTAAATGAAAATATAATTTCATTCCTAATGATTGAATTGTGACAGCGTACGTCCCTCACGGTTCCCGCCCGCTCCCTGGCTCCCTCACGCCCTTTCCGAGCTCCCTCAGGACTCCTCCATGGCTCCCTCACGGCTCCTTCCATGGCCCCCTCACGGTTCCCGCCCGCTTCTCCATGGCGCCTCCATCACGGCCCCCTCACGGTTCCCTCAGAGCTCCTGCCCGCCTCTCCACAGCCCCCGACAGCCATTTCCACGCTCCCTCACAGTTCCGCCACGATCCCCACACCGCTCCCTCACCGCTTCCCCCGCCTCTCCATGGCCCCTCACGGCCCTTTCCGGGATCCCTCAGGGCTACTCCATGGCTCCCTCATGGTTCCCGCCTGCCCCTCCATGGTTCCCTCATGGCCCTTTCCGCGTTCCTTCACGATTCCCGCCTGCCTCTCCATGGCCCCTCCCGGTCCTTTCCGCGTTCCCTCACAGCTCCCGCCTGCCTCTCCATGGCTCCCTCCCGGTTCCCGCCTGCCCCTCCATGGCTCCTTCCCGGCCCTTTCCGCGTTCCCTCACGGTTCCCGCCTGCCACTCCGCGTCCCCCTCGCTCCACCCTCGCCGGGCCGGGCTGGGCTCGCCCCGCCGTCTCCTCCCCTTCCTGTGCCGGCCGGAAAGCGCCGCGTGTTCCGCAGCCATGGAGTACCTGCCGGCCCCCGCGGCCCCGGCGCAGGGACACATGTGAGCGGTGGCGGGGAGACCGGGCTTCCCGGTGCCGGTGGCCGTGACCATGACCATGACTAACTGTGCTTCTCTCTGTCTCTGTGTCCCAGCCTGTGCTGCCAGTGCGGTGTCCCCATCCCGCCCAACCCGGCCAACATGTGCGTGGGCTGCTTGCGGGCCCAGGTGGACATCACCGAGGGCATCCCCAAGCAGGGCACGGTGCACTTCTGCGAGCAGTGCGAGAGGTGAGCGGCCGCGAAATCGCTGGGGATGGCAGCAAAATGCACTTAGAATGCACTTCAAATATGTCAGTCGCAGGGTTTAGGGAGGTAAAAGCGCACAGGTTTGCTGAGGAGGAGCTGGGGGGGCTCAGCCTGGAGAAGAGGCGGCTCAGGGGGAACCTTTGGCTCTGCACAACTCCTGACAGCCAGGGAACGGTTAGTTTGGATATTGGGAAAAATCCTTCATGGAGAGGGATGTCCAGCCTGGCAGGACATCCTGACAGGAAGGAACAGCCAGGGAAGGGTTACTTTGGGTATTGGGAAGAATCCTTCATGGAAAGGGATGTCCAGCCTGGCACAGTTGCCTAGGACTCTGGTGATATCCCCATCCCTGGAGAGATTTAAAAGCCCTGTGGATGTGGCATTTGGGGACGTGGTTTATTGGTGGCTTTGGCAGTGCTGGGGGAATGAACTCAGTCACCTTAGCCACTTTGCCATGATTTTCTATGACTCTAAAAGTTGTAGCTGCATTGGTGTTACTGAACTGAAAGCTTTGGAAATAGCTGCTCATCCTTGGAGTGATTTAAGGTGCTCAGGCAGCTTTCACATGCTGTAAAATGCTCCCTGCATCCCAGGTACCTCCAGCCTCCAGGAACCTGGATCCAGTGTGCCCTGGAATCGAGAGAGCTCCTGGCTTTGTGTCTGAAGAAAATCAAAGCTTCCCTGAGCAAGGTGAGAACTGCTCCTGCTGGCATTTCACAGCCCGGTCACAATTGTTACTGTAGAGATGGGAGCTGAGCAGAATGAACTGAGGGAAGCTGATGTGGTTTTGATTTCAGAGTTTTTTGTACATTTCAGAAAATAGTTATGCAATATTTGTTCTCACTGGTTTATGATGCTGTGAAAAAGGGTTGCAGAGGTCTGTATATAGATTGACTGAAATTCACATGTTTCAGTTGAATAAAGCACCCCTTAGGTTCAGAATATTAGAGGGAAGGACCTGAGATTGAGCATCTTGATTTTATGTCAATAATCCTCCATGTTCTAGCTAAGCACTAATAATTGGATTTGAGATATTAATATATATATTTTTAATTAAGATGATTCACTTCTTCACTATAGACTGTTTGTGTTTGTGGAGTTAGGCTTGGTTTTACTGAGCTCTTGTGCTTCCCCACGGGCAGGTCCGGCTGATTGATGCAGGATTCATTTGGACAGAACCACATTCCAAGAGGATCAAGCTCAAATTGACTGTCCAGAAAGAGGTAACTGGAGCGTAACCTTCTCCGTGTGGCTTTTAAAAAGCTTTCATGGCAAACAGCAGGATTTTTAAATTATTATTTTGTCACTAAAGTGCCATTCATCAGAATGAAGAAAGTTATTGTCTGATCCAGTAAAGATGGGAAAATCCTGCAGTTGTTTGTGACCCAACCAGAGCTTAAACCTTGAACACTTTGGTTTTGCAGGTGATAAATGGGGCAGTTCTGCAGCAGGTGTTTGTGGTGGAGTATGTTGTTCAGTCCCAGATGTGTGAAGACTGCCACAGGATTGAAGCCAAGGATTTCTGGAAAGCTGTGGTGCAAGTCAGGCAGAAGGTAGAGGCAAACTGAATTTTTATTTGATCATGGCAGAACAATCAGGCAAATAATTGGGTGGTTTTCTGGGTTTCTCAGACAAAAATGTACTCACATTTAGCCACAGGGATACGTTTTGTGTTCAAGGTTGTTGAAGTTTTTCTAACTCAGTTAAGAAAAACTTTTTGCTGTCCAGTATTAACATTCTTTAAAATGATGCTGGCAGGAGGATCTTGTGTGGATAACTAAAGACTCTCCTGTATTTTAAGGTACTTTGGGAACAGTGGGATAAATATTTAAATCTTCTTTAAAGGAAATAGATCTCTCTAGCAACCAGTTACACAAAAATGAGAAATGGAAGCTTTCAATAATTTGGTAAAGTAGAGCACTCGGAAATCTTTTTGTTTACTTGGATATTCTTTCTCTAGGTGATCTCTTAATATAAATGTTTATTCTTCAGAGATCCTGCTTTGTACTCAATGCTTCTTAAATAATCTTGATGTTTCTGTGTTTGTTTGGCTTTAGACTGTGCACAAGAAGACTTTTTACTATTTGGAGCAGCTGATTTTGAAGCACAGGCTCCACCAAAACACACTAAGGATCAAAGAAATCCACGGTGAGTGGCTCTGGAGGCAGAATGACCTGGATTTATGATGGATGTTTTCATGTGTGTGTGCTGGGAGCTGTGCAGAGAAAGGCTTATGAATGATATTTGATAAAATAGAATAGAAATAGATTTGTTTCCTTGCTTTTCAGATGGCCTGGATTTTTATTACTCTTCCAAGCAACATGCCCAGAAGATGGTGGACTTCCTTCAGTGTACAGTTCCATCCAGGTACAGCTCTCCTGTCCATTGCCTTGAGCACTCTGAACTTTGGGCAACTGTCTTGAATCCTTCTTTTTAAAAGATTTTTTTAAGTGCAAGTGTAAAAAATCTGTATTTTAATCAAAACAGAGAAAATCCAAAACAGACAAAAGTCCCGTATTTTCCACTTAGCCATTTAAATTTACCTCTGTTTCCTTAATATTTGTATTTGTGATGTAGACACTTTGTTCCCAGGATCTCCTGTTCCAGGTAATGTCTCTTGTTTCCTGAAAACTCTGTTTTCCTGTTTTACAGATCCAAATCATCCCAACGTTTGATCTCCCACGACATTCACAGTAATGTCTACAACTACAAAAGCACTTTCTCTGTGGAAATTGTTCCCATATGCAAGGTAGCTTCCTCTGCTTCACCTTTGGGGTGTTGTGGGATTTGGAGTTTGTAGGGTTTGGGGGTTAGGGAGGGATCCACACAGGAAATGGAGAAGTTACTGGGGCTAGAAAAATAAAACCACAAAGTTTAAAATTTTATTTCAGAAGATTTGGTAAAAAAATGGAGGAAATGGAAATGTCAATTGGTTGTGTTTTTTGCAGGACAATGTTGTGTGTCTGTCACCCAAGCTGGCCCAGAGCCTGGGGAACATGAGCCAGATCTGTGTGTGCATCAGAGTGACCAGCACCATCCACCTCATCGACCCCAGGACTCTGCAGAGTGAGTTTGGGCTTTTCCCCAGCCCCTGATTGTTCTGCTGGCACAATTACTGGGGCTTTGTTTCCACAAAATCCTGGATCTTTGGACCTTAATGTTGTTAAATTTATCTGTGCAGTAGAAATTTCGTAGTGAGCTGAGAGTTCTCCAGGCTTGATCCCCTGGGCAGAATGTGCAGGTTTAGTTTGAGCTCCTGGATGTTCTGAGCATTTACCTGTGTCACCTTTATTCCCCTACAATTACATGCCATCTGGATTAAATTTTCAGCCACTTCAGTACCAGAAGTTCTGTGCTTTGTTTGATGCGTGCTGGGGAGCTTGGGCAGCAGAATCCCTCTAAAAGGATGGATCCAGGGAATAATTCCTTTGAGTAAAGTCTGTCACAGATCAGCTGCTGCTGCAGCAATGTGGGTCATGTCCTAAATAACTGTTACAGAGATGAACAGATCGTGTCTGGCAGTTGCCTTCATTTTGGTTAATGGTTGTTGTTTTTTCACAAGAAATTCTCTCCCTGATCTTTTTGCAGTTGCTGAAATCGATGGGAACACCTACTGGCGGCACCCCTTCAACAGCCTGTTCCACCCCAAGCAGCTGGAGGAGTTCATCATCATGGACATCAACAGGGTCCATGAGAAGAAAAAAGGTGCTGGGGCAGGGGCTCGGTCAAACAAGGTGAGAGTTTCTCTGCTTAATTCATGTTTTGGGCCTCCTGCTCAGCTGAATTCTTGATCTGGATGTGCCTGGCACAGTCAGACTGGGCTGTTCTGGATCTTGCCACTGGCAGAAGCTTTCCTTGGGACCATTTGGTTTGGAAATGGCACAGGCAGGATGTGAATTCCACTTCCAAGAGTTCTGCTTGAAGAGTTTAAACTCTGCTTATTACTGAGTATTGAAATATTTGCACTTTTAATGACTGAATTGGTTTTGTTGAAGCATTTATTTTTAATCAAAATTAATGGATCTTCTCAGTTCAAAGCTAAAACAGTGTTTATTTGTAGAAACAACCTTTGGGAATTCCTGGGAGTTGCCATTTCCTTTTATTTAATGAGAAATGAGGAGTAGCAAGGGATGCATTGGATATGTGATGCAGAAACACAAGTTTAATGACAAGTGGAGTTTAAATCAGTGCAGGTGTTGGGGTTAAGCTGGGTTTAGTTAAGTAATGTTTTATTTTCCATTCCCACAGCACACTCTGGCTGAAGCCTGGGTCAGGAAAACCTCGGAGCTGGACACGGATCACCAGTATTTCTGCTGCACTCACCTGGGGCACATCCTGAATCCTGGTGACCTGGTCTTGGGGTCTGTTCTCCTTTTCTGAAACTTATTAAATGATTATTTAATGACTGAATTCATGTGCTATCAAGAAAGTGCTGAACTGCTCTGATTTCAAAATAAAAGCAGCAAAAGGGGTGGAATCATCCTGGTCCTGACCCAGGAAATCTCTTTTCTGGAAGGAGTTTCCGTGTAAAAATTGTTAGAAATAAGAGAGCTGATTGCCTTCAGAGTGCAGCTTGGAATCACAATTTAGCCACAAATAAATGGGAAGGGTTTTTAAAATACCAATTAATTATTTGTTTGCTAATGAATATCGTATACAGTGATAACAAATGTGAATTCTTTGTAAGATCAGGCAAATTAGGTGATGCTTAGAAAAGTTTAAACATGAATGTTGTGAGCCCAGCAGAACCTCAGTGGGTGTTGCAGTTTGGATTCCAGAGGTTGGGAAGTGCCAACTGAGCAGGATTTGGGAACTGCAGCTGCTCAGACTTAGGAGAGCTGCACATTAATGTGGATTTTGATTTGTTTCCCTTCCTCTGGAAATATTTCTGTTCCTTAGGAGCTGCACCTTGCACTGAGCTGCCCTTTAGCACAAACATGATACACTGAGGTTGGGTTTTTATAAAGCAGAATAAAACCCCTGTGTCTGTTTTAGCTTTGACTTGGCCAACTGCAACCTAAATGATGAATTTGCCAACAAGATGAACCCCCAGCACATCCCTGACGTGGTAAGAAAATCCCTTTCTGTGTCCAAAGTTCCTCCATTACCCAAGCTAGGAGGGAGTGTGATTTTATATAGTGAACAATGCCTGAAGGAAGAGAGGATATTAACAGTGACATTTGAGCATCATCTGATTTTGAAGGATTATTTCCTTAAATATTTGAGTGATGGTTAAATTATGCATTTATTGTTGTTTTTTTTCCAGTTACCATGATTAGCTAATACATTCATTGTTGTTTTTATTCCAATTACCAATCCCTGGGTGCTGAGTAACTCCAGTGCGTGCCTGTCCCTTCAGGACCATTTCCCAAGTGTTTGGAAACATTTGAACCAACAAACTCCCTGTAAATTCAATATAACACTGCTGAGTGCCAGTCCAGCTGGTTCTAGAGGCCCAAATGTGGATTTGGGTGCTGATTTGGGATTTTGGGAGGTGGAAAAAGGAGCTGCTTTTCCCTGCAGGTGCTGATCAAGAAGAGCTACGACCGCTCCAAGCGGCAGCGCCGCAGGAACTGGAAGCTGAAGGAGCTGGAGAGGGACAGGGAAGCCTCAGACACAGATGATGAAAGGTTCAGTATCTGCTCTCCTTGTTCACTGACAAAGCAGCTTCTAAATAACCTCCAGCTGAGAGGGAAAAAAAGGGAAAATTAGAGATAAATGAGTTGGGAATTAATAGGTGAGGGTAAAACAGCGGTGAGTTGGAAATGTGGGGATGCTCTGGGGGTTTGTTTCTGTGATTTTATTTTGTTGCATGAATTTCCATAAATCCAAAGGAACAGGGAGTAAATACATCCCATATCTTTTCCAGACAATACCAGGACTTCCTGGAAGATCTGGAAGAGGATGAGACCATAAGGAAAAATGTCAACATTTACAGAAGTAAGGCCTTTCTGACTCCTTCACTGGGTGTAATTAAATCATGTTTAAATCCTGTTGGAGGCAAAACAATTTTACTGGAATTTTCTATTTGCATTCTCCAAACTCTTCATGCTTGGAAAAATGCTGTAAAATATTTCACAGATGTGATTCACCTGATGGGTTTTGTTTCCTTGCCTTTAAGTGAAAGAGAACTTTTCTCCTGCACCCAAAATCTCTGCTGGGTGAAGGATTTGATACAGAATTCAATTTTTTTCCATGAAGGGACTGTTGAGTTTTTAGGAGGAATTTTTGGTTATGTGGTTTGTTGGTTGTTTTGGTGTTGTTGGTATGATTTTTTTTTCCCTATTTTCCCTTGGGGTTGCTCTGGTGGTTTGAGGTTTGTTTTCTTTGCTTAACTGTTTTTTTGGGGGGTTTCTGTGTGTTTTTAGATGCAGATATCCCTGTGGAGAGTGACACAGATGATGATGGAGCTCCACGGATCAGCCTGGCTGAGATGCTGGAAGATCTCCACATTTCCCAGGACGCCACAGGAGGGGAGGGAGCAGAAATGCTGACAGAGTGAGGACAGTGCCTTACATCCAATAAATATTCCTTGGGGAGCAAAAACTCCCCAGACCATCATTAACCATCACAGGGCCAGGAAAATTGACAAAACTCTGCACCCCAAAATAATGGCCTGGAATTCATGTTCTATGGATGATATTCCAGAGAATCAGCAATTAAAGCTCCATTTCTGGTGGAAGCATTGCAATATAAATTCCACAAGTTCCTCCCATCCCTGAGGGATCTTTCCATGCAATTTCTGCAGTGGAGAAAATAAGGAAGGATGTCCAGAGAGAAAGATTTTATTGCAGTTTCCTGGATTTTAGGTAGAATCCCTACCTACTGTTACAGCTTTAATTTCTCACATGGGGAAGGTTTTCCCCATTTTTTGGCACAATGGTTTGAAGCCTTTTATGATACTGGTAGATTATTCCATATATCCATATTTAGGGAAGCTCAAGACTAATTTCTGTTCCCTTATACAAAGAAAACTTCCCTGCAAAGCCCTTGATCAGAAAGATTGGAAAATCCTGTGGTGTGTGATGAGTATTGAACCGTATCCCACGTCTGGATCAGTGGATTAAAAGCAACATGCTCAGCAATTAATGAATAAACCAGCTATAAAGGATTAAAAACCTCTTGAGATGTTTTGATTCATCATTTCTTAGTTCAAATTTTCAAATCCAGTTGCCCTCTCCAAGTCCAAAGAAGACAGAATAATAAACTCCCTGTTGGTGGCAGGTGATGGGGGGTAATAAAATCTGGGTTTAAACTGTGCTGTTTTCATCAATCCTTTTCCTCCTCCCTGTGTTCCTTGCTGGACTCTCCCAGGAATGTTGGATATTTGCTGTGCTGTTTAGCCCTGGAGCTTTCCCTCTTCCTTTCCCCCCTTCCTTGCTCTGCTGCCAGCCTGGAGAAGCTCCCATGGATCTTTCAGCAGGAGAAGATCTTGTGCTGCTGAAGCCTTGAATCCCAGGATTGCCTGGGTTTGTGGGGTTTCTTTGGCTGGAGCAGCTCCCCACAACCAAAGTTGGGTCTCTGTAGGTTCCCAAGTTTCCAGTGCCCCTTTGGGAGCTCAGAGGGGTGTAGGGAGTGTCCAACAAATTAAATATTCGCCAATACTTTCACTGCCACCAGAGTTAACAAAGTATTTATTGTCATGGGTAAAGGCTGCCACTGGCCCTGCAGCTCTTCCCGAAAATCTCTGACTTAAGCCACAAAAAGCTCCTTTTATACAACAGACATCCTTCAGGATTTTAACCAGACCTGCTCAACAATGCATTTCCACCCAGATGTTCATGAATGTTGAGTTGGAAGTCATGGGAGAAGCTGTGCAGAACGCTGGAATTACGTTTTGCTCAGAGAAAGTGGTGAAAAAATGTGTTGTATAAGTCAGGGCTTACAGCACAAAAGCTGGATAACTGAGGGGGAAAATGAACAGAAAAGGGAGATTGGGATGTGCAAACAGTCATTTTTTATTATTTTTCCCTAGATACAATTGCTGTGTGTTGATGATGAAAAGCTTAAGGTGATGATTTCACTAACTGCTTTAAAAATCTGTTAGTGGATGGCCTGATGTAACTCCAGATTTTCCCAGATGGAAATTGCTGAGGTGAAATATTGATGGGAAAACACTTCAAACCTCAGGCCAGGTGCCTGAGCTTGGCTGCACTCCAGGGACAGCTCCTGGGCCAATTTTGGGAGCTTGCAAGCTGAGGAATTGAGACACTGCTCTGGTGGGGACGTAACAAAATCAGTGTTATTTCAGTCTCTTACTCCTGGAAGTAGCTTAAAATAGGGAATTCCAGAGGAATGTTGTGTAAGGGAGTTTTCCATAAAAAGTTAGACAAGGGTACAGACTCCTTCTGTTGGATTTTTGGGATTTGGAATCATTTCACTGGAATGCCAGTGGGAAGAGTCTGGCTCCATTTCCACCCTGGGACTGACAGAAATGGATCCAATCCCATCTCTTCCCCCTTCTCCTGCAGGGGTATCCATGGAAAATCGGGATGTGCTGAACGGGAGAGTCCACCTGGTGTCACTGTTCCTGCGTGGCCCCAGGAGCTGCTCCCTGCTCCAGGAAAACGGGGCTGAAAACTCCGGAAAAACTCTTCCTGCCCGTGCAGTTCTTGATATTTAAATTCAAAATAACTCCAAGCTAAAGGAGAATGAGAGAAAAACTGCTTTGAATTTCGTGTTGGAGGATTGAATGTCAGCAAACGGCTCCTTCTGCAGGTGGGTCTCAACTCAGGGCCGTTTGCTTCAGCTGCACCTCCCAGAGCAGGTGAAAGGAGTGGGGGAATTGGAAATGCAGAAGGATTTGGGAATGTTTCCTGCAGCTCATTCGAGGACATAATCGTGGAACAAAGAATCTCGTTGCTGTCAGAATCTCTATTTCCTCCTCAATACAAGATGGGAACCTGGTTAAGCCAAATCAGAAAATTGAACTTAAAACTTGTCAGGGTTGCAGTTCCAAACAAAACCAAAGCCTGATGGTAAAGCAAGAAACTGAAGGAGTTTTGTGCAATTTAAATATTCAGTTTAAATATTCAATTTAAATATCCTAAAATGAAAGCATTTTGGATGACACAAATCCCAAACAAGGACTGAAAAGCCTTGAAAGCCAATTTGAAACTCATCTCTGGTCAGTGAGATCTGTGAGATGGAAGGAAACTCCTGAAGCTGTGAAATATTTGGTGCTGTTTGCACACCCTGCTGAGAGTTTGTGCTCTGAGGATGGTGCTTCACACCTTGATCCCTGGAAAAAATACCTGGAAAAATATCAAAGTAAATCCTATTTCATATCATATCTCTGCTCTGTACTGGGAATGTCAGCAGCAGAGGAAGGAGGAGTTTCCTGTCTCAGGGAGACTGGAACTCAACTGTTGCATGAAGCAGTTTCAGCTGAGCAGGGAACTGAAGCAGAAACTTCCAGCCAAGCAGGACAGAGGAATTTCAGGTCAGCTCTGGAAAAGCAAACAGAGCTGCTGGAAACTCCCCCCTGCTCTGAGCAACCCTGCAAGATGGAAATGTCCTGTGGGATGCAGAGGCCAGGAAGTGCTGACAGGTTCATTCTCCAAGCAGGATTTTCAGGTCAGGTAATGAAGAGCAGAGATAAGAACTGCAATTACACGTGGCTGGAAATAAAGCAAAGTGCAGCTGCTGGAGTGCAAAACAATGACAGGAACAAGGAGCAAGAAATTATCTTAGAAAGCTTCTGAAAACTCCTGAAGGGATCAGCAGCAGAGGGGCTAAAATTCCACATGGGCAGAACCATCTTTAGTGCCTTTAGGAAGTGTAAACTCTTTGGATCAATAAAATTAAAGTTTCATGGGAGATAAGGTGTGAAAGTCCTACAATGAAATCACTCCTGAAGAGGATGCTGGGATTCCAGCAGGATGCTCTGGCTGGAAACATCAAAGGTTTCCTGGTGAGCAGCACGAGCAGTTGGATTTTAGCAGCTGGTTCTTATTTTGTTCTTTAGTTTCCACCCTTGCTGAAGCAGTGTGGGTTAAGTTGTGCAACTTGAATATTTCCTTTTCACACGGCAGGGATCTGAAAGGTGCTGAATGTTACCCTTGCATTCCTTTCTGCCAGGACAGAAACTTCCCCCAGACAGACACAGCCGCCCTTGGCGTGCTCAGGGATGGGTGTGCAGGGAATATTCCATTTCCCATCCCTCCTGGAACACTTCCTGCTCCAGCCATGCATCCATTCATTCATTTAGGTTTGGAACACTGAGCATCAGGTGGGAAAAACTCAGTGTTGTGGCCACTCAGAGCAGCCTCTGGAGCTGGCTGGAAAAAATCTGGAGAAATGTGGAAAGAGCCTGTTTCACCCCAACAATCCCAGCCTGGGCATCCCTGGCGTGGTGTCCAACCCCTCCCGGAGCTCCAGCAGCCTTGGGCCATTCCCTGGGGGCCTGGGCAGTGCCCAGCACCCTCTGGGGGAAGAAGCTTTCCCTGCTCTCCACCCTAAACCTCCCTGGCCCAGCTCCAGCTGTGCCTGATCCTGATCCCATTCCCAGCTGAGCCTGACCTGACAAATCCAGACCTCCCCAGGCAGGAACCTGCCCAGGCAGCGCTGGGAACTGAAATGGGATGAAATATTTTAAATGCTGGAGGCTTGGGACAGGCAGGGAAAATGGGGGGATGAGGAAAATGAATCAGGAACTCTGGGGAGCTCCGGCTGCCCCTTGTTTCCTCTGCTGGATTTTGGTGCTTTCCTGGCTCTGTCCTGTTCCTCCAGCCCAGCTGGGATCCGGGGATGGGAGCAGAGCCCCACCCCAATCCTACAGCCAATCCCATCCCAATCCCACCCCAGGTATTGTGAAAGAGGCACCCCAGAACCCCATATGGGAAAGGGCAGCAGTAACACAACCAGGGTGAATAATACAACAACACAACCTGCTCCTCCTGCCTGCTCTGGGACTCCTGAGTGCCCAGAAATGCTCAGGATATCCCTGTGGAGCCCTGCTGGGGCTGAGGGTGACCTGCTCCTGCCCTGGGCTCGCTCCCAGGCACAGCTTGAGCAATATTTATTTTCATAGTCTTGAGAAATACAGATTTTGCACCTCTAATGCAAAGTACTGCCTGTTTTTATCTCTATTAGGGATTGACAGGCTGGGGAAAATTCACTGTCTCCATAAATAGTCTAATGATTGATATAATTTAAAATATTGTGTGCTCCCTCTTGTTCCTAAACATCAGTAAATACAAATTATATTGATAAATATCAGTAAACATAATATGCAGACTAAGCATGAAAGCAAATCTACACTAATTACTACTTCAACCATTCTATTACTTGAATAAAACACCCCATTGGATCCAAATTTGAAAGTATTGAATAGATTTTTTTTTTTACAGACTTAAAGATATTTGGGCATTGTTAAAAGACTTGGGACTTTGAGCACAGCTGTCCTCATTTTCCCAGAGAAATTATTTTCATCTCCTTCCTTATTTCCCCATCATTATAAACAGGGAAAGCAGCTGAGGTGACAAATGACATAATTGATGTCTTCACTTTGTTTTGTCACCTCCTGTGATCAAGCCTCATTCCCCAATTCCCTGCATTGCCACCTATAGCAACAACCCATCCTCTGGAAGGAGAGGACATCCCAGGAGCTTGGGAAAAATCCCACAACTCACCTCAGTGTGGGTGGAGAATGTGGATTTGTGTCACCCTGTGTCTCCTGCTCGGCTCCCTTCATCTCCTGAGGGTTCCAAACCCCAGTTCTCAGTGCCAGGCTCATCCCAGTGCAGCTCCTGCCCACTGCAGGGAGCTGGCAGCACAGGAATCTGATGGTTTGGAGGCTAAAAAGTCTTGGGATTGGAACAGAAGCAGTCCCAGCCAAATCCAGCACGTTATTTACAGCTCAGGAGTTTGGGGTTCAGGCGCTGCTCAACAGGGAGAGTGTGAAAGGTGAAAAGGAGGGAGAAAAGGGTTAGGAAAAAAGGAGATGTTGTATTTTTATATTTTTATATTTTTATATTTTAAGGGGTTTATTTTCAACTGAAACCCTACCACAAGTGAATCTGCAGTGTTATACTCTCTATATGATGCACATGATTTACTCATCTTCTAAAGATTATCCGGTTTTATAAAGCCCAAAAATCTGAGAATTTCATCAGAAATTTTCACAGCAGCACATCCTCACATTTTTAATGAATCAGTGGCATTGTTTGCACCATGATAACGAGCCAGCCAAGTAATTCATTGTATAAAACAATCAAGGAGACTGAATAAATCCTGAAATCATTCCATAAAAACACAGCAAGCTCAGGGAAGCGGCTCCCACTCGTCCAGGATTTTTGTGTGCATATCTCTTCTGGCAGACAAGAGCAAATTCATGCTGTCTCATTTCTCCAGATGAAAACTTCCCATTTCCAAACAGCTTTCCCTGGGATAAAATCTGCAGGTGAGTTGTTCCTTTCCCCTGGAATAAAAAATCCTTCTGGGGGGTTGTTCCTGTGCCCTGAAATAACAAAAACTTCTGGGGGGTTGTTCCTTCTCCCAGAATAACAAAATCTTCAGGGCAGTTGTTCCTTCCCCCTGGAATAACAAATCCTTCAGGGGGGTTGTTCCTGTCCCAATCCCAGCTCTGTAATTCCAGTGGGTCACTAAAATTGAAAGCTCTTGAAGAAGCAAATAGCAAAACCAGGGATTGATTGGAGCAAAAAAATAATTTCCTGTCAGAGCAAAACACGAAGAGAGAATAAAGCAGAGTTTGCTGCTCCTGGACAAAAATGGGATAAGGGAACTGTTTGATGCCAAAGGCAGGCTGAGGTTTTACTTCACCACAGAGAGAGGATTTTCCCGTGGGTTTCCCAGGAAGCTGCAGAGGAGCTGGAAGGCCGAGCTGGCGTGGAAAGCCAGGCACACATAGGTGGTGTAGAGCAGCAGCCCCAGCATGGCCAGGTTGAAGGAGTAGAAGAGCACCTTCTCCCAGGGCTCCATCAGGTAACTGCAGGTGATCAGCTCAAACTGGCAGAAGAGCCAGTACAGGTAGCTCGGGGTGCTCTTCACATCCATCCCCAATCCCAGAGCTCCCTGTGGGATGAAGGGTAGGAGATAATGGAAATGGGAACCTGGAAATGGGAACATCACACTGCTCCTGAAGGGTGGGGGATCATGGAAGTGGGATCATGGAAATGGGAACCTCACACTGCACCTGAAGGGTGGGGGATCATGGAAATGGGAACCTGGAAATGGGAACCTCACACTGCACCTGAAGGGTGGGGGATCATGGAAATGGGATCATGGAAATGGGAACCTCACACTGCACTTGAAGGAGAGGGGATCATGGAAATGGGAACCTGGAAATGGAAACCTCACACTGCACCTGAAGGGTGGGGGATCATGGAAATGGGAACCTGGAAATGGGAGCCTGACATTGCTCCTGAAGGATGGGGTATCATGGAAATGGGAACCTGGAAATGGGAACCTCACACTGCACCTGAAGGGTGGGGGATCATGGAAATGGGAACCTGGAAATGGGAACCTCATGTTGCTCCTGAAGGGTGAGGGGATCATGGAAATGGGAACCTCACATTGCACCTGAAGGGTGAGGAGATCATGGAACTGGGAACCTGGAAATGGGAACCTCACACTGCTCCTGAAGGGTGGGGGATCATGGAAATGGGAACCTCACATTGCACCTGAAGGGTGAGGGATCGTGGAAATGGGATCATGGAAATGGGAACCTCATGTTGCTCCTGAAGGGTGAGGGATCATGGAAATGGGAACCTCACACTGCACCTGAAGGGTGGGGGATCATGGAAATGGGAACCTGGACATGGGAACCTGGAAATGGAAACCTCACATTGCTCCTGAAGGGTGGGGGATCATGGAAATGGGAACCTCACGTTGCACCTGAAGGGTGAGGGATGGAAAGGGGAACCTCGCACTGCACCAGTCTCACCAAGGAGGCTCCCTGGGAGCTCGTTTCACCCAAGAGCTGTGGCAATTCCATTCCCCAGGCCAAGCTCTGCCAGAATTTCACCTCGCACTGGGTTACTCAAGGCTCTGTTGGAGCAGCTTAATTAAAATTCCCTTTAAGCCTTCTCTCCTTCCTCCTCCTCCTCCTCACCTGTGGATTTCTGCACAGAATTTGCTACAAGGCTGATTCCTGCCACTGCAGACTGGATTTTATGTCTTGTGCTCCAGTCACTGCTGGAAGTTCCAGGTGCAAACTGAGAGCATGGAGAGCTCCACACAAACAGAATTCCAATAAAAGGAAACTATATCCAGGTTATCCAGCTTTTTCTGCAGCAGGCAGTGAATTAATCTGTTGCCAGAATGAAATAATAATACTAATAATACTAATCATACAAATACTATAACTACTACTACTACTACTACTACTAATAATAATAATAATAATAAGTCGTATATAATATATTGTATATAATATATAATAATGTAAAATAATAATAAACACAGATTTCTTTTAAAGAAGAAATAAATCAATGCTAGTAGTTACTGAGTGTTGCATTGTGGCACCAGCAGGACACAGAACTGGAGGGGAAAAGGGAAAACAGAACTATTTCAGTTATTGACACTTTCTGTCCTTTGGTGAATAAGAGGAAACAAATCAAAAACTCTGATTTCCCATTTTTTAATTGGGAAGTAATGAACTCCTGGTGGTGTCAAAAGCTGTGGAAAGAAATTTATCCCTCAGAAATGACATACCATGAACTCCATAGCCCCATATAGAATGGGATTTTACCCTAAAAATGCCACTTCCCAGAGATTTTAGTGACATTTTGCTTCCATATCTCCCCCACCTCTTTTCTTCCTGCCAGGTGAGTGAAACAAATGCCTCTGTAGCTCGAAATATTAACAATTACTTGTGGCAACATCCTCATTAACCACCCCATTTCTGCCCTTACACACGGTTTTTACTAAATCAGGTGACACCTGAGCCTCTTCCCACCAAATGCATCACTCTGAGGAAAATTTGGGATGTAAAAAGCAGAACTCACCTGTGCTGGGCAGGGGATGCTCTGGAGCCTGGCAGGGAGCAGCTCCCGTGCGGATGGAGAGGCAGAGCCCAGGAGTCTGATCCTCAATTACAGAGCGTGTCCTCCACTCCCCGCCCTCCTCCTGCCTGCTGAAATCTCCTCTGGCCGCAGGACTCTGCTTTGTGCAATAATTTATGCTCTGCCTGCACCACGCTCAGGACACGGCACCTGGCTCTTGGGGCCAAGCCCAAGCTCAAGGACTCTGCAGGGAGGAGCACAGCGGGCAAAAAAATATTTACAGTTCATGCCTTGCCTGATTTCAAACCTCCCAAAACACCTCTGCCCCCGTGGGGCTTTGAGCTCCTACAAGGGGCAATTTCGTGTCTCCACAGGATTATGGGGTTAAGCAGCCACAAAAATGTGGCACAGGAAGGCCTGCAGTGAAGCCACCACCTTCTTTTGCAACATCTGATTGGAATAATTTTCAAACGGCTCCCAATCTCTGCATCTCCCAAACCTCATCCAGAAAGCCCAGGGTGGAGGGGATTTGGGGACGAGGTTGGTGTAAGGAAAAGAGGGTGAGTTTTCCTCAGAAAAGCTGCAAAATAAGAGCAGGCCGCAAATGCTGGAGTCTCTTTAATGATCTAATTGGGCAAGCAAACGAGGTAGGAATCTGCATAATAGATGGTGTTCCAAACTATCTGCCTGCAGCCAGATCATTTCCAAATATGAATCATGGGGACGATGTGCCACAAGCCATGTCTGAGCCTCTCCTTCCCTCCCTCTCGTCCCAAACACAGCCTGAGCTCAGCTGCCAGCAAACCCTGCCCTGCTCCCTCAAACTTCTGCTTTTCCCCCTCGTCTTTCCCAACAAAATTAAGTTTTCTGTTTAAGAACTGGCCCTTTCCCCTAGAAAATACAGCAACGGGGAAGGACTGCCCCGGGCAGCAGCTGTCAAAATGCTCTGTTTTCAACCTTTCAACCAAATTCTCCATGTCCAAGCCTTGTCCCTCGGGAATTCCTGCTTCCAACCAGACTTTCTCAGCCATGGATTTCTGTGGAGTCTGCAGGGCCAGGGTGGGATGCTGCAGACAGGTAGAGATATTACAAAAAGGAAAAATAAAATGTGGTTTAGGCCCTGCTACTCTAGCTAAGCTAGCAGCATCTGAGTGTGCTTCTCACAGAATCCTGGGATGGTTTGGGTGGAAGTGATGCCTCAGGTTTGAGCTTTTCTGTGTTTCAGGTTCTATGCTGCTTTAGTGTGTGGGTCTGAGCTTCACATGAGGGGATGGTGAGCTCTGTGCACAGAGCAGGGAGACAAAACAA
>JAWMQZ010000013.1:1805705-1818558 GCA_035584835.1 Tangara arthus | reverse complement strand
AATTGGGAAACACACGAGGGTCAATTTCATCCTTTAGAAGAATCCCAGGATGGTTTGTGTTGGAAGGGACTTTAAGGATCATCTCATGCTATAGGCAGGGACACTTCCCGCTATCCCTTTGCTCCAACAACCAAATAACTTTTATTAAATAAATTTTAATTATTAAATAATTTTGATTAAAATTTTTATTAAAATTACTTTTATTAAAATCCATTTTATTCGATAATTTTAATTACACTTTGATTAAATAACTTTGATTTTTTATTTTAATTTTTTTATTTAAATTACATTGATTAAATAATTTTAGTTACATTTTGATTTTTTTAATTTAAAAATTTTTGATTTAAATCACTTTGATTAAATAATTTTAATTACATTTTGATTAAATAACTTTGATTTTTTTTATTTTATTTTTTTATTTAAATTACATTGATTAAATAATTTTAGTTATATTTTGATTTTTTTAATTTAAAAATTTTTGATTTAAATCACTTTGATTAAATAATTTTTTCTTTTTCCTGGCTCCTTCCCCGGCCGCTCCCAGCCTACAACTCCCAGCATGCCCCACGCTCCGCCGGCACCGGCGCGCTCTCGCGGGGGCTGCCGGGATTTGTAGTTCAGCGGCGCGGCGGGGGCGGTGGCCGGGACGCTCCGCCCGGGTGGAAGGAGGGCGGGCCGGCGCCGGGCGCGGGGGACGCGGGACGCAGGTACCGCGGGCGGCCCTGGCAGCCACCTCCCGACCGAGCCGAGCCGAGCCGCGGCGGGCAGCGGCGTTCAGGAGGCATCCGGCGGCGCAGCGCTCGGCGCATCCATCGGCGGGCCCGCGCCCCCGCGGCACGGACGGGGCGCCGCGGGGCCGGGGCGCGGCCGCCGGGAGCAGCGGGAGCGGAGCCGCAGTGAGCGGAGCGGAGCACAACGGAGCGCGGGGCTCGGCGCTGCCCGGCCGGCCGAGCATGCACTGAGCGAGCGGCCCCGGGCTCGGAGCCGCCCCGCTGCATGCTGTGGGGAGACACGGTCGCGATAATAAATGATAGAGGATACAATGACTTTGCTGTCTCTGCTGGGTCGGATCATGCGTTACTTCTTGCTCAGACCGGAGACCCTGTTCTTGCTATGCATCAGCCTGGCCCTGTGGAGTTATTTCTTCCACACGGATGAGGTGAAAACCATTGTTAAGTCCAGCAGGGATGCGGTGAAGATGGTGAAGGGCAAGGTGGCCGAGATCATGCAGAATGACAGGCTCGGGGGTTTAAACGTGCTGGACGCTGAGTTCTCCAAGACCTGGGAGTTCAAGAGCCACAACGTGGCTGTCTACTCCATCCAAGGCCGCAGGGATCACATGGAGGACAGGTTCGAAGTAATCACCGACCTGGTGAACAAGACTCACCCCTCCATCTTCGGGATATTTGATGGGCACGGAGGAGAGGCAAGTGCTCAGCTGGAAATAACCAGTAATTCAACAACACCAAAAAAAAAAGGGGGGGGTGCGGGAGGGAGGATGGTCCAAGGCAAGGCGTGGATGTGTTTTCTCTCGCCCACCAGGTTTGTGCGGTTGTCTTGTACATTGTGGGGAGGGGATTTCCTTGCGTTTTGTCTCTGAAAAAGGGCTGTCTAATCCTCCCTTCCCTTTATCCCTCCTTACCCCTTCCACTCTCAGCACGGCACAAATGTGTCCGTACCCCCTTTGCCCTTTGCAGTAGTAGAGGTTTAATTGAAGGCAAGGCTGCTGGAGGTGGCTGTGACGTGCGTGGAATAACGATGATGAGCACAAACTCCCCGGAGTCATCTTTTGTTACAGCCAAGTGTGCTGTGATGTGATTTTGGCAGCGGGCTGGCTGCTCCCCCGGACAGAGCCGGGCTCATCGGCTGAGGTGAAACAGGAGCGCTGCTGGAGGATGCTAAAGTGTGGAAAATGTGCTCTGGGTAATTCCCTGTCCAGGGAGCCGAGCACGACGCGGTGTTTGGGAATTGTGTTTGGGAGTTTATGTCATTAAAGCGCGCTGTGCCTGCCCTGCAGGGAAGGCAGCAGAGCCGGCATCGTGGGCTCGGGGCTGGGCGACCTCGCCGCTCTTCCGGGCACGCTGGCGATCGGGGTATTCCGTGGGTTTGCGGATGACAAATGTTGGAACTGCAGCTTCCTCTGCCTTGAGGATGTGGTGCTGCCACGCAGCTCTTGGTGTGACACAAGGCACGCGTTTCGTAACTGTGGGCAAGGACGAGGAGTTCGTCCTTGTGTGGCGAAGCAGCTCCAGGCTGGGTGTGAGGGAACCCGCTGGGGTGATGGGGAGAAATGGTGGGAGTTTTCCGTGAGGGAGGGTGTTCCTCCAGATCATAGAGTCCAAATCCTTCCTGGAAAAGCTCTGGCAGTGCCCAGGCACTCACGGGGCACAGGGGTGGCAGCTGCTGCCCTGCTAAACCTGGAAGGGCTCCTGGAAAATCCAGGCCCTGGGCTGGGCATCGGGAGCCGCTGCCAGGCTTGGGAAGGGACCTGGGCTCCCCTCACAGTGTCAGCTGTTTGGCCCCCTTTAAATTAACGCAAACTCTTTGGGTATTGAGGATTGTCGGCTTCATAAAAAATGCCGAGCGTTGTTTTGTGGGGTTTTTTGTCTGATTTCAGGTGGGCACAGCAGTGCCAGCTGCTCCTGGCGTTCTCAGGCCAGTTCCCTGGGCATGGAGGAGCACGGGTGGCAATGTCCGTGTGTCCCAAAGCATTCCCAGCTTTTCCCGGAGGAACAGGAGCAGTTCCTTGGGGCCATCTGGCTCCTTTGTGCCCGGGAGGAAGGTGCCGGGGCCGTGCCTTTGTGTGAGCTGAGTTTCCTTGTGGGAACCGAGCAGCCCAGACAATTGGGGAAATATCTGAGTGGTGTTTTCAAACAGAGTGTTCCGAGGTTGTGGGATCCAGGGTGAAAGGGGGATCTGATTTCTTTCATTAATTTTGTAGCTTGCCCTGCACGAGATGGCAAGCTGAAGGGTATTAAATAACCCCCAACTAACACAGGGAATGTTGGCATTTAGCTAATGTGCCCTGTGGATATTGCCTGCTTTGTTGGGCATCTTGAAATTCCATCCATGGCACGCATTAATGCTGGACCCGTGGAAAACTCATTGGCCTTTTGTATTCTGCTTCCTCAGAACTTGCTCTGATGGATTCAGTGGCAAAGTACAGGCAGGTTTTTAATTTTGAAAGGTTCAGCAGAACTCTCTACAGATCTTTCTAAATTTAGTGGTTTATAAATGTACCCGTCTCGCATCTGTTATTCATAATGGAATCCTAAGTGTTCTTCATGGCCTTTACTCCTACAAAAATAAGTTGAGGACATAATTAGTTTCGAGTTTTACATTTTAGGTAAAACTGTTCAGAAGAACATGAACTGTGTGCTGTGCATACAGCAAAAAAAAGAAGAAATAATGAGGAACAGTTTTTATTCTAAGCAGGTTTTGTAATTTTGAGTAGAAAACAAGAGAGAAGAAATAAAAATTTATGCTCTTATTTAATCCCTAGTACATAACACTACATTTTAAGTCTCTATTTGAATTGGGGGGTTTGTATGTCTTAATTTATTTTCATTTTTTAAAAACATCAAATACTCTGTGAAACTCTTCATCTACGCACTTAGCGAAGCCTTTGTGAAGGTTAAACTTTCCATATGGGCTCCCATTAAATTTCTTTATGTGTATTTTAAGAATAAAGAACAGCTGATCCCTGGGGTTACGTGTGAAACAAACTGTTCTATACGGGGAGAAATTTGTTTTTCCAAACAGCCAATACCAGAAATGAGATGCCAGATTAATTATTTCAAGATATATGCAAAGGAGCCTGTCTCCATTAATTACTTCCTGCCACATCCCATTGAAGTGGAAGGATGGAGGAGCGTGATTCAAGCAGCTTCAATTACTGTGCACTGCTAATTTATGAAGATTTCTGAGCTTTCATATCACCAACATTTTGCATAAATTCTACTTTTCTCTTATGTCATTTCCTCTTCCAGTTTAAGGCTGGATAGGTTGGCAGACATTGCTTTGGATTTTGTGGGTGGCTTGAGAAGGCAGTAAGCAAAAATAATTATTAATGCTCTGGTTTGCTGCAGTAACTTCTGAAAGGCAAGAAGATTTCAGAGAGAAAATTGGATGTGGGGTGTGTGGTGCAATCTTCTATTAAAGGTTCATTTCTTGGAGATATAATGGTAATGACGATGATGATGATGATGATAATAATAATAATAATAATAATAATAAAAAGAGCAGGTAGACGTCAAAGAAGAGACCTTTCTAGATCTTCCTTTCATCTTTCTGGATTTAGAAAGAATAAAGAAAAGTTGCTGCCTGTTGTCTCACTGAATGACTTTGGCCAAAGGATCATCCTTCAATGTGATTGTACTTAGAAAAGAAAAAAATTTCTGTTCTCTCATCAGTTTCTTTTTAAGGTTTGAAAATGGCTTGAGTGCTTTTTTTTTTTCTTGCCCTTTTCCCTTTATTTACGAATTTTGGGGCTGCCCAGGCTGGAAGATGGAGCAATGTGAAACTCCACAAATGACCAAATAACAAATGATGAGCTGGGAAGCTGAGCGGAGGAAAGGCTGGCTGCTTAATGAGAGTGATTTCCCTATTTTAACTACCATTTACTCTCAAATATTTAAGGTTTAAGCACGCAGTTTAATGAGATCTCAGCATTAGACAAGGGCAAAATAGCTCAGCTCCCATCTGCAGTTTTATAGTTATGGCTCTGCTGTAAATCATTGGTTTTTTCCTAACCCTGTGGGGTGAAGGTTTTAAAAATAATTATGGTAATAGATAGCACCTTCCTCTGCCTGGGCTTGTTTGCAGTTGTAAACGGATGTGGGAAATTACAGCTCAGCAACTGTCTCATAAAAAAATGTCTCTTTTTTATTTCCCTCCACCTCCTGAACGGGGACGTGGCAAGACTTGTCCCTCATGATGTGTAGCTGTGGGTAAGAGCTTTTTCTGCCTGGAATAATTGGGCTCTGGAGCTGCTGAACCAGTGGTTTAGGATGGAAAATACACCTTTTTATTTTTTATTGCCAGCACAGGGAAAGGCTGGGGAGCTGGAATGGGGAAGGAGAGAATCCGTGGGGCTCAGGACCTTGATATCAGCAGCACCAAGTGCTGGCAGGAGTCTCTGGTTACTGATTAACTGAGAAAGACACAAAAAAAAAAAAAGAAAAAAAGAAAAAAAAAAAGGAGAAAGGTCAGAAGATAATGGTGGAGAGTCCTGAAGAGCCTGGTGTGAGGATCTGCAAATGGGAATGCTGAGGTGAGGCCTGGAGGAGAGGGCACTGTGCCAGCTGTGTTTGAATAAACCTGCTGTGCATTCCAGTCCAGTTCTCTGATCCTGACAGCAGAAGGTGTTTGTGCTCTGCTGAAAGAAGAGAAAGCTGCCAATTTTACAATTTTAGTTCATTTTTTGGTGGTTTTTTTTCATCTACTAATTCTCATTCCGGCCCCATCCCTGTGATGCTGAACTACTTAAGCAATGTCAGCAATGAAAATTTATCTATCAGGCTTTTGAGTCAAGGCCATTCAGGATTGATGGCTTGGGATTTTATAAAAGGTAGGAATAAATCAAACACAGGCTGTGGAGTTTCTCTGGATGCTACTGCCCAGTTGGAATGAGAAGTCTTTGAGGGTTTGCAGTTTTTAAACAGAAACTGCCAGCATGGTTTTCCTTTTATAGTAACTTCCTTTGGTTTCTAATCTAGAATCTACTGCGATGTGCCCAAATGTTTGAATAAATATTTACATAGGTGAGGTCATGTTGATAGGCAAGTCCCAAATCTGCTTATGAATTCCCCTCCAGTGGCCTAAAACACAAGTCAGAAATGATCTAGAGGAACATTCCTGTCATTTTGTTCAGTTTATCTAAGTTTTATTCTTGCATATCATGCTCCAGGATTATGATTTTCAGCCTACAACACCATGCTGATTCGATTCAGGGTTAAACTCTACGCTCATTTGCTGTACAAAAATTTATTAAAATGCTGTAAAAAGCTGTAATTGGAAGGAGGAACTTTAATTGCTGCCATTCAGGGCTGTATGATTGGGTGTAGGATTGAACCTTTTTTCAATTTTGATAACAATCAAGAAGTCAATTAATTTTTAATGTGTTTTGCCAGCTTTGTTTTAATCGGTGTTTCCCTGTCAGGGCTCTCAGACTGCCAACAGATTGCCACTGGTTTAATGAAATCAATTTTGGTTATGAGATGCTTTCAGATTATGAAAGTCATTGAAGTTTTCCCCATGAACTTGAGGAACTCAAGACTCCTCCACAGGACGTGTCCCTGTTGGGAATTGCTGTGCACAGGGAGGAAACAATCTTGGAGCAGTGGGATTTTAATAATTTCTGTTCCATAGCTCAGGAGTTTAGATGAGAGAAAAAAAAAATTCAGGTCCTCTGTCCTGTGGGTTAATTAAACCAGCAGATTGCTCTGCCTCCAGTGTGGTGTTTCCAGCAGCTCTTTTGGAGCGCAGTAGGATTTCTCCTCCCTCCCTTTTTTCTAGAAACCCAAATATTTACGGTGTAAATTGTGCCTTAAAGCTGTGATTTGGCTTCTGGCAGTTTCACTTCTGAAACAATCTCCTGGCACGTGGTTGCTGTGTTTTGCTGCTGGCTGGTTCCTGCTGGTGGCTGCAGTTTCCTGCAGCAGTTTTGGCACTGTGGGCATGTCCCATGCTCATGGCAGGATTCCCATGCGCTGCTTTTGGCACTTCTCAATTTTTTCTTCATTTTCTCAGGGCTTTTCAGCCCTGCCCCTCTTCATCTGGAGTTTTGTGTCTTCCCCAGCACGCAGGTATTGCCTGCTCTGAGGTGAAATTCCAGCTTTCCTCAGCCCCAGGAGCCATTGGACACGTTGATCTGCTCAGAAATGAGTGGGATCGTGCTGTGAGATCAGCCAGGTTTTGGGATCCAGCCCTGGAAGTGCCAAATTCAGGGTTTGGAGCATCCTGGTCTAGTGGGAGGTGTCCCTGCCCATGGGGTGAGAGGGGCTTTAGGGTCCCTTCCACCCCAAACCAGTGTAGGAAAGGCAATGCAGAGTACCTGGCACTCATTTTTCTCAGGTCTCAAGGTTCAGGTCTTGCCCTTCCCTCAGAGCACAGCATAGAAACCCTGGCAGGTCTGGGAAAAGGAACAGAATGCTCGTGTGCTCCTCCTGCTTTGAATCTCTGCCCTCGCAGGGAGTCTTCCCAAACCTAATTTGAGGGCAGCAGCTGCTCTAATTATGCACAGAAAGTCACACGCCTCTTGCTCCAGTTTTTCACTCAATAGTTTTTGGTAAATTCTCCAAGTTTAAGTGAAGTCAGCACCCTTTGGGCCCTACTGCACCCCCTGCTCTGTGCCCCACACAGACTCCTCGCCCCCATTCCTCATCCCTGCTGGTCCTGTGGCCACTCTTCTGTCCCTCATCCCACAAACCCTCAGGGAACGCTGAGTCCCAAGGAGCTGTGCCCATTCCAGCCCTCCTGGGATGGATTTTGTGCTTTAAAACAGATTTTGGAACTCCAGGTTCCCTCTGGCTGCTCCTGCTGCTGCTCAGGTTCACCAGATCCCAGCCCAGCTGGCCAGACCAGTTCCTCTGGCTCAACCCCAGCCCAGGAGTGCTCCCATGTAGGAGAAGGTCATCGGCATTTAATGACTCTATTTCTTTATGAGCCTGTGGAGTTTCACTTCACCCAGAAGGTCAGGAAACAGCAAAGGCTACAGTTGAGGCAATCCCAAAAGGGAGTTTTCATCCTGACAGAAATGTCCCTGCTGGATCTCCAGGCTGTTGTCATTTGTGTGTAACATCAGAAGTTCTAACAAGCTGCAAATTTTTTTTTTCCTCTTTTGGGCTGTTTTATCTGCTTTTACTCCTGTCTTTTAGCTGGCGTTTAACACTTCAATGTTAAACACTGCTGGTTTTATTAAGGCAGTTTAAAGCTCGTGCCAAAAGCAGGTTTCATTTGAAAGCAGCATAGCTTTGAAAAAATGCAAATTTCATTACAGTTTACGAGAGAAGAAAGGGTTGCAGGTGCCAGAATACTGACAAATACTCAGGGTAAGTAAGTCTGGTGAGAATGGTAAATTTTAGTTGAAATAATTGCTCATTTATTCTGTGAAATTGATGTTTATATGGCAAATACAGCCTGGACCAGATCAGGCCTGATCCAGGAAGGATCAAGGGAAATATTTTGGTCCTGCTAAAAACCAGAAATAACAGAAAGCTGTTGTCAAGAGCAGGCTCTCAGCTCTCGAGTGGTTTGCCATCAAATAATGTGGATGGAGGAGAAATCCACCTTTCTTTCTGCTCCTGTGGGAAAGCCATCCCAGAAAAGCAGCTGGTGGTGGAAACACTGAGCTGGGATCTTGGGATTGGGGTGTGGGGTGAGGAGCAGAGTGGACAGGGGGAAGGAGGGGTGAGAAAAGGGGATGGGGAGAAGGACGGGTGAGAAAAGGCGACAGGGGGAAAGAGGGGTGGGAAAAGGGACAAGGGGAAGGAGGGGTGAGAAAATGGACAAGGGGAAAGAGGGGTGAGCAGAGTGGAAAAAGAAAGGGATGAGCAGAGTGGACAAAGGGAAGGAGGAAGGGATGAGCAGAGTGGACAAAGGGAAGGAGGAAGGGATGAGCAGAGTGGGCAAGGGGAAGAAGAAGGGATAAACAAAGTGGACAAAGGGAAAGAGGGGTGAGCAGAGTGGACAAAGGGAAGGAAGGGTCAGCAGAGTGGACGAAGGCAGAGAGGAAGGAGGGATGAGCAGAGTGGACAAGGGGAAGGAGGGATGAGCAAAACGGTCAAGGGGAGGGAAGGATGAGCAGAGTGGACGAAGGGAAGGAAGAAGGCATAAACAAAGTGGACGGGGGAAGGAGGGGTGGGCAAAGGGGACAAGGACAGGGAGGAAGGAGTGTCGTTCTTTGGGTTAAACCCATCTCCAAGCCCTGAGAGCAGTGAGGCAGCACAAAGGACTGTCCTGCTGCTCCTACAAACCGCCTGTGATGCTGGAACATCTCCTGCTCTCATCATCTGTGACCCTGCCTGCTCCCCAGCTGTGGGAGCAGTGACATCTCCAGCCACACAATCACAGGAGGTGTGTTCACTGCTGAGCCACATCACAATTAGCCACGGCTCCTCGTGTGGGCAAACCTCGAAGCTCCCCTGGAGAAATGAGCACTTATTTGCATTTACTTTCAGCACCAAAATGTTATCCCTTGCAGATTTGCTCATTGTCATAAGTGTTGATAAAGCCTTTTTTATTTTTTTTCCCTCCGAATCCCCTTCAGGGGTAAACATTTGATTTTATTAAGTTCTGTTAGAATAGCTGAAGCTGTCATACAGCACTGCTTTCAATCAATATGCTTTTTAATGTAATAAATCTCTTTACTTTCTCATTCTCCTCCCGAAAGAAAACTGCTGGAGGGTGTGAAACATTTCTTCTGAGGGAAAAGTGCGTGGTCCATAATACAGCTCTGTGCTGTGCCACTTCTTTAAACTTCATTTTAAATGGGAATGTGATTTATTTCCAGGTAATCTGTGCATGCACTGCATTTTCCCTGGAATGTCTGCTCCCTCCAGACAAACACTGAGGTATTGAAATATCTGATTGTGGTTGGCATGAAATAAAATCTCTGTCCAAAGCCGTGTGCTTCAGCAATGAAGTGTGGGAGTAGGAGGAAGGGGAGAAGGAACATGCTTGTCTCTTTAGTGTTCTTGATGTTTATACCCCTGAGCTTTCATCTGCTTTCGTGCTTTGCAGAGTGAATGGTGTTTTTCTGATTTTTATAGCTTTTTTTTTACTGCTCAAGTGTTTTTGGAGATGTCTAAGACATTGTGTAGGATGTAGAAGGTGCTTTTCGTGCTGGGGTTTTTTTTAACGTGGGATCTATGTGATGTGGTTCCTGTGGTTTTATTTCTGCTGGGAAGCGGGGAAGTTGGGCAACACTCTGGATAATCCCACCAAACAAAACTAATTTTTCATTGGATATTTATTCCTAATTATCTGAACTTTGGCTGTTCATTGTTGTGGGCGAAAAGGGGAACCACAGCTGAAGTTTGGCCCTTTATTGGTGTGGAAGGAAAGGGGAATTAGACCAGGAGAAGTAGGAAAAACCAGTCTCCAGCTCCCAAAGAGGAGAGAAGCAGCAGCCCTGGGTAGGAGACAATCCCATTTCCCCAAAGTGGAGTTAACTGAGGGATGTGCGCTTTGGTGGGAGATGCCAAACTGGTGGAATCCATCCAACACCTGAGGGGCTGGATTTGTGTGTGAGGTGATTCCTGGGTCAGGATGATCCTGGTTTTATTTGGTGCAGGATTTGTTTTAGGTGATTCCTGGGCCAGGATGATCTTGGTTTTATTTGGTTCAGGATTTTGATTCCTAGGTTGGGATGATCCTGGTTTTATTTGGTGCTGGATTTGTTTTAGGTGATTCCTGGGTCACGATGATCCTGATTTTATTTGGAGCAGGATTTGTGTGTGAGGTGATTCCTATAGTCAGGATGATCCTGGTTTTATTTGGAGCAGGATTTGTGTGTGAGGTGATTCCTGGATCAGGATGATCCTGGTTTTGTTTGGTGCTGGATTTGTTTTAGAGGATTCCCATGGTCAGGATGATCCTGGTTTTATTTGGTGATGGATTTTGATTCCTGGGTCGGGATCATCCTGGTTCTCCCTCAGAGCTGGATTTGTTTTAGGTGATTCCTGAGTCAGGATGATCCTGATTTTATTTGGCGCTGAATTTGTGTGTGAGGTGATTCCTGGTCAGGATGATCCTGGTTCACCCTTGGTGCTGGATTTGTGTGTGAGGAGATTCCTGTGCCAGGATGATTCTGGTTTTATTTGGTGACGGATTTGTGTGTGAGATGATTCCTGTGCCAAGCTGATCCTGGTTTTGTTTGGCGCTGAATTTGTGTGTGAGGTGATTCCTGGTCAGGATGATCCTGGTTCATCCTTGGTGCTGGATTTGTGTGTGAGGAGATTCCTGTGCCAGGATAATCCTGGTTTTATTTGGAGCTGGATTTGTGTGTGAGGTGATTCCTATAGTCAGGATGATCCTGGTTTTGTTTGGTGCTGGATTTGTTTGAGGTGATTCCTGGGTCAGGATGGATCCTGGTTTTGTTTGGCGCTGAATTTGTGTGTGAGGTGATTCCTGGGTCAGGATGATCCTGGTTCACCCTTGGTGCTGGATTTGTGTGTGAGGAGATTCCTGTGCCAGGATGGATCCTGGTTTTGTTTGTTGCTGGATTTGTTTTAGGTGATTCCTGGGTCAGGATGGATCCTGGTTTTGTTTGTTGCTGGATTTGTTTTAGGTGATTCCTGTGCCAGGATGGATCCTGGTTTTGTTTGGTGCTGGATTTGTTTTAGGTGATTCCTGGGTCAGGATGGATCCTGGTTTTGTTTGGTGCTGGATTTGTTTTAGGTGATTCCCGAGTCAGGCTGATCCTGGTTTTCCCTCAGAGGCTGGGGGAAGCAGCCAGCCCCATGTTTTGGCAGCTCTCCTTTGTGGCTCTCCAAAAAGCCCTTCCAGTGCTGTAACCCCGGGTGTTTTGGGCACTAAACTTTGCCCTCTTTGTTTCTGCCACATCTCTGCCTGGCTGGCACAAATTCCAGCCTGAGCTGTTGCTCAGGACAGAGGGAGCAAAGTGTGGGAGCAGCTGCCACGGTGCCAGTGCCAGTTGGCATCAGCCAGCAGGGAGAGCCCCAGGCAGCCCCCCATCAATATCACTATAGAGCTGCTTCATCCACAGAGAATTTGGGGTGACACACCCTCATTTTCCTCAGTGTTTGGTGCTGTCATATAGAATCCATCCCTGGAGTTTGATTTTTGAAAAGCCTGAGGCCTGCAGTCACAGGAGTGGTTTGGGAGTGAAGCAATGAGGGAATTCTCAGAGGATGAGCGTTGCATGAAGGATTTGTAATCCTTGGCAATTAGGAAATTGTTGCTGAGGTTAATGGGGATATTATTTTTAACTTTGAGGGCAGGAGTAATCTCCTGCCTCCAGGATAGAATTATTTCAATCAGTGCTTTAAATAAGCACTTTCTGTGATGGTTTAAACTGACAAACATTTAAATCATCAACCTGAATTCTTTTTTAGCTGTTATGTACCCTGATACATTCACATTATTTTTATTTTGCATTGAGGCAGAATGGTATTTACTACCAGTGTTTAGTTGTGTGAGATTGGGCTTTTTTCCCTGTTTTTTTTTCTTTTTTGTGGATATTATTACTGTAAATAAAAGCAAAATGAAAAGCTAAATGAGAAGCCAAATACTGTGATGAAATCAGGAACCTTCTCCTCAGACTCCATTTATAACTGGAATTATAGACAGACAAGAATTGGAGATAATTCTGCTCAAGGTAACCACATCTTCAAAGAGAATGATGGCAAAATAATCAATTATTTTTAAAAAACACACATTTTTTTTCCTCTGCTTTTAGGAGAAACTCATAGGAGCTGGTTCCCATTTCAATAACTCTTTTTTCTTTAACCTTCAAAGGCGAACATGTGCCGTTTACATCTATAATTCTAATTAATTATCATATTAGGGTGATAGAGTATATTCTCAGGCTTGGAGAAATAATTTTTGTTAATAGTTTTATTTTTAAACATTAAAAAAATAGGTAACTGAACATTCATTCTTTCAAGTGTGATTATTTTCAATATCCCAGGCCATGTGAACCTCTTGGAGTTAGTAAGCATTTTAATTAGATTTTTTAAGATTATGGAGTATATTCTCAGGCTTTGAGAAATAAATTTTTGTTAATAGTTTTACTTTTAAACAACTTTTTAAAAAAAAAGCCATTTATTTGCCTTTTTGTATCACAGCTCTGGGCAGTAGCTTCACGCTGGGTCAGGCTGCAGCACTGCAT
>JAWMQZ010000013.1:1775575-1786347 GCA_035584835.1 Tangara arthus | reverse complement strand
ATCATAAAATAATAAATCAGCCTTCTGAAACATGGAGTCAGATCCTCATCTCTTCCTTCATCCTCGGACCCCTGTGAACACCACCACATTCATCACCATCACCATCATCACCAGAACCATCATCACCACCACCACCACCACCATCACCAGCCATGAGGAGCCTCCTTGGCCCCAAACTTCTCCTCCTCCTCAAAGTTTCCACCTCCTAAGCAGAGCCCAGGAGCTCAGAGTGAAGCAGCTCTTTGGTTTAAGCACAAATTTCTCCATTTTCTGCAGCCTGCTCATTAAATTTTAACTGCTGCAGTCTTTTCCAGAAGGGCTTGGAGCAGGATTCTCCCTCTGCTGGGATAAGTGACTGCTCTCTGGAGATGGGGGGTGTTGAGGGTGATGTTGTGCAGGTTCTAAAGCTGGCAAACACCATTATATTTATTGAATTAACCTCTGAACTTGCTTGAGAATAGCTCAAAACACCCAACACAGAGCAGACAGCTTTTTTTGCTTTATAGCCACAGTTTGGGTACAATTTACTTCATTTGTCATCTTCTGTAATTATTTTTTCTAAAGCTGCATCTACTGCAGGGACAATATGTGAATTTGAATAAGCTGTGAAAAGCTGCTCATGAGGGGAATAACAATTTAGAAGTGTGGAGGTAGTTACACTCATTCATTCATTTTTGAAGGAGTTTCTTTATCCTCTTTATTTTCTATTTACCCTTTATTATTGATAATGCTGTGGCTTGTCCCCACACACTGCAGGGGGTGTGAGTTAGGTGTTCTTGGGAGGCCAATTCCTTTCTATTGACCTGAATTTGCTAAAATGGTGTCAGAGCACCAGGCAGGAACTGGAGCTGCTCACCTGAAATGAGGAACAGACCTCTCCAGGGAGCTGTGAGGGCATGGAGAGTCTGGCAATAAAGAGCTTTAATGGTGGAGTCACCACCCCTGGAGCGTTCCAAAAAGGTGGGGATGTGACACTTGAGGATGTGGTGACCGTGGTGGTGGTGAGCTGGAATCAACGGCCTTAAAGATCTTCCCCAAATTTAAGGATTCTCTGATGAATTTGACTCATCCTGGTCATTTCCTGGAGTGTTATTGGATCATTTCCTGCTCATCTTCCAACCTTTGAAACTCTGGGAGGGGTCCCACGTGCCCTGGTGTGAGGGAGGCTCCACATCTGACAGGGACATGGTCTTAAACTGGAAAAGGAACGGTTGGATTAGGAAAAAATCCCTCCCTGTGGGGCTGGCACAGAGCAGCTGTGGCTGCCCCAGCCCTGGAGGTGTCCCAGGCCAGCCTGGACAGGGCTGGGAGCAGCCTGGGACAGTGGCAGGAATGGGATGGGATCTCCATGGAATGGGATTTAAGGTCACCTCCTGAGTCCCTTGGACAGGTCTGGGAGCAGCCTGGGACAGTGGCAGGGTCCCTGTCCCTGGAATGGGGTGGATTTGAGGTCCTTGCCCCCCAGAGCACTTTGTGACTCCAGGATTCTTCCAGCAGAGCTGCAGGAGCCCAGGTTTGGGGCCAACCATTGGGTTTCCTGCTCGTTTTCCCCCTGGCTGGGAAGGTCTGTCCCCAGCCCAGTTTTCCCTTCCTGCTGTTCCTGAGCTGTCCCTGCCCTGCTGCTGAGCCAGGCTGTTCCCACTTCTCCTGCTCTGAGCTCCTGGCCCTGCCTCTCTCTGCTCTCCCAGCTTCTGACCTTCACAACTGCACCAGATGCCTTCTCTCCTGTTACTCATAAATCACTTCCTATTCTTTTATCAGGGTTTTTTCTCTCCCCTCATCTCTTTTTTTGCCAAGTGCAGGGCTTTGTTTTCCAGCTGTCAGCACTTATTTAAAGGGTACCAGTGTCACTCCCCCTGAAATGCTGCCAGCTGGGCACAGAACTTCCTTATCACCTGCTGATCTCTTCCTGAAGTGTCTCTCTGCACAGGTTTATCAAGATCTCTCATCTCAGGTTCTTTATTTAGGAGAAACTCGACAGTTCTTGTGTCACTGTGGCCTACAGGACTTTTGTTTTATATTTGGATTTTGCAGTTCTTGTTCTTCATGAAGGAGAGATCTCTCCTTCTCTCATTTCTCCTTGAAATAGGATAAAAAAGCATTTATCCAGAGGGATGTTCCGTGCAGGAATCTGCACGCTGAGCAGATCACAGCTGGGTGACTCTCTCTGCCCAGCTCTCCTGTTTCCCACTGAACTCCATGAAGGAATTGTGTGATTTGTTCTTTTCCCTCAGGAAAGAATATTTCCTCAGTCCCACAGGACTGAGCTGCACTCCTCCTCAGTCGGGTGCTTTGGGCAAATTCACTGTTCTGTTTCTCCACATCCCCTCCCAAACCCTTGTGGCTGCACTGAGAGGAAAAGAAAGGAATTCTGTCAATACCATTCACTAAATTTGATTTTCCTTCCTGTCCCTTTCACCTCATGCTGTGTATTGGCAATGTGGAACATGCAATGCAATTAAGGCACAACACAGTTCTTTAAAACCCACAACAAAGCTCTGGATTTTGGGATTGACTCACAGGAGCACCTTGGAGCAATCCCAGGTTTCAGCCCAGCCCGCAGCACCCTTTGGAGATGTTCTTGGACAGCACCACACCAAGTGGGGGTGATGAAATCTTCCATGGCACAAATGTGCTGGTGGCTAAATACAGAACTAGGAGGGCTCTTCCTAAAAGCCTCTGAAAATGAGGGGATGTTGGGATTTAGTGGCAAAAGAAACCAAGCTGGAAAAAGCCCTTTGTGGACTGCTGATGGGTGAGGAGCAGCAGAGGTGGCGCTGGGGGGTTATTAACAGGGAATTCAGGCCGTCCAAGGGCAATCCTTTTTTTGGGGTGTAGTGTCAGTGCCATGGGAACATGGTGGGAAGGAGCAGGGCTGTCCCTGAGGAGGATAACTGGTGTTAAATCAGGTTTGTCTTGCATCTCTGTGGGAAAACTGCATGACCAAGGAGCATTTTTGGGACAAAAGTGTGGCCATGGGACTTCCCTTGTGTTTTATCAGGTCACATTCCTGATTTTCCATGTCCCTTCTCCTCCCAAACCACCTGCATTTTAACAATTCTTGGGTTTTTAATAATTTTCCACTCATTCTTCCAATTTTCTACCAACATTCCTCTGTTTGATGTGTTCAGGCTCTGCTGCCCAAGGTCCCCTCCTGTCTCTGGGTGTTTGGTGGATGTTGGTGGGAGTGGGAAGTGAAAATCTGCCCCAAGCTGGGTTCTGGACCAGGAATTTCATGTCCTAAATGTTATCCCAGTTTTTATCTTGGCACCTTCCAGGCAAAGCCTGTGCTTTGCACATCAGGACACAATAATTCCATTTTCCAGTGAAGAATTCACAAACATCCTGTCCACTCGTATGGGACACCGCTTCCAAAAACGCCTCCTAAAATAAACCTGAAAGGGACACATCAAAGAGGGACCTTGGCAAAATTTCCCCCAAAATAAACCTGCAAACAAAGCCCTGGCTGGGATGCTGGAATTATTAATATTTTGTGTTGTTTCCTTGTGAAAAGATCTGTGAGCTTCAAGGTTTGTTATCTATTTATAAAGCATTTTCTCTCTCAGTGGTTTCAGTACAGTGGATTTTAATTTGAGTTATGAGTTATGGTTAAGGTAGGCTGGCTTTTCCTTCAGTTCTATGTCTATGCACAGGCAGTGGTGAAAAATTAATTAAATTATGCTGCCCATACTGATTACACTGATCCCACCAGGAATGGGATGCTCCAAGAACTTTATTTAGAAATTATATATAAATTATCTACACAAATTACATCCGTAGCACACCATGTTCTAGACAGGAAAATGAGATTTTTTCCCTCTATTTATTGAGGTTTAGGAATCTGTCAGATTTCCTGTTCTGTTCACACCATTGCTCTGGAGCTTCCTTCCATTTTCCTTCACTTCCAAGGAATTTTTGAATCATGGCCACTCCATTTTTTCCCAGGAAACCTCCATGCAAACCGATTTAAATGCTTCATGTCCTTGGTTTTGTCTTTCTGTGACCTGATGGAGCTTCTTCAATCCTGCAGAACGAGGCCAGCCAGCAATAAAACTCCAAGTTTTACCCTGCAACATCCAGTGGTGCCACCCAGACTTCAGGCAGGCCAAAACATTCTATTTTTAAACCCAAAATAACGCTTTGAAGTATTTATTGCAGCCAGAAGAGGCACTGGGATCAGCACAAACTGTATTTCATTTATGCCTGAGGTACAAAATAGAGGTTTTTGCTCAGAGATTGTGCCTTGCAGAGATTTAGGCCTGCAAATGGGAATATTTTGATTTTTTTTTCCTGCTTAGCCATTCCTTGGATAAAGGATTTTTTAGTTTCTTCATTGTTTTTTTGCAAAGGAATTATTGGTGCCACAAAGCTCCCACCAGGGTGAATTGTTCGGGGTGTTAATGCAGATTTCAACTGCTCAGATTTCCAGCTGTCAGCACATTTGGTAGATTTATATTTCTTTAATTAATATACGCAATATATACTATATATTAGGTGTATTACATACATATTATATCATTTAGAATAGATCATATAGAATATATAAAATATATATATACACTATAATATATTTAATATATTATATAATACATTATATATTTATTACATATTTATATATTAAATAGTATATCTTATAATACATATTTTACATATATAAAATATTTAAATAAATGTTTATTTTAATAAATATTCTAAATATATATTTTATATATTCCAGTGATGGAAACTGGGGGAAAACCTCTCTCCTTCCCTCTCCCAATGCCCCACAAAGCAGAAACTTCAGGATTTGCATCCCCTGGTTTTTCCCCCTGGGATTGCTGCTGTTGTTCATGACCCAAAAACACGAGAAGGTTCCAAAAAAAGGGATGGAAATATTGAGGGAAAGCTTTTGCTTCCCTCCTTCTGGTTCCATCACTTGGTGTTTGATTAAAAACTCCAAACCTCGTGGGTTTTTTTATGCAAAACACCTCGAATTGGAAACAGTCAAACGTGAAAAGTGGAATTATCCTGAATTCCCCATGGGATTTATCCCAAATTCCCTACGGGATTGATCCCCAATTACCTGTGGGATTTATCCCAATATCCCTGCGGGATTTATCAGAATTTCCCTGTGGGATTTATCCCAAATTCCTGGAGGGATTTATCCCAATATCCTTGTGGGATTTATCCTGAATTCCCAGTCGGATTTATCCCAATATCCCTGTGGGATTTATCCCAAATTCCCAGTGGGATTTATCCCAATATCTCTGTAGGATCAATCCCCAATTCCCAGTGGGATTTATCCCAAATTCCCAGTGGGATTTATCCCCATTTCTGAGTGGGATTGATCCCAATATCCCTGTGAATTTATCCCAAATTCCCAGTGGGATTTATCCCCAGTTCCCAGTGGGATTTATCCCAATATCCCTGTGGGATTTATCCCCAATTCCCAGTGGGATTTATCCCAATATCCCTGTGGAATTTATCCTCAGTTCTCCGTGGGATTTATCCCAAATTCCCTGTGGGATTGATCCCCAGTTCCCCGTGGGATTTATCCCAGATTCCCTGTGGGATTTCCAGCTCGTAGCGTGTTCTGTGTGAATACTCAGACAAATTGCATGGAAATTATTTTATTTATTAGATGCCTTTCAAGGCTAAATGCCTGCTAGTCCTTGTAGAAAGGAACGAGCTGCAGGTTATTTTGGCAATTTTTGGTAAGAGAAAAACAGATTTTTCTCATAATTGATTTCACTGTGAAAAACCACAATGCTAAATCACCAAGAGTTGTTGTTTGAGTGGGTTCCTAGCTCGGTTTCTAAGAGAAAATCTGATTATTTCTTGGCCACCTACCTATGAAAACATTTTAACAGCTTTTTTGCTTGACCCTGTAGTTATGTATTTTATTTTAAATAATTCCTGTAAGCACTGAGAAAAGCCAAAGAGAAAACCACAGGAATCAGCAGGAAAAAGCATTTTCTCTCAAGCACATCCTCCTGGTGCATATAAAGTGCAATTTAAAAAGATTTTTAGGAGTTTTATTCCACCTCAGTCATACTCCCTAAATGTGGAGTGCTCAGAGTTTGGTTTTTAGGCCCAGCTGAGCTTCACTGTTTTATTTATTCTCTGTTTATTTGATATATTAAAGAGCCACAGAATCATTTAGGTTGGAAAAAACCTTTCAGATCATCAAGCCCAATAACACTCAGCAGAGTGTTAAAGCCCCAAAATCTCCAAAATGCACTTTAATATTCAAAATTCATGGTGCAAAAATAGCACAGTGAGAACCAGAGGTTGGGTAGCAGTGTTTGGGCTCTGCTGGAAAGTTGAGGCCTTGAATTCAAAGTTTTTAAGGACTTTTAAGGAGAATAAAATGAGGTTCTGTCAGAAAGGATGGAAATGACTGGGACTGGGGGAGGAATGGGAGTGGGAGAGCTGTGCAGAGAGGCCAAGGGCACAAGCACAGCAATGGGAAGTAAAAATAGCAGGATAAAGATCATTCTGGTACCAAAAAATAGCCTGTAGCTCCTCGTGTGCATGTGAAAGGGGAATGGTGACCAAAATAACCTCCATGGAAAAGAACTCCTGGATGTTTCCCCAGCAGCTCTCCAGAAAATCTGGGTACAGATGGGAGTGAGGAAACATCTCTTGTGAAACAGCTTTTTATCCATAAAACCCACAGAAACTCGATTTTTATTTCTTAATTTCATTGCCGGAGTTAAATATTTCACTTTTCAGGTAGTTTAATCTGCAGGTCTTTAAAAGTATAATATGCCCTAATTGTATCCAATGAAAACATTCATTGCATAATTTTGTGTTTGGATTCATTCACCCTCTGATTTCCACCTGATTTCCAGACAGCAGAGTTTATTGCAGAGCTTTAGAAAACCAGATTAGAATATTATTTTAAGTGTCAGGAAGCATCAAGCATTTTATCATGATTTCCTGCAGTCGTTGCTCTTGCAAATTTGATTTCCCACTTCACTAAAATCCACTTTATGAAAATACTGCAGCCACGTGTGGGGGAAAGGGAGTTTATGGGCTCCAAGATTGGGATAAGGAGTTCAGAAATAGCCCTGATTCAATTTTCCTGGGCTTTTTGCAAGTGTGTTTTGTTCTGGTGGAGCCTCTTAGGTGGGAAATGGAATTAAATGTTTCCTTTAAAGCAGGATTTTCACCTCCCAGAGCAGCACATTCGTTTGCTCCCAGGATATTTTTGGGTTGGTACAGGAGGATCAGCAGCTCCTTCAGGTGAGGCTCACTCTCAGTGTTTATTTTGCAGGGGATTTTCTGCTCCCTAGAACGGGGTGGAACTAAAATAGCCAAGATTCAATCCCAAAGCCAAGCAAGGCAAAATATAATCTGGTTTTGAGCTGCTGAGCTGACACAAACTCCTGGGCAGGGATCAGCTCCAGGCTTTTCCTGGGGCTTTGCAGCTGGAAAAGCCACCTGGAGCTCCCAGCTCCTTCCTGAGCCCAGCCTGGTGCTCCTGTCAGCCCTCATCCCCAGGCAAGAGGCTTCTCCCCAAAACCAGGGACTTGTGCAGGGATTTCATTCCTGTCAGGCACCAGGATTTGCCAGCAGAAACCTCCCAGAGGCTGGAGCAGCACCAGGAACATCTCAAGCCACGATTTTCCTTCTCCTTGGGGAAATCAGAGTGGTTTTCATGGAGCTGGAGGTCGGTGTAAGGGTTTGGACTCTCCAGAAGGGCCATGGATGAGGCTTGGGAGGTTTTTAATGTTTAGCACCTTTCTTTTCTTTTGGCCTCCTAGCAAAGCTCATCCTTAAAGGTGTCTCCCAAAATTCCCTTTTCTTCCTCTCCCAAAATTCCCTTTCCTTTAATCTCGCAAAATTCCCTTTCCTTGCTCTCCCAAAATTCCCTTTCCTTTAACTTTCCTTTAATCTCGCAAAATTCCCTTTCCTTGCTCTCTTCCCTTTCCTTTAACTTTCCTTAAATCTCCCAAAATTCCCTTTCTTTTAATCTCCCAAAATTCCCTTTCCTTTAACAAGCTCCGTGGTGCTCAGCCTTCCCTTTTGTCCCTTTTCCTTCCCCCAGACTCTCTCCCTCAGAAATGCCATTATTTGGCTGTGCCATCCTGTTGGCTCCAAAATAAGTTTCTCACTCTTCTACACACCAGGTTTTCCCCCCCCACCCTCAACATTTCCTGCTGGTATTTTATTTGTCTCAATTTAGATGAGTTTCTAGCACACCCACAAGATTCCCAAATCCTGGTTTTACCCTTTTTTTGCTCAATGTTGGCAGCATTTCTTTGAACCTCAACGATTCTCTCAGATGTTGTTTTCTCATTCCCTGTTTGTGTCCCGCCGTCGGTCGTCAGGAAACAAACCCACTTTTTTCAGGGTGGAAAGTTGAAATTCCACATTTTCCTGCCCAAAATTATTCTCTCACATTTTTTGCCCCAATCTGTCGAGACACTTCAAGCTGTTGAGATTTTTTTTTTTTTCCATTCTGCTCTTCTCTGGTTTCACCACAGTTCATCCCTTCAGTGTTTGCTTGCTCCGAGTGTTGCTGGGAAGAAATCTGGATTTCTTATTTAAATTTATTTATTCCAGCAGCTGGGATCAGGCAGTGCCTGCAGGGAGGGGGTTGTGGAGGTGGATTTAAAAGCAGCAGCACCTGGAGGTGATGTTCTGGGAGGCTTAGGCATGGTTTAGTGATCAGGTGTGGTAAACAGAGCTCAGGCAGAGATAACACCTGGGATACATCGTTCTGAGAGTAATCCTGCAGTTCTGGGGGATGAGAGGATGAGAGGAGAGCAGATTTAGAGTGATGTTCCCACTGCTTCATCTGGAGATGTTCCCAGAGCTGCCTGGCTGGAGTTGGAGTCCAGGAATTTCAAGATTGGGAAGTCATCAGCTGGGAGTGGGGCTCAGCCATGATCCTTGCCTTGGACAACTGTCCAAGGAAATAATATGGAAAAACTGCCTGGAAAATGATGGAAAATCTGGTGGAGTGGGATTATTTCTGTGGAAATGATCCAGGTGGAATAATGGGCAACAGGGTGAAGAATCCCCACAGAGTTCCCCCATCCTGAGGGATGAAGTGAGGGAGCAGCCCCGTGTGAGGGACAGAGCACAGCACCAAAGAGCCCAGGGAGTTTGGGGAGAAATATTAATGATTTTGGGAAATGATAAATCAATGTCTGAGTGACAGCAAAACATAGGGAAAAACTCTCTGGAAAATGATGGAAAATCTGGTGGAGTGGGATTATTTCTGTGGAGATGATCCAGGTGGAATAATGGGCAGCAGGGGGAAGAATCTCCACAGAGTTCCCCCATCCTGAGGGGTGAAGTGAGGGAGCAGCACCAAAGAGCCCAGAGACTTTGGGGAGAAATATTAATGATTTTGGGAGATGATAAACCAATGCCTGAGTGACAGCAAAACATTGATTTGCCAGCAGCTGTTTTGCTGGGAAATAAACTTGATCTCCCCAGCTTCCACCTCCGAGGCTGTCAGAGACCTGGCTCAGGACTTGTTCACCACCACGAAAACCCAACCAGCCCCTGGGATAGCTCAGGTTTTCTCTGAATTTCGAATTTGTTTTTCTTCTGAAGCCTTGGCTCAGGTTTGCTTAAATTTCTGTTTAAACTCCTGGAAGTGAAAGGTTGAATATTTTTGGGAATGTTGCCAAAATATTAAGCTCTGCTGTGTGAGTTGCTTTGCTCCACACTCCCGATAAAAGGTATTTGCTTTTTGTTGTCTCAAGGCTTGCCATGAAATCTGAAAACTCCAGGCTGTGTCACTTTAATATACAAACACTCCAAGCAATACAAAAGCCTTAAAATCAAAGCTGTGCTGTTATCTCTTCAGAGCAGGAGCTTTTTCAAGGAGCTTCTAATGCAGGAGCAGAATCACTTCCAGTTGCTGCTTTGAAGTTTTTTATAGTGTGCTATCATGGACCTTTAATCCCTGCTGGGGCTGCTCTTAAAAATAGGAGGAAATTGCAAAGTGAAGCAGTAAAGGGAAAGAAACATCTTGGACATTTAATCAGCCTCCCCTGGGAGAGGGACTGGTGCTGTCCCCATGAGAGGAAACCTGGTCAGGGCTGTCACTTGGAATGGCCCTGTCTGGGTGCACTGCAGCCTGGCCAGGAATAAAGATACAAAAAAAGATATAATAAAAGATATAAAATCTGCTCAGTTATGGCTACAGCACTCTGATGTCACCCAGAGGGTCAGTGCTGGAGGTCCCAGCTCGTGGCAGGCACTGTTTATTCCCCTTTTCCCCCTCAGCTGCATAATTCCCTGCTCAACCCCCCATTCTCCAACCATTCAGAGATGGAAATAGCTGGGAACCTCCTTGACCTTCTGCCTTGATAATAAGTGTAATTAACAACTCTAACGAGCTAGAGAAACACAATGACTCTGTAGCATCTTATTTAATTAAACTGTGTTTCAGGAGAATTTCCTTTCAATGGCCACTTATATGACCATTTAAAGGAAAAGATTTCCAATCTTTTGGAAAGATTTCCCTGTCATTGAATCACTGAGGTTGGAAAAGATTTCCAAGACCATCGAGTCCAGCCTGGGCCTGATCCCCACCTTGTCACCAGCCCAGGGCACTGAGTGCCACCTCCAGGTGTTCTTTGAGCACATTTGGTTTCATCTTTCCTTTTTCTCACTTCCATTTCACTTGATGCCTCAGGTTTTGGCTTTTCTATTTGCCAAATTCTGTGCTGCTTTAGTGTGTGGGTCTGAGCTTCACATGAGGGGATGGTGAGCTCTGTGCACAGAGCAGGGAGACAAAACAATTCCTGCTCCAGCTGGGCACCAAG
>JAWMQZ010000013.1:1763817-1775373 GCA_035584835.1 Tangara arthus | reverse complement strand
TGCCCAAGGTGGATCCATGGAGGAGATGCTTTGGATAAATCCCTGCTTTATTCTGTGACTCTGCCCAGCCTCTGCTCCAGGGCAGCCTGCACAAGGCATCACACTCAGTGTTCTCCCTTCCATCAGTATCTGTCTCCCTCTTTTTCTCCTACATCTGCCTCCTCCCTCCTTGTTTTCCCATCTTTTGGAATGAACTCCTCAAGAACTTGAGGAATATGAACAAAACCACCTCCAGACCATTCCCTGCTCCCCACCTGCCTTTGGGCTCGATAACCAGAGATGTTCTGATCCCAAAAATCCTTGTTTTATTCTTTCACATGTACATTTGTAGAGGGAAGCAGGAATAACACCCAGGCACTGGTGTTTGTCCTTACTGGGGCCTGATTTATGTCCCTCCTGCTCTCAGGGGTGCAGCTCTCAGAGTTTGTGTCATGAAATGCCTCCAGAAAAGGAACAGGCTTTGGAAACTATTTATGGATTGGAATTGGCTGCTGTTCTATTTAATGAAGTCCCTGTCTTTGAGCCTCTGCCATTTAATTAAGTGCTTTATATAATTACTCTGTGACATCAATTCTGTCCACTCTGGAAGGTTTGTCTGCTCCTCCTGAAGGAGGTGTTTTATTTAATGGGAGTTTCTGGGTCCTGCAGCTCGGGAGGAGAAGCTGCAGCTGAATTCCAGGGCAGTCACTCTGCAGCAGGGTGGAGTCCTGAGATCCATCCTTTTTTTCCCTGGTCACTGATGTCCCTGAAATTTCTCTGATTCCTCCTGTTTTTAGGAAAAGGAGCTGTGGCACCACAACCAAAGCACCTCTTCCCTCAGAGCTTTCACATCCCCACCTCTCTCAGCTCATCAGAGGGAAAGTTTTCTTCTCTGGAAAAAAAAAATAAACCTTTTCCCCCCTTTTTTTATTGGGTTCCCCCATTTTTATTGTAATTTCCCCCTTTTTTTATTGTTTTCTTAAACCTTCAGATACTCTCTTTTTTCTACCTTTTTTTACTACCTTTTTTCATCGTAATTTCCCCCCTTTTTTTATTGTTTTCTCAAACCCTCAGATACTCTCTGGATTCTCAGATTCCAGGTACAACGAGCAGAGTTTTCCATGGACAATTCCCCAGTGTCCTTCCCCCAATCAATCATTATTTCCCCACTGTTTATACACCTCGGGATTCCAGGAGCCTTTTTAAGCCCTGAGTGGTGCCACAATCTCTTGTTTCAGCTGCTTATCACCCACATGATCCCCAAAATCTCTTTTCCTGGCAGCCTGCTGGTCCAGGAGAGGACACAAAAGTTTGCTTTATTCTGGATTAGTTGTACAAAACCAGGAATGTGGCTTGTGCAAGTGTTTCCCTGACTGGGAAATGGGAAATAATTGGGATTTCATGGGTCACGCCTGTGTCCCTGCAGTGTCACCCTGTCCCTGCTGGGCACAGGGAGAACAGAATTTATCACTTTTCCATCCCAGACCTCGTTGGCTTCCTTGCTCCTGGTTCCAGCTCTCCTGGCTGCCTCCAGCTCATTATTCAGGTCAATACAGTGGATTTTTCAGACCCAAAGGGAGGGCAGGACCTCAGAAAATAACCATAATTACACTGAACCAGGGCTCACTGAATCTGCAGAAGTTGTAATTCCTGAAGGAAAAGGGGATTGCAGCTTTTCCCTGTTAACCCTTTGCGTGCAGGGTTTGTCCCAGGTGTGGAAGGACAGAGCTGAGTCCCAGGGGTGCCTCCATTCCTGGATCTCTCTGGAAGAGCTGCTGGGATGAGCCCTGAGGCTCCCCAGCTCCTCTTCCTCACCCCAAAAGGTTTGATCTCATCTCCTCACAGCTCTGGGTGGAACACCAGGCTCATTATTCACGGGATTTCTTAATAGAGAGCTTTGTAAGGTCAGACTTAAACAGAAGCTTCAGGATTGTTCCCAAGATTGGAATTATCTGGTGTAGGAAAAGCCTTAGCAGGGCCCCAGGGGACAACATCTCCTGCTCCAGGAGCTCTCCTGCTTCCCTCAGGGGATTTCTGCCTGGGGAAGGCAAAATGAGAATATTTTATACGTTGACACTCTGCTGTTATTTGAAAATTTCTGTGTGTTTGCTGCTTGCTGAGCTTTGGGGTTGTGCTGGGTGGAATCACAGAAATATTCCACTTAGAGGTGCTGGGAAGGGTGGGAGACAGGTTTGGGACCAGCTGGTGAACACTGCTGACATTCTAAGCAGCTGAAAACTGATTTTTTAATTTTTTTTTTTTTTTTTTGGCTCCTGTGTAACTCACCCAGACTGAATCTTCCCAGTTCTTGGTTTCTGCTTGGCACAAAGTGAAGTCTCTAAATCAGGAGAAACCATTTAGGCTAAAATAAAATATTCCACTGCTCTCCCTGAGTGCTGGGAGGGAGAGAACAATGGCACAGAGAGATGAATGCTTCTTGCTCTTTAATTGAGTCTAATAGGCTATAAATACATTCTTTCCCTCAACTTCAGGAGCAGAATGAAAGGCTTCTGGTAAAACTGGTTTTTCACTCTAAAAACCTCCTGCTCTTTGGAAAAGCTTCTGCCCAGAGACACCTGTGGAAATCCCCTGGAGTAGTTTTAAGGCATTTTAATTCCTGATAAAAGCTTTCAGTTCAGGGGCTGCGCTGGTGCAGGGCTGCAGAGTTGGAAATGTCGTTTCAAGTTGACTCATTTTGCAAACCTCCTTTTTTTTATTTTTTTTTTCTACCTTCAGTGTTAACTTGATGAGCTCAGTAAAATCCAAAATGCAGCATTTTGCTGTATCAAAAGAGGCTTGGAAAATGAGCAGTTCAGCACCTGTGTAAATGCAGAGGGTTTGTGGCACTCTGGCCATTGTTTTTAGGGTTATTGCTCTCTCTCTTCTGCCTGTTTATGCCAACATTAAAAATGATCCCTTTTGCTTAGGTTTGATTACAGGGATATAAGAAAATGTTTCAGTTAATCCTGCTCGGGTGAAATATTCCTGGCTGGCCTTCAAATGCAATCCCTGCTCACAAAATTTAGGAAATAAATTGTAATTTGGGTTTTTCTGGCTTTTTCTGCATTGTTACCTGGTAATGGCCAAGTCTTTTCAGGCATTTTAAAACCTTTTTTTTTTTTACAAACCTTCATTTCATATTCAGCTCATCTCTGCTAATAGTTCCACCCAATTAGCATCAAAATCAGGTGAAATCTTGACATCCCTATTTCTTTTTCAGCACTTCAATCACACACCTGTTTTGCTTTGTGCCATTAACTAAACTGAATGGTGTCCTTTGGTAAATTCGAATATTAGTCAGACATTGATGTCCTTTCCTCGTGGGTGTTGGTCAGAATTTCTGTGCCTGTGCCTCTCCCAGTTTTGGGGATCCATCCCCTCAAAGCAGCTCCAGCTCCCTGCTTGGCAGAGCTGACAGAAATTGTACCAAGCACCTGCTCTGGGCCTCATTTCCCCACCAATCCTCATTTTTCTCCTAAAAGAGGCAATGATTGACTTTCTAATTAACATTCAGCGTTTGTGCATGTGCAATTTAGATGCTGATGCTTTTCTTTTTGCTGCAGGAATAATTCCTTTACTCTCGTTATTCCTGATATTTTTAATTTCGGGGGGGTGTGTGTGGTTGTCAGAGCAAATACTCAGGGTGGGATAACCCAGCCCAGCTGGGATTTGGTATTTCCATATCAAGTATGGGAAATTTGGTGACTCCACAGCCTCTCAGGGCACCTTGTTTGACCAGGAACAAAAAGGTTTTATTTAAGTTTTGATGGAATTTCCTGCATTTCAGTCTGTGCCCATTCAGGGTAAACAGAAATTGTTGGCTTGGTGTGTTCCCTTGGAAAATCGTCCTGTGACTTCTCCAATCTTTGATGGAATTATTGATAAATCCAGAGGAATTGCACTCATTTGCTGGGGGGACACCTGCAAATAACTTGGAATTCATAAATCCAAGCACAGTTCTAAATATTTAATAAATCCAAGCACGATACTAATATTGCACAGGGTGGTCTAAAGGAAAATTTAGGGAAAATTAAGGAAAATTAGAAAAACTAGAATTTAGGAAAATTAAACACAAATTCCTGAATTCGAGGTAAAATAACCTGTGTACAATATGCCTTCTGGCCTTCCTAGGGAAAAAACCAGCTCTTCAGATGTAATGTTCATTAATAATTAATTAATTGCCCTGTGCTTGTGTGGGCAGTTCCTTTGGTTTTCCAGAGGAAATTCCCTGGTGCCCCAGGGGATCAGCGTGCAGGAACGTGGAACACGACCCCAGGGATGTTCTGAGATTGCAATTTAATCTCTGATTTAATCTCTGGTTGACTTTGGAAAATGAAACACAACCCCAGAGCAGAGGGGACTCCTGGTCACTCCCAGCCCTGGGATGAGCAGCATTCCCAAGGCTTTTCCTCTTGGAGAGGCATTGCCACTGAGCTGCATTTATAGCACAATTCATTAAAGTTTGTTTGGGTGTTTCAGTGCCAGAAACGGCATTAAAAAGAAAACATTAATACAGGAATAAAACAACTTTATTATCATTTATTTTTATTTTTTTTTGCTCAAAAACTGGAGCACGGAGCCCTTGCTGCTGTGTCAGGGAGGGAAACTGAAAAAACCCAAATTAAAGCTGTGCCAGAAAAGGGAATTTCCATTCCCTGTGCCAGGGGATGCTCCAGGGAGGGCTGGGGGTGCTGGGAATCATGATCCAGCCTGGGCTGGTCCCTGCAGCTGCTCCCAGAGGTTACTCCGAGCTTACTCCAGCTTTACTCCAGCCCAACCGTGCCCCCTGGTGTCAGTTCCCTCTGAATTCAAGGGATTTTAATTCATTCATTCAAAGTAATTCTCTGGGTTTGTGTGTGTCAGTATTTATGGGTTGGGGGTGTACCGAGGGCAGGGGAAGGGATTCCACTCTCCGCTTTAAATGTAAAAAAAAAAAACCACATTAAATTTGATTCTGCTCTGCCACGTGCTGCTTTAAAATTTAGGATAAAATAATTTAGAATAAAAATTCAGAATAAACACATTAAATTTGACTCCACTTTGCCAATTGGTACTTAAAAATTTAGAATAAAAATTTACAATAAACTCATTTAATTTGATTCCACTTTGCCAATTGGTGCTTAAAACTATAGAAAAAATTTAAAATAAAAAATTCAGAATAAACACATTAAATTTTATTCCACTTTTCCACGTGGTGCTTTAAAATTTAGAATAAAAATTTAGAAGAAACACAGCAAATTTGATTCCATTCTGCCACATGGTGCTTTAAAATTTAAAACAAAAATTTCAAATAAACACATTAAATTTGATTCTGCTTTGCCAATTGGTGCTTAAAAATTTAGAATAAAAATTGAGAACACATTAAATTTTATTCCACTCTGCCAATTTGTGCTTTAAAATTTAGAATAAACACATTAAATTTTATATCACTTTGCCACTTGGTGATTTCAAATCTAGAGGAAACACATTAAATTTGATTCCGCTTTGCCAATAGGTGCTTAAAAAATTAGAATAAAAATTTAGAATAAAAATTTAGAAGAAACACATTAAATTTGATTCTAGTCTGTCACTTTGTGCTTTAAAATTATAATAAATGTCATTGCGCTTTACCAATTGGTACTTAAAAATTTAGAATAGAGATTTAAAATAAACTCATTTAATTTTCTTCCACTTTGCCAATTGGTGCTTAAAAATATAGAAAATATAGAATAAAAATTTAAAGTAAAAAATTCAGAATCAACACATTAAATTTGATTCCGCTTTTCCACGTGGCGCTTTAAAATTCAGAATAAAAATTTAGAATGAACACATTAATTTTGACTCTACTCTGCCACTTTGTGCTTTAAAATTTCGAATAAAAATTAAGAATAAAAAATTCAGAACACACGCATTAAATTTGATTTCACTCTGCCACTTTGTACGTTAAAATTTAGAACAAAAATTTGGAATGAACACATTAAATTTGATTCCACCTTGCCAGTTGGTGCTTAAAAATTTCGAATAAAAATTTAGAATAAACACATTAATTTTGATTCCACTCTGTCACTTTGTGCTTTAAAATTTCGAATAAAAATTTAGAATAAATAGCATTAAATTTGATTCCACTTTGCCAATTGGTGCTTAAAAATATAGAATAAAAAAATAAAGTAAAAAATTTAGAATAAATAGCATTAAATTTGATTCCACTTTTCCACGTGGCGCTATAAAATTCAGAATAATAATTTAGAATAAACACATTACATTTGATTCCGCTCTGCCAATTGGTACTTAAAAATTTAGACTAGAGATTTAAAATAAACTCATTTAATTTGATTCCACTTTGCCAATTGGTGCTTTCAAATTTAGAATAAAAATTTAGAATAAACTCATTTAATTTGATTCCGCTTTGCCAATTGGTGCTTAAAAAATACAGAATAAAAATTTAAAGTAAAAAATTCAGAATAAACACATTAAATTTGATTCCGCTTTGCCAATTGGTGCTTAAAAATTTAGAATAAAAATTTAGATTAAAAATTCAGAATCAACACATTAAATTTGATTCCACTTTTCCACATGGTGCTTTAAAATTCAGAATAAAAATTTAGAATAAACACATTAAATTTGATTCCGCTCTGCCAATTGGTACTTAAAAATTTAGAATAGAAATTTAAAGTTAACTAATTTAATTTGATTCTGCTCTGCCAATTGGTGCTTTAAAATTTAGAATAAAAATTTAGAATAAACACATTAATTTTGATTCCACTGTGCCACGTTGTGCTCTCAAATTTAGAATAAAAATTTAGAATAAACTCACTTCATTTGATTCCACTTTGCCAATTGGTGCTTAAAAATATAGAAAAAATTTAGAATAAAAAATTCAGAATAAACTCATTAAATTTGATTCCACTTTTCCACGTGGCGCTATAAAATTCCGATTAAATCCCTGGTATGCTCTGGAGGCGCTGTCCCAAGCCCTGAGCTGTGGGTGAGCTGTGGGGGGCTCTCCGGGTGCCCATTGCGGGTAATTAACGGCGCTGTTAATTGCCGTGCAGTCGGCAGCGGAGTACGTGAAGGCGCGGCTGCCCGAGGTGCTGAAGCAGCACCTGCAGGACTACGAGCGGGACAAGGAGAACAGCGTGCTGTCCTACCAGAGCATCCTGGAGCAGCAGATCCTCTCCATCGACAGGGAGATGCTGGAGAAGCTCACCGTGTCCTACGATGAGGCAGGTATGGCTGCTCCTCAGAATTCTCATTTTACTGCCCCAAAATTCCCTCTTTTCCCCAAACACCTTCAGCTTCTGTCCTTGTTTTCTGAAATGTGTGTCCCTCCTGAAGTGGTTCCTCAGAATTCTCATTTTCCTGCCCCAAAAATCACTCTTTTCCCCAAACGCCTTCAGTTTCTGTCCTTGTTTTCTGAAATGTGTGTCCCTCCTCAAGTGGATCCTCATAATTCTCATTTTCCTGCCCCAAAAATGGCTCATTTTCAGTCCTTCCCCAAGGTCCTTCAACTTTTGCCGTCCTTTTTATGAAATGTTTGATCCTCCTGAAAGGATTCCTCATAATTCTCATTTTAATGCCCCAAAAATCACTCTTTTCCCCAAACACCTTCAGCTTCTGTCCTTGTTTTCTGAACTGTTTGTCCCTCCTCAAGTGGCTCCTCAGAATTCTCATTTTACTGCCCCAAAAATTCCCTCTTTTCCCCAAACACCTTGTGCAGGTTCAACGTTCATTCTCATTTTTATGAAATATTTGTTTTTCCTGAAGTGATTCCTTAGAATTCACATTTTACTGCCCCAAAAAAATGTGTCGTTTTCAGTCCTTCCCTGAACACCTTGAACTTTTGCCCTTGTTTTGTGAAATGTTTGTTCCTCCTCAAGTGGTTCCTCATAATTCTCGTTTTTCTGCCCCAAAAATCACTTGTTTCCCCAAAGCCCCTGTGCAGGTTGAACTTTTTGTCCTCGTTTTTGTTCCTCCTTAGGTAGTTCCTTAAAATTCTCATTTTTCAGCCCCAAAAATGGCTCATTTCCCCAAACACCTTGAACTTCAGTCCTTGCTTTTCTGAAATGTTTGTCCCTCCTCAAGTGGTTCCTCATAATTTTCATTTTCCTGCCCCAAAAATGGCTCATTTTCAGTCCTTCCCCAAGGTCCTTCAACTTTTGTCGTCCTTTTTGTGAAATGTTTGTCCCTCCTCAAGTGGTTCCTCACAATTCTCATTTACAATTCTCATTTTACTGCCCCAAAAATGGTTCATTTCCCCAAACACCTTGTGCAGATTGAGCCTTTCTCCTTGTTTTGTGAAATGGCTCCTTAGAATTCGCATTTTCCTGCCCCAAAAATGGCTCATTTTCAGTCCTTCCCCCAACCCCTTGAACTTTCGTCCTCATGTTTGTGAAATCCTTGTTCCTCCTGAAATGATTCCTTACAATTCTCCTTTTACTGCCCCAAAAAAATTATTCATTTTCAGTCTTTCCCCAACCCCCTTGTGCAGGTTGAGCTTTTATCCTCATTTTTTTCAGCTTTTATCCTCATTTTTGTGAAATGTTTGGTTTTCCTGTCCCAGGCTGGCTGGGGATGTCCCCCCTGGGTGCTGGCAGGGGCTGAGGGGACACTTCTGGCAGCTCTTTGTGCTCTGCTGTTAATTATTTTAATTATTTCCTGTGTCTCTCCATTGGCACCCCCTGGATTTTGCTCCTTTCTCCTTCACAAATTCCTGATTTTTGGCCTTTCCCAGCTGGGAGTGAACTGGGCAGGCACAAAATCTGATTTAACCCTGACACGAGGCCATGGGCAGCCAAACCCAGGCAGTTTTTGGGGCTTTTTGAACAGTGAACTCCCACTTTGCAGATCTGATACTTTCCTTGGCATTTTCTTTTCAAGCAGTCAGAAATGCCTTTCAGCTTTTAAATCCTTTTGCAAAATACACCTCACACCAGGAGCTTGGCTTGTGGGTTCTCAAAGGCCAGCACAGGTCAAATGAGGGTGCAGAATATTTCTTTCATCACATATGGCCTGCTTTTAATAATGCACAAAAAATGAGCTTCAAAATTTGTTGCTTTCTGTCACTTCTGTTGATCTTTTCTCACACAGAATTTCCCAAAATCCTCTAACTTTTTTTCCCTTTAGTTTGGTCACTCCAGCTCCTCTCCACTTATTTTCATTTAAAGCAGTTTGTTCGGGAGGAGAAAATGCAGGGAAATTACTGATTCCTGTCAGAAGGAAAAGAAAGCTTTTTCCTTTATGGAAATCTCAGTGTTTGTGTGGCGAAAATAAAGATTAAAACTGCTTGAAACACATATTTGGGGATTTATCTCATCCAGCAAAAATCACGTGGAAATGAGAAGCTCCGTAATAACTGGTTTAGAAAATTCCCAGCAGCACAGCTGTAAATGAAAGCCCAAAATTCCAGCTTGATCAGAGATGAAAACACAGCAGTGGAGCCCCTCACCCTCCTAATTGTGCCCTTCATTTATGAGAAAGGCAGAAATGGCTCTACCTGCCCTTGGAACGAGAGCTGATTGTGAGCAAAGCACAGAAAATGGGCAGTTTAATGTAATTACAGCAGCTGCTGGTGATCCTGGCTGCTCCAGCCCTTGGTGCTGACATTTTCCCTTTTTTTTTGGCTTTTTTTTCCCAGCAAAATCAACTGAATGAGGAACTCGAGCTGCTGGCGGGGCATAAAAAGTGAAGGAAACAATCCTTCAAAATTGGCCAAATAGAAGTGCTGGTGGTGAGAGGGGAGGAAATGCAATTTTCTCTGGCAGGGGGTGATGTGAGGGATGACCCAGAGCCATCCTGGAGCCCTGCCAGGGTTCCATCTCTGCAGGAATCATGAGCAGGTGCAATTCCAGCAGCCAGGGAAGCTGCCAGAGGAGGTGTTTGGGGGGCTCCCACCCTGATTGTGTGGGCAGGGAAGCACTGCCACACCTTTTCCAGCCTTTCCCATCCCTCTGGGAAGGACCACTTTGCACCCTCAGGTAAATCCTTTCTCCCCAGGGATGTTTCCCAAGGTGGGTCGAGTTCAGCTGCATCCGTTTGCCAGGAGAAAGCTGGAACGCTCTGGGCTTGGCACAATTTTGGGTGTTAATTTGGCCTTCCTGGCAGCATCCAGTGCTAATAAAGTGCAGCCTTGATGGACTCCACATCCCAATGTGGATCTTTCCCTTTTTTTTTGTGAATCTTTCCCTTTAGGAAATCAATCCATCAGAGCTACACATAAAATGAGTTTGTCTGGAAAGAGTCAAGTGCTGGCAAGATTTTTTGTGAGGTTTGAGAAAGGAAACTTTAAAAAATGAAAGGAGGCCAAAAGTGACAGATGGGGACAAATCCTCTCCTAATCTGTAAATCCTTTAGTTTAGAAAGTGGCATTCTTGACTAGCTAAGGCTGGGGTAATTTTGTGCAAGAATATTTGCTCCCAACAAAGCTTTGCTGGCTCTTAATCCCATTCCTTTGATTTACAGCATCCCTCAATATCCGAGGTGGTCAGTGCCTGATCTGTGGCAAATTTTGGTTATTTAAGGGCATTTTAGCATTTAATCCCAATGTTCCAGGGGATTCCAGCCTGCTGGGAGGTTCTGGAGGTGGGTTTGTCCTGTGGGAAATGGTTTTTTTTCTTTAATGGATGGCCCTTCTTCCCCAGAAATCCTGAAAAAATTGAGTTTCATTACTGCACAACAAAAAAAGAGATGGAATTCATTTTTCCCTGCTGTCAAACAGTCCTGCAGATATTGATATTTAGGGATCTCATCCAGAGCCAGAGCCAGCCCCAGAATGGGGGTTTTTTTAGCTGATATTTGCTAGTTTTGGGTGAGGGGGGCAGAAGGGGAAGATGGGAACTGGAAAGGAGATGGGAAATGGGAAATATTCCTCCCACTTTAAGGTGGGCTCAGTGCTCAGAACTGGAGAGGAGATGGGAAATGGGAAATATCCTCCCATTTTAAGGTGGGCTCAGTGCTCGGGGGGTCGCAGCTGGGACTCCTCAATCTTGGAAGTCGTTCCCACCTCAACCATCCTGGCATTCCGTGACAGGAACAGCATTTTGCTGCTGATCAGGACTGTCCATTTCATGACAGAAATGTGATTTTTCCCACATCTAAGAGCAGCCCCTGTGTTCTGTGCCTCCCCCCTGGTGTCCCTGCAGGCACCACGTGTCTGATCGCCCTCCTGTCCGACAAGGAGCTGACCGTGGCCAACGTGGGCGACTCCCGGGGCGTCCTCTGTGACAAGGATGGCAATGCCATCCCCCTGTCCCACGACCACAAGCCCTACCAGCTGAAGGAGAGGAAGAGGATTAAGAGAGCTGGTGAGTTGTTGGAAGGTTCAGCTTTTATTTGTCACTAAAATTGACATTTTCCCCGGGAGAGGGTGGGAAGCGCCCAACTGAGGCATCAGCAGATCAAATCTCCTGTTCTCCACCCAAAATTCCAGTGGGATGTCCCAGGGCAGAGGTGGCAGCAGATCAAATCTCCTGTTTTCCACCCAAAATTCCACAGGGCAGAGAGAGGTGGCAGCAGATCAAATTGGAGTTCATTGTCCCATTCCAGCTTTAGCCCCTGCAGTCCCACCCTGCTTGTTTTTCTCTCTGCAGCCCACGGTGTTTG
>JAWMQZ010000013.1:1735593-1748600 GCA_035584835.1 Tangara arthus | reverse complement strand
CCACGGTGTTTGTGCTCTTGGGCTGAGATTTGGATCATTTGTCCTTGGTGCCCAGCTGGAGCAGGAATTGTTTTGCCCACCTACTCTGTGAAGAGAGCTTACCAACACTTAACACGAAGCTCAGAACTGCCCACTAAAGCAGCACAGAATCTGAATATAAAGTATCAGAATATAAAAGCTAAAGCTTAAGGCATCAATCTCATTTTTCCCCCAGCCGGCTGTGGATGCTCAGGGGGATTCTCTCGGAGGCAGGGCCTGGCCATGCTCAGGGGATCCATGGATCAGGCTGCAGGTGCTGGGAGCGTGGCTGTTCAAACCAGCTGGCAGGCTGTAACCTTTGTGCCTGTGCCCAGTGGGGCCGTGGTTACTCATCCCAGTCCCACCCACAGGCTTGGCACGGAGCTCTGCGCCTTCCGAAGCCTCCGTGGCTCCTTATCACCCCGATAAAAGCAGCGTGTGTTTGTGAGAGCTCCGGCTGCTCCAGAGCTCACAGCTGCCTCTTCTCCCTCTCTGCTTGTGCCTCACCTCAGCAGGGGGACGGGCAGTGACACAAAGTGGCCCCAGGGGAGAGGGGGAATATCCCTGGGATTGAGAATTCCCCGGGATAAATGGGCCTGCAGAGCACCAAGCCCTCAAGGAAGGGGGCCAACATCCCGATGCTGGGGCTGGACTCGGCGGGGAAATCCACGCTGCTCTACAAGCTCAGGTATAAAGATGCTTTTATAACAATGCCAACGATTGGCTTCAATGTGGATATGATTGAAGCGGGGAAGGATTTCACACTGACGTTTTGGGATGTTGGAGGACAGAAGAAAATGAGGGAGTTCTGGAGCAATTTCCTGGAAGACGCCGGCGGGCTGCTGTACGTGGTGGACAGCTCTGACAAGCGGCGCCTGGAGGAGTCCAGGAGGGAATTTGAGCTCATTTTAAAAAATGAATCCATAAAAAACGTGCCTGTGGTCGTGCTGGCCAACAAGCAGGATTTGCCTGGAGCCCTGAACGCCGAGGAGATCACCAGGAAGCTCAAGATAAAGAAGTACTGCAGTGACAGGAACTGGTACGTGCAGCCCTGCTGTGCCATCACGGGAGAGGGGCTGCCCGAAGCTCTCCAGAGGGTGGCCACGTTTGCCAGGCAGTACAAGAAGTCAAAGGAGACTTTCATCACCCTGAAGGAACTCAACTCCTTTTAAGGATTTCTACCATCCACTTCTGGGGACTCTTAACATACTTCATTGGACAGATTAAATCTGGAAATACTGGATTCTGAAGAACTTTTATACATAAATATTTATAAGGGACTTTGACAATATTAAATTTTACTGTTATACCTGCAGATACTTGATGTACCTGATGGGATATCTCATACCTAAGATAGGACCCTGTAGCATTTTATTATTATTTTTTTATTTACTTGAGGTTATTCAAGTTGAATGATGAGAAAGGGGCAGTCGAGCACATGGAAATAAAATAGCTGAGCAGTGTTTAAATGGCTTAAATCAAATGAAGATTCAATTTTTTTCAAGATGTAAACCAGCCAAGTCATTTGGTCAGCAGTGATCAAATGCTGTTTTGTAATGAATGGGATAGATGTGTTTTTTACTTGAAAATAGAGTGGGGTGAGAGCTTCAACTCCAGTTATGTACAAGAGAATTTGGCTGTTTCTGCGCTCTGGAAACAATTCCTGCAGAGAGGTGGTGACCAGCAGGACGAGTTCCTCACCCAGCCCCGGGCAGAGCTTGGCTCCAGTGCTGTCCCCAGGGTGCAGCTGTGACCTCCCATTGTCCCAGAGCCCCACGTGCTGCTCCCCTTGTTCCTGCACTGCTGCACTGCCCTCCTCGCAGGAGATCAGCCAGGGAAGAGCTGGATCCCCTTGGGTTTGTGGTGATTTCCCAGTCCTGGCCTCTGGAAAAGCCGTGGCAGGGGTCCTCTTGTGCTCCCATTTTTTGTTTCAGGATTACACCAAGGAAGCAGGTGGGAAGTAGGAAGTTTACATTTCATTCTTACTAATAAACAGACAGGAATGTCAAGTTATAAAAGGCTGAAGCAGCAATAAAATCACCCAGACATACCCTGTTGTCTCATGCACGGGTTATTCAAAAACAAAAAACATCAGGTGGGTTTGCTGAAATAGTAAACAAAGGGAAGTTTCCCAAGAGTAGCTGTTATTAATACTGAGACTAATTAATTACCAGGGGCTAAATCCTGAGTCATGCTGAGACCTGCTAAAAGCAGAGAAAATGTCTGGATTTCTCATTGCCTGCTCTGGTGATTTGGGCTCAATAGAAAATATCATCTTCTGTCCCTAAAAAGATCTTTAAAAGGCATTAATGTTGGTTTTCCAAGGCCAAAAATTCAATGTTTAAAAATGTGATTTTTCATATCGATACATTTATAAACGTTTGCATGTGTATAGGGTGAATTCTCTTAATCTGCTCACGTGTCTGTTATAAAGCAGAATTTACTTCTGTGGCCTCAGCACTTCCTCGGGGAGAAACACTCCTGAGAGATTTAATGAGGGTGCACCAGGGTCTCAAATTAGCCAAGAAGCAAGTTGTGAAGGGAGAAATGAAGTTGTAAAATAGACCAGCTCATACAGCTGAAAATGAGAATAAGCTCTCAGGCACACAGGCCCTTCTGCAGGTTATCAAATTATACTAAATGACACTCACATCAACTTGAAGAAATGTTTTACATTATGCTTCAAAGGAAAGGAATAAACTCAATTCCATTCCCTTCACAGAATATCAAGTATTTTAAAATTGCATTTTTGAAGAGCTTGGTTTCCCAGAGAAGTGAAGGCAGGCCTGTTACATCTGCCCGAGGAGACCCCAAACTTTTGGAATCGCTTTAAAGGTTTAAAATAAATATCAGTCAGGCTGGCTTGGAGGTGCAGGTTCTCAGAGGAATTAGATGCCTGAAAGTCTAATTTAAAACCTCAGTGAGGCAAAGAAAAGTGACCACCCCTTAAAGGCAAGGCTGCTGAGGCACAAAAAGCTGATCCCCACGGAGATTAATGTTCCATTGACAAGGGACATCAGTGCAGAGCCAGGGCTTCGTGGGCTCCTCTGCTCCAGGAGCTGCTGGGGCTTTGCAATCATGCTTGGAGCACTCGGGGCTCCCTCAGGATGGGACAGAGATGGGATGCACTGCTCCAAACCTGGAGCAAAACCCTCCCTGGCACTCAGCACATCTTGGGCAGGTGTTGGGAAGGGAACTGGGGCTCAGCTCTGAGCACAGACTCACCCCAGCACGCTGTGTGCTCCCGGGGGAAGCCTGGGAATTGTTGGATATCTGATCCCATCATGTGTGCTGGGGTGAAATCAATACCCAGGGACTTCCAGAGGTTCCAGCTCCATCCCTCTTGGGGAGTTTGAACTGCCTGGCTGAACACCATGAGCAGAATTGTCTTGGTGTTTCAGGAATTCTGCCGGTGCTATAATCCAACAGGGATAATTTATTCCTGGATAAATTTGGCTTATTTTATTATTTAGAATTTTTACAGATTACTCACTACAAAACTTTTAGGATTTTTGAAGGGTTTGGGATGCTTGAGATGGTGAGAAATCAGAATCTGAAGGGCCCTGAAGCACTGGAGCTGAAGTCTGGGAGCTGAAAGCTTTTCATGGGATGAAAGGCCTTGAAGAGTTGGGGTCAGATGTTTGTTGGGGTCAGCTGTTTATTTTGCTCCAGATTTGGGAATTTTTTCATCAGCTCACCCTGCTGTTTTGCATTTTTAATTGCTGCCTTCTGGCAGTCTCATGCAGGTGTTCTGTAGCTGAAGGACTCAAATCCTTCAGTGTCGGCTCCTATTCCTTAAAGAGTTTGCTGTGCCTGATCCCTTGTGCTGACAGAAAAGTCAATGTGGCAAAATGGCTGGGACACAAAAAGAGAAGGATCTGAGCCCCAGGGCCTGCAGGGCCCTGTGCCCTCTCAGGGAGATGTGTTTGGATGGCACCATTTAAAGCTGACAGACCCAGAGGATGGAGCCTGTCCTCTTGGCCATTCCTGGATAGGATCCCTGTGGTTTGAAGTGACATTGAGGTTTCTGAGTTTAGGAATAACTCCTGGAGCTCATTGAACATGGGTCCAGTGAAATGGGGATGAAATGCCATTTTAAGGGAAGGTGTGGAGCAGCAGAATAATTTGGATAGCAGCACTCCCTCCTGCTTTGCCTGGGAGACAACAGTCCAATAATTTAGAATCCAGGAGAAGTGTAGTGTCTAAGGACTGCAGGATGAGGCTTCTCCAGTACCAGATAACTGGTGTTTCTCAAAATGTCTCTGTGTCATCTCATTTTGGGCAAGTTACTGAACCAAAGGAGAGACTTTCCTGTGTCAAACAAGTTCTGAGTGCTGCAAAGGTGACAGCACCACTTTGAATTGCTGAGTGCACATTAAACAGGTTTTTTCCCCAAGTAAATGGGCCATGCTGAGTTCTGTGCTGCTGCAATCAGGCTTCCTGCACTTTAATTAGCTCAGGTATCCTGTTTGGATTCTGGACATCCATCTCCTCAGATCCCACAGCCTGGATTAGCCAACTGGCTGTAATTTGGGATGTAAATTCTGGAGGGTGGAGGCCCTCAGCACACACCACACTGCAGGGACCATTTGCAAATGGAAATTCATGGACAGTAACGAGCCCAGACACCTTCTGAAGGCAGGGGATTTTAGCAAACTGAGCATTCCTTGTGCTTCAGTTTCTCCAATATTCTGTTCCACAGCTGTGCTCGGCGTTCCTGTGCTGCTCCTGCTCATCCCTGCTGTGTTTGTGGCACTTGGACTGACACCCTTCCCCTCGGCCCTGTCACCTGTGTGTCCCCTCCCTGTACCCAGCAGAGCTTTCCCCTGTCCCAAGGGCGGTGCAGCTCCCATGGTCTCCTTATCAGATTTCCCCTGGGTTTTGGGGTTTGCTCTCAGCCACTCCTCGGGCTTGCAGTGACCTACAGACGTTTACAGACATTTACAGACATTTACAGCCCCATTTCATTGTTTTCTGCCAGCTCCTCCCTCTAAGCTCTCCTTTCCCACGATGTATGCAAACCTCTCGACAATGCTTTATGAGCCATGGCTTTTGATGAATATTTTTTATTATTTCCTTGTTCTCCCCATGCTTATTCATCTGCTCCCATTTAGTCTTACAAGGTGCTTTCATTGGTGCAAAGATCATCTTTTTGTTCTGGGTTTTTACTTTTGTTTTAACCTTTTGTTGACTTGTTTTTACTTCGTTTTACCCTTTTGATTTGCCTGGCCAATGAGAAGTTTCTAGGCCTTGTATTACCCTGATTCTGGCAAAATACCTGCAAAAATAAGTGATTTTGTGAGTTTAATAACCCACCTGGCTCTGAAACCTGAGCCATGCACATTGTTTGGTTTCAGCCATTACAGTTGGGAGCAGCAGCAAGGATTTTATCGATCCAGACAAAGGCCAATCTCCTCTGAAATTCTGCTTGGCTGTTAAAGGCTAACTGTGCCTTGATCAATAGTTTTCAGTTACTTTATCTAAAGCACACACGTTTATCACTGCAGAATGTGAGTGTCTCAACCTTCCCTCAAGAGCTCAGAGAAGTTTTATTTCTTACAGGCCCATCCTAGGCTGCTGTGAAAATCCCTGGTATCATTTGGATGTAACACAAAACACGAAGGCATTCTGCAAACAGCTTCATTAACAGATGATAAATTAATGTCTGGCTCCTCATAGGGTGGCTCAGGGCTGGATGCCTTTCCCAGCACAAGGGAATCATTTTGGATTGAATTCATGTGGTTTTTCTTTTGTTGAGGATTAACAATAAAAGGGAATAATTTTGGATTGAATTCACGTGGATTTTCCTTTGTTGAGGATTAATAATAAAAGTTTAATTTACCTAAAATATCAATAGGTGGTCACACAGTTCTTATGTGCCCATCAGGATTTACACAGCTTGAATTCTCTGAAAGGGTGAAAAAAATAAGAAATAATTACAGAAGAAGAATTTAAGGAGTTAATCTGGAGGGGTGGTGGGGGATGATAAATGACAGCAATACCATGAAAAAGGGAAGCGAAAAGAAAAGTGAGAAAATTCTCAGGCCAAAGTACTGAGTGTTGTAGCTGCACGAAGAAATAGAAAGAAAAAAAAAAATCCTTCCCAGCCATTAACTTTGCACTCTGGTGCAAAAGCTGAGGCTGCTCCTCTTTTAAAATCAACATTTCATGTGTGCAATCCCTCCTGGTGCTCACAGAGAAACCTCCCCGTGCTCTCCCTGAACGGTCAAAGCTGAGGGCAGCAGTTTCACAGATAAAATAATATCAGGCCATAAAGATAATGTAACTTTGGAGCAAATACTCTGCAAAGAACTGTCTCCTCATAGCAACTCCAGTCTTAATCCTGAGTGTGAGTAGTTAAAAATATTTAACATATTAAAGTCAAACTTTGTGGAAATTAATTATAGTTTGACTTAACTCTTCCATTCAACCTACACAGGAAAATTTAAAATTTCTTAGCTGTCACCTACATTGAGCCTTTTCCTTTTGACACTTAAGGTTTTCCACTGAGTCATTTGGATCATTGATTATTTTAAATCCCCATTTATTGCCCACGCTAACAGGTTGATTTGTACAGGCTTGGCTTCCTCGTGTGCTGCTGAAAAGCCCCCATCAAGCACTAAGGAAAACCCGAGGAAAACACCTGAAAATTGAGAAATATTGTTAAAAAATACTTGTATCAAAAGCGTTTCCTCGCTGAGACATCTTGTGGTGTGTGAGGCTTCCTGCAGCTCGTCAAAACGAAACTATCGGGTTGCAAATTCGAACGGAGACCAGGGGAGCCCGAGAACTCTCTGAGAGGCTTAAACCACACAGCTAAAAATTGCTTTTTTTAAACAAAAACTGCCTCCTTGCAGCACTGCTGGGCTTATTCTCAGACATTATTTTCAATTTTTTAAATATAAATATAAATAAGTAAAATAAAAATAAAAATAAACTATAAACTATATTCCTGTACCTGTAAATATTAATATAAATATAAATAATTTCTAAATGTAAATATAAATATTAGTATAAATATGTTGCTGCTCTTTAGGTAAAACCCACATTTGTTTTCATCATGCATTAAGATGAAGTTTCACTTCGTGGCACTGAAAATCCCTAACAATGAGTGATGCCCAACCTGCCCAAACAAGCAGATCCCTAAACGGGAATTCCCATTTTTTCCACGTTGGTTGTGATTTGGAAGAGCCCTGGTTACCAGTTCATAACTGAAGTGAGATTTGAATATAAAGAGGAATAATGAGCATTCAGAGGAAGGGTTGATCTCAGTGATCTGACAGAGGCACAGATTCCTGAAGCTGCTGAAATGCTGCGTAATTCAGGAAAATTATGTGCCCATTCTTCCTCCTCAAAAGAAAAGCTGAACAGAAATATTACCATTTATCAGCCATCAGAAAATCAAGGAAATCTCAGTCCTGAGCCTTGGGAGAATGGGCCTCGTTAGTGCTGCTGCTCAGAGCACTCATTTTCTCCATTACAGCGGAACAAAGAGAGATGCAAACTTGGAGTATTTTCATTTCTCTGCTCAATACCAAGCCCTGAGCCCTTCAGAATTCTTTATTCAGCCATGTATTCGAGTTTCCTTTCAAAATGAGCCTGAGACACAGCACTGACAATAGCAATCTGCATCTGGACATTTACATTTTTGTTGCATCTTGGGTTTGGTGCTGTTTTATGAGCTAAACTCTGCTCCCTGGAAGTGTTAACAGCCAGAAATAAGAGTTCAAACCTGAGATGCTCCCCAAAATGTCTCTGTTTTCATGATCCTATCTGCGTTTCTGTGTACAACATGAACTACATCACCTAACACCTCCCACCATTTAATTATCTGAGCATTTGTGTAGATTGATTTTTCAAATACTGCCCCAATGATCAGCCTTCCTTTTGGAAACCTCAGGAATTAAGGATGGAAAAGCAAACTCCCTTCCTGCAGTCAAGTGGAACAGGATCCAGAATATTGGAGCTCCCAGGCCTGCCTGCCAGCAGATCAGAAGTTTTCCTTTCCTTTTAGAAATATTACTGAACTCACCCCAAACCAGAGACAGAAGCATTTTTTCTCCCTGTCCCACCATCAGCATGCTACAAGGATTTGTTTTAACATGGAAAAACCACATCCCTGGAAGTTCCAGGGCACCCTGACGTGGCTCGTCTCAGTAGCCATTTCTTCACTTTTTATCTCAAATGAATTTTTCCCCTTTCCTTTAATAGGAAATTGTGCTGGAAAGGCAAAGCAGCTGGACACCAGCAGGGAAGTGCAGCTCCACAATCTGCTGATTGAGGATTGATTCCTCTTCTTCTTGGGCTATTGCAGCTGATGGATTTTTGGGAACTACTCCAGCTCTGTACCAAGGAATATTTTTGCCAATGGTCACGTCATGACCTACAGATTTGTCTGCAAAAGCTCTGATTTAGCACATGAAAAACTGAACATTTATGGGCTGAATTGTAGCAAACATGCCATAGCAGGCCCTTGGCTGCCCTAACGTCTGAGAGGGGCCAGAGCAGCTCCAGGGTTTCATTGCCCCACACAGCTGAAGGGTTAGAAAGGGAAAGGCATTGAATCCTGCCATACTGGCAACATCTGAAGCTGATTTTCCTTTCCAAGCCTGTGCACTCCATCACTTTAAGAAGCTGATTTTTAAAAGTGAGCTTTTAAGTACCACCCTGACTGAAGAGTATTTTTCTCGAAGTGCAAATACTTCTTTTATTCTAAATAGAAAAAAAAGCAGAACACAGTGTCTAATACAGTGGTACTAAATGAACAAACCCAAGGGGAGCCATGCACAGGAGCTCTACAGCTTCAGAATAAAAATGTCCCTCCACAAGGGAGCAAGCCCTGAGTGAGTGTGAGCCCAGCCTGGAGACAGCAGAGCTGTCCAAGGGTCCGTGGGCCAAATCTTTGATTCCTCCTCTCATCCAACTTCAGCCAACTCCCATCAAAAATCCCCTTCGAACCTGTCTGAGCACACCAGCTGAAAGATTATTATAAAATATCCTCCCAGCAGTGGGTTGCTGCTTTGTTAATACCAGCTATTCCATTTGGATAAACCCCGGGATTAATGGTGTTTTTCTGTGTGCAATACAAATCTTTGCAGCTTTACATAACATTTTGTTCCTTATAGGAGGGAGATAGGGCCATGAAAAGCCATTTGCAGGAGCTCCTTTCACCTAAGTGTACATTTAGTAAATACATTTCATCCATTTTATATATATTTATACTAATAGATTAGTAAAAGCATTCAGATCAATTCACATTATTACTCAAAAGAAGTGTTTCAGATAAGCCGAGAATTAAACATTTTCTAATTGCATAATGAGGTGTAAAATTCACAAATTGTGAATTGTAAACAAAATGTAAACTCTTTGTAAGACAAATCTATCTGTTGCTTGAAGGATAGGAAGGTGAGCAGAGCCTAATTCCCACCTTTATATTTGCATTATTATTTTCCAAGCTAAAAAAAATATGCAAAAAAGAACAAAGAAGCAGAAATTTGTTGTGTAGCATCACATGGAGTCTGAACAGCACCATACCACAAGAATTTGTGTTTTATGCATAATTTATTATGTTGTAGGCACCTACAATAAAAAAACTGTAAAAAAACCTGATTTAGTAAAAAAACTCATTCAGAATCAAAATATCCGATTGTTTGGGTTTGTTTATTTTTTTTAAGACAGCCCAGTGACACAGGATTGAGGATGCAGAGGGGAACTGGTCTATCCTTCAAAATTGGTCTTCTGAGGGTTTTTGCACTGAGGACCTGAGGTAAAATCAAACAGAAATAACATGGTAATTGTTCCTCTGAGAGCCAAGCAGCTTAATTAGATTACAGTTACATAAAATGCATTTGATTCATCTCTGATTATGTCTACAATGAAATCACAATATAAATTATTCTTTGGATGATACCGGATCAAAAGACCACCGGAGGATTGTCTTCCCTCATAACTCAGCAAGAGCAAAGCATGTTCTGGGTGTTATTATCTGGAGTTACACAGAAAGGAAACGGGGTGTTAGTAAATAAATTTTATATATTTAACATATTTTTACTAAAAAATAGTAGGAAATACTAATATAAGTGAATAAGTTTTATATATTTTACATATTTTTACTAATAAATATTAGTAAATGCTCATATAAGTTTTATATATTTAACATATTTTAGTAATATTAGTAAATACTAATATAAGTAAATAAGTTTTATAATTTTTACTAATAAATATTAGTAAATACTAATATAAATACATAAATTTTATATATTTAACATATTTTTACTAATAAATATTAATAAATACTAGTATTAGTAAATAAGTTTTTATATTTTACATATATTAGTAAATACTAATATAAATAAATTTTTTATATTTTACATATTTTTACTAATAAATATTAGTAAATACTAATATAAATAATTTTTTTATATTTTACATATTTTTTACCAATATATATATATATATTAAAAGCAGCAAGGTGGTGCAGCAAGGTGATTTTTGGGCAGGGCTGGATTTGGAGGAAGACTCTGCAGGGTGATTCTCAGTTATTTTCAAGTGGTTACCCGTACAGGAACGGGGTTGTTGCTCAGCCCCTTGACCTGGTCCGTCCATTTCCAGGAGCACAGAGGGAAGGGCAGCAGAGGGATGGTTTCCCTGCGAGGTCACTGGCACTGCTTTGGGCTCGGAGTCAGGCCAGGATGTGCTGCCTTTCCCATACCATCCTCCCCAGACCACACCAAGTGGTGGGATGAGCATGGCTGGCATAACAAAGAGGTGGAAAAGGTGCTGATTAAAAGGGCACTGATGGAATAAAAGGGTTTTCTTTCCTTTCATAAAATTCCAGGCTGGGTCTGACACAGGGGGTATTTTTTACCATCATGTTCTGACTAGTTCTGAGCACTGGAACATGCAGTACCAGAGTCCAATTTCATTATTCATCAGAGAATTTCTGCCTAATATCTAATCTAAACCCACGCCCTTTCAGTTCAAAGCCATTCCCTGTGTCCTGTCCCTCCATCCCTTGTCCAAAGTCCCTCTCCAGCTCTCCTGGAGCCCCTTTAGGCCCTGGAAGGGGCTCCAAGGTCTCCCCAGAGCCTTCTCTTCTTCAGGCTGAACAATCCTAACTCGCTCAGCCTGTAAATGAAATACAGCACTAACTAAAGATACTATTTTTTTAAAATTTTGTCTTTATGTAGTCTTCTACAACATCGCTACATGGAAAATCTGCATTACATTTAAAAAAGGTAAATAGTTATATTTAGAAAATGTCATTTTTGTCCATCTAGACTGGGATATGAAAGGGCTGCTGTCCTACACCAGGTTTGGAGAAAATGGTTTACACACTGTGAGACAAGCCATGCCTGTATGGAATATCACCAGCACTAATGAGCCCTGACTAATTTGCCTTCCTCATATTGCTGTGACATCGCTGCTACATTTAGGCAGCAGATGGGGCTGCGGTGACTCAGCCTCTGTCACTTTGGGGGTTTTTTGGAGAACTATCTAGAGCCAAGCCTCATTCTCTGGGAAACGTCCAGAGATAAAACACACATAGTCTGAAAAATCATTGTGTTTTCCCCAGGAGCTAAACCAAGTTCTCTTTCCTCAGTCTCTGAGGGACTTGGTGACTTCATTTTCATGCTTGGGAAAAGCATCTCCTGTCATAACTTTGACTTTTCTCAACAAGTATCATGAAAAATTATAATGAGCTCTATCAACAATGAAGACTTCACAGAGTTCATTTCCAATCATTAAAAATGAGTAGAGACTACAGGCAGGATCAGGGCAGTATGTTTTTATATATATATGTATTTATTTATTTATATACATGTCCTAGAGAATTCTTTTGGTAATGACACTTAGGGCATTATTTTCCAGGTAAAATTTCAGAAGTAGGAACAGAATTACCATCCCCTCTGCCCTGCAAGTGTATCTCTCTATTGCTTTCAATACCGTTTATCTTGTTTAATTAAAAATTTAGTTTCTGTAGTAGCTTTTTTTTTTTTTTTTGCTAAAATTCTGGAAGACTGGGAGGAAAGGGGATTACTCTTAGCAAATGCAAAGTGTGGTGAAAGATTAAGTGTAATTTTCGGCTCCATTATGCAAATAAATGCAAAGTGTAATGAGGGGAAGGATTAAACTTAATTTTTGACTCCATGATAGGGGCAAATGCAAACTTTATTGAAGGGAAAGATTAAACCATTAACTTCGGGCTCTGTGAGGGTACTGAATGTAAGGTGAAGTGGGGGGAGCGATTCAGGGGTCAACTCTCGGCTCCATGAGGGGAGTGAAGGCCAAGCGTAGCGAGCGGAAGGATTAAACTGTTAACTGTCGGCTTCACGAGGGAAGCGAGGGAAACTGCAGTCGGAGGAAGGATTAAAATATTAACTTTGGTCCTTTCCCGGCAGCAGCGCAGGCGCGGGGAGCTCCCATCCTGCCGCCCCTCCCCTCAGCGCCCAGCGCCCAAGATGGCGGCGGCGCTGAGGCGGCCCCTCCTTCCCTCCCCGCGCCCGCGCTGCGTCACCGCTCCCGCCCTCTCCCTCCCCGCCGCCATTGGCCGCGGGGCGCGCGGGGCGCAGCCAATGGGCGGCGGCGCCCAGAGCGAGGCTGGCCCCGCTCCCCCCCTCCCAGCCTCGCTCGCCCCGTCCCTTCCCCCGCTCGGCGGCACCGGCGCGTTCGGGCCGCCGGGACCGGCCCGGGCCCGCTCCGAACCGCCCGCTCCGGGCCCCGCTCCCGCCCGCCGCACCGCGCCCGGCCCCGCTCCGGGCCCCCACACCCGGCCCCGCAGCGGCGCCCCCTCGCCCCGGCCCTTCCCGGCTCGCCGAGGCCGAGAGCGGGCCCGCCGGGCCCCCGGCGCGCTCGGGCCCGGGCGGAGGCGGAGGGGCCGCGCTCCTCCCTGGCCGCTCCCGCCATGGCCGACAACGAGAAGCTGGACAACCAGCGCCTCAAGAACTTCAAGAACAAAGGCCGCGACCTGGAGGTGAGCGCGGCGGGGC
>JAWMQZ010000013.1:1723687-1735528 GCA_035584835.1 Tangara arthus | reverse complement strand
GGCCGGGCCCGGGGCCGTCTGGCGAGGGGCAGCGGCCGGGCCCAGGGCTACCGGCGAGGGGCATCGGCCGGGCCCGGGAGCTCGCCGCGAGGGGCAGAGGCCGGATCCGCCCGGGTCCCTCCGGGGCCCCTCGGGCCCGGCAGCGGCCGCGGCTCCTCCCGGGCGGCCGCGCCCGCCGGGGCTCGGCCCGGCCCTGGCCCAGCGGCCCCGGTGCGGCGTGGGCTCGCCGGAATTGCTGCAGGAACGATCTCTCGATCTCTCCGAGCGGCCCCTAAAAGCCTGAGTCAGGATTAGGGCCCTGTTGGGTGTTCTGCTGCGTGTCTCCAGGATACATAATGAAATAAATAACGCCTCAAGTTTCATAGCAAGATTATTTAAAAAACAAAAAAAACCCCACTTTTTATCTCTCTCTTTTTTTTTTTTTTAATATATTTCTGTTTTCTGCTCAGATAGTTGAGAAGCCGTTGTGGCTTGTAGCACAGAGCCCCTGAAGTTTTTGGTGGTTCAATTATTTGAGCTGCGAAGGTGCTTCCCAAATACAGCAGGATACATAATTAACTTGGGGTTTCCTTAGGAAATAGTCACATTTTAAAACTAGGTATCGATCCTCACCTTTAAACACTCGGCCAGGACTGCTGGTTGGAGTTTAAAATTGTCTGTTCAGGGTTCTGGACAAGAATTTTGGTGTTCTCGTGGCTGCTTTTTACTGGCCTCAAAGTGTCCCTTGTGTTTTCCATAATATTCCAGTCTTATATATGAAGACATTACAATGTTTCAAAAGTAAAAACTCCTTTACGTTCCCTGTATTAATTTAAACATCAGCCAAGTTTCCCAGAAGTCAGTAACACCTGATTTTTTAACCCATCCAGAGTTAGATTGATTAAAACGGTTTATTACTCAGTTATGTCCAAACTTTTGGCAAAAAATATTGGGAGTGGGAATAATAAATTGCTCTGTTTGCTGGCAGGGTTGTGAGGTAACCCCTTGCCTTAGATACTCATGTATTTTTATATCAATTTTGTTACCACTGAATAGGCAGTTATAGGAAGGCATCTTTAGGAATGCACACAGGATGTCCTGTTCCAGTGAAAAATGGGATTCCTGAGTAGACACAGGCTGGAATTCAGGTGCTTTGGTGCAGCATTTCAGGGGAAAAGGGCTGAGGCAGGGAAGGTTCAAGATGGACACGCAGGTAACACCACGTGGGAGTGTGTCAGAAGCTCTTCAGTCATTTTTTTTTATTTGCTGCAGCACTGAGATGCCTTTTTCCACAGCCCAAACCCACTGCTGGGCCGTGTTAAATTTTAGAGAGTGACATTTATCCAGCAAATCCTGGAGCACATGCCTGCTCCCTAAAATAACCACGGTGCAGGGCTATTTTTCATACAATAGCTCAGGCTTCTGGCTGTCCCTGCTGCTCAGTAACTGCTTACACATCACACTGGCCATCAGGCTGGGGGAACTGCTGGTGCCCACTCCCAGCCAGCCTCCAAAATCCAGCTCGCAGGGCTGCTTGGGCTGAAAGTTGTGTATTTATTTGGCAGAGGAAGCCAACATTTGATCTTTATCTCCTTCCCTCCTCCCCCTTTTTATCTGCGCTGAAATTCTCGTTGGCCCTGGGTTGTTTTTACAAAGCCATCATTTTTTTAAAAAATTTTCCGTGACAGTTTACCCCTAGAGAAATGAGAAATCACCCTGATTTTGGTGAGTGCCAAATGGAGAGATTTCTAGAGGTTATGAGAGGTTGCCATGCTGTGAATTGCAAACTTCCTAAAAATGTTATCTCTGAGTTCCATGTGCTCAGATCAGTCCATTGACAGTTACAGTTCCTGTCACATTGTCCTTGCCTTCCAGGTTTTACATATTCACAGGAAGTTCTTGTCTTTCTGACCATAATCAGGGAATTTCCTACATTTTATCCCCTAAACTACCAAACATTTATTCACCTTTTTAGATATTTGTTTTCTTTCCCCCAATATGCTTCTAAAAACACAAATTCTGGCCTGGAAAAAAGAGGGGAAAAAAGAAAACAACCCCCAACACAAGCACCTGTTTTACATAAGATGTTTGACAAAATTCTTTCATATACTCAGGTCTTGGGTAAACATTTCCTGCACGGGCACGTTGTGAATAATTGCTGCCATGTGTTTGGAGATGACAGATTGCTGGTGGCACTGGGAATTGAGGGATTCACTGAATCTCCAGGAAATCCTTGTCCTGTCCCTGCTTTCTGCCCCTGCCCAAAGGAATACACGGTGTGATAAAGTTTGTAATAGTGGCAGAGCAGTAAATTGGAGCTGAGGCAGCATCTCTGGGGGGAATTGAAGATTTCTGCTCGGTGCTTGCAACATGTTTTTAGGGTCTTCAAGATTTTAGAGCTGTGGGGGAAAAATAGAATTGGTTCAGCACAAAGAGGAGCCTTAAAAGCTGCAGAAGTGGGCACAGTTTTTAACCTCCAACCCCAGAGCCTGACTTGAGGAAGGGCTTATCTGGACTCTGATATTAAATTATGCAAATACTGATCCATTAGGGAGCGGGGTAAGGTGACTTTTTTCATCTTCAGTGAGGAACAGGTTTTACTTGGGCTTTTTTTTCCCCTTGGATGAGAAAGGCTGAGCTGGTTTTTACTGGTTGTTGTGGGGATGGCTGTGCTGACACCCATCCAACCTTTGTTTTCAATGGTGATACCACAGATCTTGGAATTAAATATCAGATCTTCACTATACAGAGCCCAGATGAGTCCAAATTGTTCATTGTGGCTGTGCTAGAGTTTTATGGACAAATTGAGTTCAAATAATGCCTTTTTAGTCCTGCATTTAGGGCTCTTGGTTTGGGAAGGTTTGCAGAATTTTGGGGTGTTTTATTTGCTTCATTCTCTTTCACCTGGTGATTGAACATTTCATTTTCTCTTGGTGATTGTTGCCTGCTGCAGCATTGCAATCTGACTGACATTTAGAGGCTTTTTTGACGTGAAATCAAAAATATTTCCTGCATTTTATTTCTCTGCAAATCTTGGAAGAATCTGCTGAATCTTTTCTCCCCTGCCTCACCTGTGTTGCTGGGCAGGAGATGAAGGATTGCTTGAACAGTGCCAGCACAGGAGAGATGTTAAATAGAGATTTCTGCTCTGCAATTGAGAGATGCATGAAGGGAAATGATGATAATTCTGTGATGCAGAGCACTTCAAAACTAATTTTGGAGCAGCCATTGCATCAAGATGCTTGAAGATCAGTAATGTCAGGATTTTAAGAGTTGCCAGCATCATTCACTGGACTTCAAAAATACCAATATTTTTTGAGAGCACCAAGGAAGCTCCAGGGGAGTGAAGGAAAGGTGGTGGTGTGAGATATTTTGAATATTGCAGGTGCTTTGAAGCTTTTCAACCCTTTCTGTATCCCACACAAAATAGTCTGCTTGGGATTAAATATGGAAGAACTGAAGGAGAGCAGGAATTTCACTCAGTGAGATAAAAATAGGCTCCTTTAAGCTGACTTGGAGTTCTGTGGTGAAGCTCATCCATCTTGTCACTTCCAAATGATACTGAGATATTTGTTTAAGGCATTTTCTCTGCCATGCACAGCTTCTCCAGGAAAAATGGGCCTGGTGGCACATGTAATGTCATATTGATTTTTATTTTTTATCTGGAGTTCAGACTCCTATTTCCATTCTGAAGTTGCTGAGATGTGACCTCTGGGGGTATCTTGGGTTGGCTTTATGATCCCAAAGCATTTTTATCAGTGCTCTCTAGAGCAGATTTCATTGCTCCACTTTGGAATTGAGATAGGATTTGTATAGGAGGGGGGTAATGGATGGAGGAGGGCCTGAATCACTGGCTATAATGAGGAAAATAGTCTGTTTTCAGCTGTCTGTTCCCTGTGGGGTGTGTTTTGTTTTTATTTGGAGTCCCAGACCACACTGGTGCTGGTAGCAACTTCCTGGGAAGGAAGGAAGGAAGGATGGCACAAGCAGCTCATTTTTTATTTACAACAACTGTTGACTTTGCAGTTCCCCAGCAGAAACAATGTGCCCTTGGAAACCATTCCCTGGGATGAGAGCAGCAGCCAAAGTTCTACAGTTACTCCTGTGCTGCAAGTGTAGGAATTGAGTGGAACATTTTATAACAGCAAAAAAAAACCCCAGCCCAGCCAGGAGTGAGCACAGGCTGAGCTCCTGATCCCTTCAGGGAGGGGATCCCACTCCAGGATCCCATTCCTGGATCCCACTCCAGGATCCCACTCCAGGATCCCACTCCAGGATCCCACTCCAGGATCCCATTCCTGGATCCCATTCCAGGATCCCATTCCTGGATCCCACTCCAGGATCCCACTCCAGGATCCCATTCCCAGATCCCGCTCCAGGATCCCATTCCCAGATCCCACTCCAGGATCCCACTCCAGGATCCCATTCCCAGATCCCGCTCCAGGATCCCATTCCTGGATCCCATTCCCAGATCCCACTCCAGGATGCCATTCCTGGATCCCATTCCCAGATCCTACTCCAGGATCCCATTCCTGGATCCCATTCCCAGATCCCACTCCAGGATCCCATTCCCAGATCCCACTCCAGGATCCCATTCCCGGATCCCATTCCCAGATCCCACTCCAGCTGTGTTTAGGAAGGGCTGGTGCATCCCAGCTGCTTGAAAACCCCCAGAATGTCCCAGGATCCTGCAGGCATCGCTACCACGAGATTTTAATGGTAAGCTGGAGGGCTCAGTCATGACTAATGGTCAGAAATAGCCCTTATGATAAATCTGAAGCTAAATATAATTGAAAAAAGGAGGATGGAGGGGTGGCCATCGCGGGCCGACAGAAATAGATCGGATCATTTGATTTTTGATGTAGCAAATGACAAACAGGATCCTGAGAGAGCCACGTGAATTCCTGACAGAGTGGGCCATGTTTCTCAGCTGGAGCCCTTGCCAGGCCTCCCTGAGCTCGGCTGTAAAGCCCTTTCTGCTCACAGTGGTTTCCTGTGGAGCTGGGAGCTGATTCACATCGCTCAGATCTCCCCCAGAGCAGAAGGAATCCCTCCCCACGTGCCAGGGCACCACCATCCCTCACCTCTGCCCTTTGAGCTGCTCTCCAAAAGCTGCACAAATCCATCTGGGCTCTGCTGGGCGTTTTACTTTCTCCAGACTCTTCCATCTCTAGCCGGGGTGGTGGCACAGGGAATCCCGTGGCAGAGCTGACTCCAGTTCCCATTTGCTGTGCTCTTCCTCCTCCTCAGGGGATGAGCAGTGCCAGGCTGACCTGGAACTGTTCTGTCGAATGACTCTGTGTACACAGAGAGTGATTTTAGTGCAGCCAGGCTTTGGGAAATCGTGCTTCAGAGTGACTTCACTGCTGGCTTGTCTTTCATGTGAAGGCTTTTGTGATCCCAAGGTGTGCAGGCAGGAATTCAGCAAGGGCCTGTCAGCTGGCAGCAGGGAGAACATTCTTCTTGTCCCAGCAGAGGATCCTTTAAAGTCTGATCACCTGCAGATAGGATTTTTTAAGTAAAGAATTTTCTAAATGATACAGACTTTTCTAAATTACTCATCTGAGGATTTTTTATTGTAATATTTGTTCTGGTCCCACTCAGTTCTGTCTGTGTCAGCAGCAGCTTTGCTGTGAGCAGCAGTGTCACCCCTGGGGTCTGGAAGAGCCATCCCTCTCCCAGGGCAGCTTTTGGGTGGCAGTGCTGATTTTGCTGCCCTGTGCTTTGGGAAGGTGTGAAAGCCCTGTGAGATCATCAGGGGCGTGGTGCAGTTCTGCAATCTGATGATCAGAGGCTTTCCTCCCATTATTTTATCTTGGATGTGCCAGATCTGTGGAGTTTGGAGAAACTCCCCTGAGCATTTGAGAGCCTGGAGTACCTAAGGCAGGTGGAAGCTGCAGCAAAGCCTGGAAGTGCTGGGTGGGATCCATCAGGGGCTCAGCTTCTCCTGGAGCTCAGAGGAACATCCCTGGAGTGATCCCTGCCTCCCCTCTGCTCTTCAGAGCTGCATCCATTCTCCTGGGGGATATCACCACAGCCCTGAGGATCTCACCGGGCTCTAACACCTTCCCAAAGCACAGGGCAGCAAAACCAAGCTCCCTTTGGGTGGGGTTGCTGATTTTGGGAGAGGAATGGCTCTTCCAGACCCCAGGGGTGACACTGCTGCTCCCAGCAAAGCTACTGCTGGCACAGGGACAATTGAGTGGGACCAAAACAAATATTACAACAAAAAAAATAAAACCTCAGCTCCTCTGTCCTGGCTGTCCCAGGTTGCTGCAGCTGCCCCTGGCACTTTTCCTTTTCCAGGGCAGGAAGCTGTCCCTGGGGGAGGTTGGATTTTCCCCTCAGCCCCTGCAGAGCAGCAGGAGCCATCCCTGCTTTGCCACTTTTTCCTTTCCTTACCCTTTTTCTCTGGGGAGCTGCAGTGTCGTGCTCAACTGAAATTTGATTTGATGAGCTGCACCTTCTTTTTGATAAGAATAGTGAAGGAGAATGCTTTGAAAGTGAGGTTTTCATGCTTATCTTCGCATCTTGCTGTTCAGGAGGTTCCTTTTCCTTCTGTCCTGTGCTCAGGGACTTCCAGCTTTCCCTGGCCTTGTCACAATAAAAATGAATTGTTTGGAATTTTACTGTTCTCATTCGCTGTAGAGTTCAAAGTGTTCAAATAAAATCACTCCAGACTGATTTATTTCTGTTTTCACTGCAGCAGCGCAAGCAGCAATAAACCAATTTATGTATATTTACAATTGTTGTTTTACTCTGAGTACTGTCAATGGCAGCTGTAGAGAAAATGACAAAAAACACTGCTCTTAGAATGTCAAAGGTTCCAGTTTGGAAATAGCAGCTCTGGAACTCAGCTTTGCTTGCAGGGTCTCTTAATTTGAGCTCCTTTATAAAGTTATTTTACTGTTAGATTGCCATGGTGCTTTTAATGCTTTTGGTGCTGTTTTATGCACAGCTCCTTTCCATTTTGCCCTTTGAAAAATATGGTTTTATTCCTTTTTCCCTCAATTTGAAGACTTAGGAGAATGTTTTAGTGTGAAATAACAGAAATATTGTAGTTATTTCAATTTCTTGTAGCATCTCTACTTTTATAATGAAAATTAACCCTGTGTGTAAAAGTTTTGTTGAAAGTGCATGAACTGAAATAGTTGTACAAGAACTTTTTAAATTGATCTAAATTCAGATTACAATTTTTTTTAATCTTTATTTTTTCCAGACTATGAGAAGACAAAGAAATGAAGTTGTCGTGGAGTTGAGAAAGGTGAGATGACCCAGAGTTTTTACTCTTTTATTTTATAAAATTATTCTCACCAGGTGGGATTTGACTTTGTTGTTACTCTGATAAAATGTAAGAGTTTTCATTAAAGACTCAAAAGTTCTGAAGTTTTGGGAGTTCCACAACTTTTGTCCTGCAAACCAGGAGTTTATTTGTAACCTAATTAAGGGACTCCTCCTTGTACTTCTGGAGGTTTTTAAAGGTTTGTTTTTTCCTTTGAAAATCAGCTGTTCCTGCTCATCTGCAGGCAGAAAATTATTTCCTTACAATTAAATGTGGAAGAGTGTGAAGGTAAAACTGGAATTGTTGGGAAAAAGGAATCACAACTGGAATTATTTTGCTTCTGAGCTGAACAGAAAACCTCTGGGAATTGCTGTGTCCTGTTAGAAATGACAAATAAACTGGAATGTGTGAAATGGATGTGTGCACATCAAGCTTCCAGCACAAGTTGGATGCAGGATTTTTTTAGGAAGAATTCCCAAAATGTGCTTCTCTGGGCAGTCCTTTCCAACTGTTTTTGGAAAATTTAAGTGTCAGTGATGACGAATTTATGATTGTTTGAAACAGAACACCCCACTCCCCCTAAATCCAAGTTTTAAAGTATTCCATCATTTTTCTCTTGAAGAACAAAAGAGATGAGCATCTCCTAAAGAGAAGGAATGTTCCCCATGAAGATATCTGTGAGGATTCTGATATTGATGGGGACTTCAGAGTGGTAAGAGTTAACTTGGCAATAATTTCTTCTTTTTGCATCCTTAAAAGACATTTGGAATTTCTAATTGCTTCCTGTCTCTCTTTTCCAGCAAAACACTTCACTGGAGGCAATAGTACAGGTAAGAACTATTACATGGTTTGAGTATTCTTCATGGCATGATGGTAGATGTGTGAAAAATCTGTTTTCTCTTATTTTAGAATGCTTCAAGTGACAACCAGGGTATTCAGTTAAGTGCTGTGCAGGCAGCAAGGTAAGAACACACTTTCCTCAAATATCCTGATTTTAGTTTTATCATGCTCTTAATGTCAGAAAATGTGTCCTAGTGTGAGTGAAATTGTATTAATGAAGTGATTTTTAAAAGGAAAATGGAACTTTAAAGAAACCAGAATACACAGACCTTTTAAGTATGGATTTTTTTAAGTGTGGATTTCCTTTACATGTAAATACCTGCATTTATTTTGGTGAAGCTTGATGCTTCTCACAGAGTAAAATACACACTTTAAAGGACTGTAAAATCTTTGGCTTGAAGTGCAGAAAGAGCTGAGTGTCTCCTTTTCTAGGAGTTGGAGCTGAACAACTCTTATCTTTTATTTTCCTCATTGATGATAAACTTCCAAAGGGGAGAAAGCATGGAATGAAATGGATGTAATGGCTTTGCTTTTCCAGTGGCTCAATAATTTCACTTTGGGGGGTTATTTTCACTTAAAGAGGAGGAAACAAATCCTGTGGGTCTATGGGAGGAGGAGAGAAACCCTCGGGAAGGAATTCCCAGCCCAGCAGGAGCAGTTTGGTTGTTGGGGCTCCATTGGAGATTCCCAAACTCAACCAGAGGAGCCCTTTACTGACCTGCTCCAGTGGCAGCACTGATCCCATTTTGAGGGAAAGGTTGGATTAAACAATTCCCTGCTCCTTTCCAGGCAGGATTTGTCAGTAATTTGGTTTTTTGTCCATTTTCCTGCAGGAAGCTGCTGTCCAGTGACCGCAATCCACCCATCGACGACCTAATAAAATCAGGAATATTACCTATCCTAGTGCACTGTCTTGAAAGAGATGACAAGTGAGTACTGCCAGAACTCAAACCACTGCACCAATTCTTGCTGTTCAGCTGCTGTGCCCAGATCTGAGTGCTAACACCTGTGCTTTTGCTTTGTCTGCAGTCCTTCCTTACAGTTTGAAGCTGCGTGGGCCCTGACAAACATTGCCTCTGGAACCTCGGAGCAAACCCAGGCTGTAGTTCAATCCAGTGAGTCCTGCAGGGGGGAGTGGATCAGGCTGGGATCAGGTTGTCAGTCAGTGCCCTGAAGGAGCTGTGCCATGTGTTCACCTCACACACCTGGTTTTGCCTTCATTTCCTCAGGGTTTAAACCCACTGGGGTTTCCTACTGGTGAACAACAGCTGGAAACTCAAAATGTCTTAGCAGACTTGTTATCTGCTTCCAGTTTTCAAACTTTAAAAAAGAACTTGGAATAAAACCAAACAACCCCTCTGAAAAGCTCCCAGTTGTGAAGAGGGAAGAATATTCACAGATCAGAGGGTGCCTGACACTGAACTCTTCCAAAATTAAGTTGAATTACAAAACTTGTCCTTCCTATTTTGGGGCATCTGAAACGTGGGAAGGAATTGTAGTTGGAATCTGAGCTACCAGGCAAAGCAAACTTTGTTCTGGACTCCAGGCATGTCCTGAAGCAGAGCTTCTGTTGCTAAATCAGAACTAAGTGGGCAGGGTTTTAATTGAGTGATCAAACCAGAGCTTCTTGAAGAATCAAAGATGCAGTGCAATGAGTTTTTCCTAAAATTTAAGGAAGAAAAATACACAAAAATTATGTTGGCTGCAAGATCAGTTGCTTCTATTTTTGCAAACTTGGTTAAGAGCCTGTGAACTTGGATATAATTTGATTTTCCCTCTTACAGGATATACCTTTGGTAATACTTTTATCTTTTTCTCCATCCTCTTCCTTTCCCAGTTGCAACCTGAGTTTTCTTTGGGAAATCTAATTAATAAATAATCTATCCCACCCCTGATCTAGAACACTTTAAATCTAATTTATCAGTGGATTGAGCACTTTTTCAGTGATTTCTGTAGGTCTGTATTGCACTCTGTTAGTCAATTAATAGCTGTGATATATTAAATTGTGATTTATTTTAATTTAAAAGATGCTTTTTGGTAATTTTTCCATAAGAATTTAATTATCTGCTTACTGAAGATGGTTTTTCTCCTTGCATGCAGACACTGTAAATACCTTCATTTGCAGGAAATAAGAATCCTGCTGATGAGTTGTTTCTCTAGTAAACACATGATTTACATTAAGAAAAAAATCTAACTAAAAATTTCAAATTTCTCTTGAAATTTATGAAATAAATGTATTCCTTACAGATTGGGCTGTTATGTAAGCAAGCACCTCAGTGCTGGGGGAGAATAAAACAGAATTAATTATGTAAATGTGGATTTCTTTCCTGCCCTCTTCCCACATTCCCAGTCCTTCATTCCCACTCCATTCCTGCTTATTCTCCAGTTGCTTCGTTGGAGTTTGGTCTCTGTTGTTCCTTTGCACTTGGGGCTGCTGCATAACTTAGCAGAGAATTTCTGAATTCAATAAATGGAGCTAAATTTGGATCCTGACAAGCTTCAGTAAACTTGAGACTTGCAAACAAATTAAATGTCAGGGGTTTAATATTCTCAGGTGCAGACTTTGTAAGGATATGCAGCAAAGGAAGAATCATTGCAGTGTTTTATTTTAGTATCACCTGGGAAATTAGTGAAGCTTTGACCAGTTCTTAGCAGGAAAATAAAGTCTGATGTGAGAGTTTTTGCTCTTTAGAGATGCATTTTTAACCATTTCCCTGGGTTATTTTTGTACCTTCCAGATGCTGTGCCGCTTTTCCTGAGACTGCTGCATTCACCTCATCAAAATGTTTGTGAGCAAGCAGTGTGGGCTTTAGGAAATATCATAGGTGGGTCTTCCTCCTGCCACACCACCCTCTGGGGCTGTTTTATTATTATTATAATTATTTATTGTTACTCCTGCCACCACCACCCTCTGGGGATCTTTTATTATTGTTTGGAAATTTTTTCAAGGAATCTTCAGGAATATTTTGGGCTCTCACAGTTCTTGGTGGTCTGGTGTTGTCTGCCCCCCCTTTCCCTTACCCACCACCATAAATCCCTAAATGCTGGGATGTAAAATCTGTAAATGATGGGAAGTTTTCTGGTAAAATCTCTAGATGATGGGAAGGATGTTTTCTGTTAAAATTTGGAGATGATAGAATGTTTTCTGGTAAAATCTGTAAATGTTGGGATGGATGTTTTCTGTTAAAATCTCCAAATGGCGGGATGTGTTCTGGTAAAATCTCTAAATTTTAACAGACTAGAAATCTGTAAGCAATGGGATAGATGTCTGCTGGTAAAATCAGTAAATGCTGGGATGTTTTCTGGTAAAATCTCTAAATTTTAACAGAATAGAAATCTGTAAGCAATGGGATAGATGTTTTCTGTTAAAATCTGTAAGCAATGGGATGTTTTCTGATAAAATCTGTAAATGCTGGGATGGATGTTTTCTGGTAAAATCTGTAAATGCTGGGCTGGATGTTTTCTGGTAAAATCTGTAAATGCTGGGATGGATGTTTTCTGTTAAAATCTGTAAATGCTGGGATGGATGTTTTCTGTTAAAATCTGTAAATGCTGGGATGGATGTTTTCTGGTAAAATCTGTAAATGCTGGGATGGATGTTTTCTGTTAAAATCTGTAAATGCTGGGATGGATGTTTTCTGTTAAAATCTGTAAATGCTGGGATGGATGTTTTCTGGTAAAATCTGTAAATGCTGGGATGGATGTTTTCTGTTAAAATCTGTAAATGCTGGGATGGATGT
>JAWMQZ010000013.1:1701388-1719318 GCA_035584835.1 Tangara arthus | reverse complement strand
CTTCCCCGTCCCCTTTCCCTTCCCCTTCCCTTCCCCTTCTCCCTTCCGGATCAGTTGCACACCCTGGGTGTAGGGAAGGGATGGACAGAGAGACTCAAACAGGGCAGGATTTATTTGTTACCTCACACTGAACTGCTACAGTGACACCTTGCACTGGGGACTGTAACAAATGCAGATTTGTGGGAATCCTGCCTGACACAACCCCTGGGATGACTGTCCTGTCTCTGGTTGTGCTTCCAGGGGGATTTTGGGACTCAGAAAGAAGCTGCTTGGGCAATAAGCAACTTAACAATCAGTGGGAGAAAAGACCAGGTGAGTGCAGCTTTGGGAAATCTTCATTTCCTGCCTCGGGAGGTGCTGGGGTTGGGGGTGTCTCTGTTCCTTCTCTGTTCAGTACTTTCCCTTCTCCCCATGGGATTTGAGAGTGACCTCCCCTTGTGTTGGGGTGACCTGAGGTCAGGAGCATCCCTGATCATTTCAGTCAGGCTCTTATGGGATTCTCAAGCATTCCACATTTCTTTTTTATGTTTTTTCCCCCACCATAAAGCTGTGATCATTAAAAGGACAGTAACCCACGAGTAGGGGATACACAAGTCCTTGTAAGCCCAGAGTAAGAGATTTGTGGCAGGGTTGGGGTGGTGCTGCCACTCTTCAGAGGTGAGGTTGAAACTCCTTATCTGCACTGACAAATTCACAGTGTTTGCTCCTGGGGTGTTGTGAATCTCCAATCTATTTGTAGTTTAGCACCCAAATGTTTCCCAGAAGGGGTTCCTGGGGTGGCCACTGCAGAGTGCTCTGGGCTGGCTGGGTGACTTTGGCAATTTGGGCTTGCTGGGATGTGTCTGCCTGTGCTGCTGCCCCGTTCCTGCTGTAACTCTTGCCTTTTCCCCCCTCAGGTGGCTTACTTAATTCAACAAAATGTAATTCCTCCCTTTTGCAATTTGCTGACAGTAAAAGATGCACAAGTTGTGCAAGTGGTTCTGGATGGACTAAGTAATATATTAAAAATGGCTGAAGAGGAAGCAGAAACCATAGCCAATCTTATAGAAGAGTGTGGAGGTAGGAGGAGCAAGGCTTTAATAACTTCTCCAGGGATTGCTGCTTTGGCACCCTGCTTGTGTTGGGTTTATTGTTGGCACAGATATTTCAAGCAAAGCTGTTTTAGAGCACCCTTTTCATGCCTATCAGGTGAAAATCCACAGCTTTTCCTAAGTTCATGATCAAATAAAATGTGGAGAGCAGGATAATGGCAGTAAAGTTCATGAGGTGCTAATTTTGTCACAGTCTGCATATTAGACAAATTAGTCTAATTAACAGAAACTAAATTAGTCCGTGTGGGGGTGATGTGCTTACCTTAATCATGCACAAGTCATGTCCAGGTGAACTTGGGAAAAATAATTCTGTATACAGTGGTTGTAAAAATGTAATAACTTTAATTTCCTCATGGTTTTGAGACTTTCCCCATGTTCTTTGTGGTTTAAATTGACTGAAAATTTTCAGGGCTGAAAGAACAGTGATACTAAATTTGGGCACAGGTGAAAAACTGTGGGATTTGTTAACATGGAGTAGAATAATCCTTAAAATACCAAATCTATGTACTGAACTTCTGTGTTTATATGTATAAAATATATATAAATATGCCAGGTGGGTTCAACAGCATTTTATTCATAACCAGATCATTCATAACTCTGTTCCCAATGCATTTTTTAATTTCTTTGTTGGAAGTTGTTTGGCCTGAATTTGCTGTTCTGAGATCTCTTGTGTGTTGGTTGCAGGCCTGGAGAAAATTGAACAGCTACAAAACCATGAAAATGAAGACATCTACAAACTGGCTTATGAGATCATTGACCAGTTCTTCTCCTCAGATGATGTGAGTGTGCAGCTCCTGCAGTGTGCTCGTGGTTTGCATTTACAGATCTGCTGCAGGAGAAGGCAGCAGCCCCAGGGCCCTTGTGTGAACCCCCAGCACCTCCTGCCATTGCTGCTGCTGCAGCACCTAAAGAAGATCTGGTGCCTAATTTAAGGCTCATCTCTAGGGATTAGAATCCCAGGCTGTGAATAGTTCCCTGAACTCCCAGCTTGGCATTGCCCAGTTGATAAGCTCCCTGCTGACTCCTGGGCTGGGGCTGCTGCTCAAGAAACAGAGCAGTTGGAATATTTGAGTAATTCCAGGGGTGGAATGTGCTGATCAGGAGCGTTGTTCCCGTTCCAGACATGGAACATAAATGGAAGGCAGGGCTGGTTTGTGTGCATTTCCAGTCAGGAAGTTCATTGCAGAGGGGAAGGGCAGCCCTGGCAGTCTGGGCCGTGCAGGGAGGGCTTCCTGCAGAAATGCTCGGGTTCAGCTGCATTCATGGCCTGTTTGCACTTGGAAGGTTTTGTTGTGCTGGATTTCACTTTGATGTGAGCAGCAGGAGCCAAGTCTTGTTTAGCAACTCAACTTTGGCATTTACAGCTGGACTTGGAATTTAATCCAATGTCAGTTTGGGCTTAGACCTTCCTTGGCTTAGAGGTCTTCTCCTAAGGACTGGGACAGTTTCTGAGAGTGCCAGAAGCTTTTCCAGGAGAGAAAATTGTGTCAGCAAGAGGCTTTGGGGTGCCATGTAGCACTCCCTGACAAATACAAGCTGAAACATTTGGGTTTAAGTCATTTTGGTGCTCTCACTAAATCAGGGGAGGGATGGCAGGGCTGGGTGCAGGGAGGTGAGGAGAGAGCTGCTTTTGGGATTGTCCAGCTCCTGTGTGGGGAGGTTCTGTTGTGTCCCTGCTCACAATGTCCCCGTTGCATTCCAGATTGATGAAGATCCAAGCCTTGTTCCAGAAGCGATCCAAGGCGGAACATTTGGTTTCAATTCATCTGCCAATGTACCAGCAGAAGGGTTCCAGTTTTAGAGTGGTATTTTGGAAGTTTAGGTACAATGCAGCACTGAATAAAAAAAAAAAAAAGGTTTGATCCATCAATCTTGGCTCATGGGATCCGCTGCTGCATTAAATCGGGAAAGTAAATGTGAAGATTTCATTTGGAATCACAGAAAAGCCCAAATGAAGTCAAGATGGCGAGTGGGTGCGAGTGAGAATGAGTGGCAAAATGTAATGACAAACTTCACACTGAATGCTTCTTTAGATTGTTCAAAGAAAAAGGGCTACAGGTCACAGATCTCCAGTGCCTGAGAAGGAACACCGCCCTCCCGGCAGCGGGGGGCCGCAGTACTCTCATCATCAGCCTCGTCAGCATCAGAGCCGGGATGCCCAGAGCGCAGGGAGAGCGGCCCAGGCCTTGCTCTGCAGCCCCGTGTGAGTTGAGTGGCAGCGTGCCTGAGTGTCTGCAGCCCTGCCCCGGGCCGGCGGGGCGGGCCGAGCGAGAGAGGCGTGCCTGTGATTGTCTGTGAGCGTGCGAGCCTGAGTCGCCTCCAGGGGCTGAGAAACCTAAAATCATCCAATGAGTTCACAAGTGTTGACTTACACTGGACACACCAAGACCGGTTTAGCAGCAGACTCTGGTTTACTCCTGCAGCCTGTGTTTTCCTCTTTTTTTGTTTTGTTTTGTTTTGTTTTATTTTTTTCCCCCTCTTCTTTTTTTTCTTTCAGTTCTTTTTAATTTCTTTTTCCTGTTACGGCTTCTTAGTTGTTTGTAAAGTCAGAATTTCAGGAAGGCTTCCCTGTGCATTTGCACCAGATGAATGTTTGATGTTATGAAAAGCTTTTCCATATCATCAAAACTAATTTGTAGATTTTTTGCATGGAAAAAAACAAACAAACAAAAAAAAAATCATCCATTTCCCTTCAAACTAGACTGTGTTGCAGTACACAAGTTGCCATAATAGTAGAAAGCAGTAAAAATGTGGTAATAAAACCTCATCCTTTTCATTTTCAAAGATAACACAAAGACCTTTGCATGTGGTAATCTCCAGCATAGTTCATTTTTAGATTTCGTTGAGTCCTGTAACCAAAATGTTTCTGTTGTGGTAGGATACCGTGCTGTGTTTCAATGTTACTTGTTTTCAAACTTTGTTTTCTATGAAAATGATATGGAAACGTCTAAAAATGAAATTTGGTGCATATGTACTGCTGAATAAAGAGCGAAAAAAAGAGGTGTGAATAGATGTACAAATCAAGTCATGGTTTGAACACCTTTAATATGCCTAATCCAATTGTTTTAGACTCTTTTTATCTTAGATGTAGGCAGCCATGAACAATCTATTTTGAGCCACTTTAGAGAGAAAAAAAAAAACTTTGTATTTTTAAAACTTGCACAAAAAGGATGCAAGTGTTTTTATAATTGGAGGAATGCCTCAGTTTTGAGGTCGTGCACACTAAATTCAAGGTGATGTTACAAATTTGTACAAACTGAACTCTTGATAAGGTGGCTCATTGTAGGAAATGCTGTGCCTTCCCCTTTGAGCACAAGTGTTGCATGAACAACAGTTTGCTATAATAAAACATCCCAGGTTAGCCACCATTAGCATCTATATCTACCTTGTGTTTTCAAATCAGCTGGTAATTCTGAAACACTGTAGAATGGATAAAGATTATTTTGTGATCATAACTCTTTGTTGGACTAGAGTATTTTTGCAGCATTCCTTGTCATCAGAAACATGGTTAAAAGTTTAAAACTAGAAGCAGCGGAAAACTAGCTTGTGAATTTATCCAAGTAGAGTGCAGGCTAGGCTGTCTTGGGGAAATAAACATTAAAACTTGCAACTCTGCTGCTCTGCCTCTTTCTTTATAGAATATTCACATTTTTCAGCATGAAACACAGAGATTATTTGAAGAAAGTGATTTTTAAGGACTCTGGGTTGAGGTTTTTACCTGGTAAAGTTGTGTTGCAGGTTGGAAGCATGGAGTTATTTTGCTGTAAATGTTTAAAAAAATAACAATTTTATTTCAGTTTTACTTAATTACCTCTGTATATTCACTGGATAAATCAGGGCTGTTTTCATGGAAAACGTAGGGAATCCATGGAGGAGGGAAGTGAAATCCTTTTTATGGAAGTTGCAATGTTCTAAGGAAAATTTTAACCAGTAAATCATCATTTTCACCCTCAAACACCTTTGTGAGGGATGTTCCATAGAAAATTGCTGGTTTACAAACCTTTCTCGTTGGGGTAGGAAGAGAACAGGTATTTGTGGTAGTTTCTATTTTCCTAAAAACAAAATACCCCCAAAACTCCACATTTAATGCCAAAAAATGCCTTTTTGGGCACTTCCTCATAAATCCAGAAAATTTCCTTGAGCTGGTGCTGCTCCAGTTTTTTCCCTTTCTTGGTGGATTTGGGGTTTGGGGTGAGTTTTTAACAGGGAAATTCTCTGCCCCTGCTTCACAGCCGATCCTGTCACCGTGATTTCACCAAAACACGGGAATGTGAAATATTCCCGAATCTCCACAGGGTGGCACCACCGGGGCTCCCGGAGCCGCTTTGGGCGATGCCTCTTTTCCCAAAATTTGCATTTTGAGGCGATGCCGTTGATTCCTTTGTGGGGGAGAGGGGGATTTGTTGGGGAATCTCGGGATACAAACAAGAACTAATTTGGGAATTGCCTCTGGGAATATGATCACTGAGTTTGAGTGTTGTATCCATTTTTATATATTCTATATATTAGAAATATCCTAAATTTTGGAGTAGAAAATTATCTTTTCATCCGGTTTTAGGATAGCAAATAGAAAAATATTTACAACATTAAGAGGACAAAAATGAATCCACAAATCAGGGAATTTTTATTTTCAGGAAATAAAGGAATAATAGGAAATGGGAATAAAGGGAAATAAGGAATTTTTATTTTAAGGGGGGGAAAAATCAATTAGCTACCCTGGAATTTTAGGATCTGAGAAGAAGAATAAGCTGAGAGGAAGGGGGTTTCTTGAGAGAAGCTGATCCTTTCTCTGCTGGAAGTGGAATTATCCCTGGTTCTTTTCAGCATTCCCTGGACAGAGCTCATCCCATCTTCCTTCCCAGTAAATTGTGAATTTCTGCACTGGGAGTGGGACAGGCTGGTAAAAATCCTCATTTCTGCACAGAACAGCCAGATAATAACAAATTAAAAGGATTTCAAGGCAAATGAAACCCTGGCAGAGTCACTTCGTAACTTTAGGATGTCTGCAGATTAAAACTGAGACTTTTTGCCACTTTTAACTGTAAATGTTTCCTCAGCTCTGCGTGTCACCCAGCTCTGGCAGCAGAGCTGCTCCTGGGGCTGGAAGCAATTAGAGGAATTCTGCATCTGGATCAAATCTTGTCAGAGGAAACTTAGTAGCTGCAAACGTGTCAAGTTTACAAACTCCTCGGGGTGAGTTGTAGCTACTGCTCCAGTGAAACGGGGGCTCAGAAATCCTTGGGAAATTAATGTTGCTGTGTTATCCACAGAAAGGGGCTGGAACCTTCATTTCCATCAAATAATTCCCATTTTTGCCAGTGAATCCATTAGAAATCCTGTATTTACCCTGCTGGTCTGGTGTGCCTCAAAGCTGAGGAAGACAAACTTAAGTTGTTATTAAAATGTCAATACTTTCAATTTTAAATTTCTATAAAGCACTAAAAGCTGCTGTTACTAGAAAAGGACCAATTTTGGGAAACTTTAAATGCCAATTATTGGGAAATGTGTTCCAGGAGTTTTGTAATTTGATGGAAAGGTGGGTGAGGGTCAGACTTCCTATCAGCAATGCAGACCATGGGTTTAATCACTGATTTAATTCCTGGAGTGGCAATTTGCACGTGAAATGCTGCTTCTTCTTGAATTCTGAATTTAAGTACATCAAATAGATGAAAACCAGCAGATATTCTTACCCTCAGTATTGAGAATTATTGTCAAAAGTTGCCTTATTTCCTGCTCCTGTAGTTTTCCCCTTCAGGTTTTCCTGATGTGTTGGGTAATTTGTGACTAGAGCTTGAGAGTTTTTATTATTAGAAACTTAATTCTTGCTGTTTCCCAGATATTTGTACAATATTCTCTACACAGTAGTTTTAAGACATGATTAAGGAAGTTTGGAATGATGGCGCATTATTAATTTACATCACAACATTGAGTTTCATTTCTCTTTCAAATGCACTTTGTAACAGCTCAGAGTAACTTCAGTGAACTGTAAATTAATAGAGAATAATGTGAATATGAGAAAAGCCTTCACTGGGTGCTTCTCTGGGCCTGCCCACCCTCCCAGGGCGGAATTCCTTCCCAAAATCCCACCCAGCCCTGCCCTGTGTCCTAAAACCCTCCCAGGTGTCTTCGGCAGCCAAGGCAGATAAACGGGCTTCAAAGAAAAGGCGAAACAATTTAAATTTCCGTGCTCAGCAGCTGGCACAAGTTGCAGTTCCGTGTCTCCCGTTTTCCACCTTCAGGGTGAATTTTCCCGCGGGTTGTGGAGGGGAAAGAGGTTGAGGTGCCGGACACAGAGCGGGGATGAACGCGCGGCTCCGGCTCCGTGTCCGTCCTGCCCCGGAGCGGAGTCAGCTCCGCTCTTCCATCCCCTCCGTGTCCCTCCTGCCCTGCAGCGGGGTCAGCTCCGCTCTTCCATCCCCTCCGTGTCCGTCCTGCCCCGGAGCTGGGTCAGCTCCGCTCTTCCATCCCCTCCGTGTCCGTCCTGCCCCGGAGCGGGGTCAGCTCCGCTCTTCCACCCCTGAGCCTCGGAGCGGGGTCAGCTCCGCTCTTCCATCCCCTCCGCTGTTCTGTCCCCTGAGCCCCGCAGCGATTCCTGCCGCTGGCACCGAGGGACCTTCCCGCTGAGCTCCCCCACCGCAGCGCCACAAACCGCGCTCCTGCGGGCCCAGCCCTTCCCTCCCTCCCTCCCCTCCCTCAGCTCCGCCCGTTCCCGCCCCCGCTCCCGCCATTGCCGTTTGAGGGCCGCGGCCGTTACCGAGCGGGGCGGCGAGAGCGGCTCCATCGCCGAGCAGAGGAGCTCCCTCGGGGCGGCTCCATCGTCGGGCGGAGCTCCCCGGAGCGGCTCCATCGCCCAGCGGAGCTCCCGGGAGGGCCCAGGCGGGTGCTGAGGGTCCCCGCAGCCTGAGGGGCCCGGCCCGGTGAGCGCCGCCCTCCTGGGACACCGCGGGGTCGGGGCCGCTTTTCTCGTATTTCAGCTCGTTGCTGTCGCTGTGACTCGCAGGGTTCAGGTGCGGATCCCTTTGCTGTGATTCGCAGGGCTCAGATCTCTTTCCCTGTGACTCGCAGGGTTCAGGTGCGGATCCCTTTGCTGTGACTCGCAGGGTTCGGATCCCTCTCGCTGTGACTCGCAGGGTTCAGGTGCGGATCCCTTTCCCAGCCCCTCATGCGGGGACGGCGCCCATCGCTGCCCGTGTCCGGAGCTGCCGGGGACAGCTCGAGCTGAGCTCCTCGCTCTGGCCCCACTGCCCGGGCTGTGCCGTACAGAACACGTAAATGCTCGTGGCCAGGATCTTTGACAGAGTTAAAGGGATGGAGAGTTAGTCTTGGCAATGGAATTGAAAGATAGAGGGGGATATAGAATCATGAAATACCCTGAGGGTAGTGGAAGGGACCCTCAAGGATCCAAACTCCTGGCCCTGGTTTCTGCTGCTTTCTTGAAGTTTGGTGTTAAAATTCCCAGCACAGGTTCCTGTTGTAAACGTTTTGATTGAAGTGAGACCTGTACCAGTCTTGAAACATCTCTGAGATGGAGGCAGAGTAGGAAAGTTGAGTGAAAATTGCTGTGGATATCTTACAAGCCAAGGCTGGCACTGAATTCCTTCTGACATGAAGGAGCAGAGAATGCCCCTGGCTGTGCCTTGGTTTGTGCTCAGCAGTGTCAGTCCTGCAGGAGGGAGCAGATGTGTCCTGTGCTGACGAGGAGCAGCAGGAGCCTGGCAGCTCCCGTTCCTAGGGGGCTTTGCCCTTGGAATGGGCTGCCACAGCCACTTTCCAATGCCAAATTCACCTTTTGAATCCCTCACAGAAGAACAGGGGTGAGATTGTGCTCTAAAGCAGTTATTTCCCTACACACTGATGGCTGCTGTGGCAGATAAAGCCAGCATTTCCCAGCTTCCTGCTGCCTTTTTTTTTTTCCCTGGAAAACTTTTTTGTTCTCTGCTGAACTCTGTGGTGTTTTCTCTGTCCTTTCCATTGTGCTCCCAGTCTGTTTCCAGTCTGTTCAATCCAGCCTGCAGGTGGAAATCGATCAGCAAATGAACATTTCCTCCGTGCTGCTGCCAGTTTCCACCTTTTCCTTTGTGCTGCGGGGTTTAGAAGGAAGCTGTGCTGCAGTATTTTAAGGAACTTGGTGATACCCTGGAGCACAAGGAAGCAGCTCTGCTGAGCGTGCTGGATGAACTCGACAGCCGCATTTCAGAGAAATACGATCCCCTCATGGAGGAGGTGCAAAACCTGAAGCTGGGAGTGAGTGAGCTAAAGGAGCTGCACTCGGCTCTTCACGAGGAGTCCCTGCTGCTCTTCCTGGAGAAGATGAACGAGCTGCAGCTGTGGCTCCACCTGAACCTGTGGAGATCCATCCTGGCATGGAGAAGGTGCTGCAGGACACATGATCTGCACCTGAAATTGGGCAGGTGCACAGGATCCACACCCCAGAGCTGCACCTGGCTCACAAATTCAAACAGCAGCATCTGCACTCTGGGCTGCTGTTACTGAACCACAGGCTCTTCTGCTGATCCTGATTTCACTTGTGTCGTTATGGCACAAGGAATTCTCATCTGGCACCATCCTGGCTCCTCTGGCACGTCTCTGGAATTCCTGCTGTGGATTTATCAGGATTCCTGCAGCTACCTGCAGGCCAGAGTGCAGGAGCTGTGCCACTCCTCTGGCCTACCACTGGAGCTGTGCAGGAGAACCCTTCCTGACTACCTGGATTAGATTGAAAACCTCATGCAGCAATCCAGCATGATTTTCAATTTCTACTTTAAAGCTGGGTTGTTAAAGCTCTACACTTGTTCTGTTTCTGTATCCTTCCTTTTCTGTATTGTATGGATTTCCTATGGACTAAAGTCCTGATCCACTTCAGGTGAGGAGAGGTGAGCTTTGCCTTGATCCACAACTGGGGAATTCAATCCTTAACATCCTCCTGGAATTCTCTGCCCAAGTTCTGCACTGCTGAGCTTCCCCTGCTGGAATTCTCTGCCAGAGATCAGGTGTATTGCTGAGCGTCTCCCATAATTCTTGGCAGTTTTCCATTATTTTGCATAATTTTGCAGTAAATTACACTGATACCTTAAATTGCTGTCTGTGTTTTTGGTGCTGCCCCTGCCCAACTTGATGCATTCTCTCTTTTCATCAATTTACATCTCCCTTTCCTCAATTTTTACATGACATTCAAAAACTGCAATTTATCGATGCTGTGTTTATATTAACAAAATCAAATTTTTAAAATATTTATTTAGAATTTACAAAACAAAGTCTATGATACAAAATGAGACCAGACAAAAATAAACAGTAACCATGGGCTGGATGCTGCTTCCTCCCTATCTCTCGCCTACACCGCACGCAGGGAGACCAAGTTCCTCCAGTCCTTTCACAGCCAGGATTTTGGGGTTGGTGGCCACACTTTTGGTGGTGTTCTGCGTTTTATAAATCCCAATTAATCTGTCTGCAATCTCAAACATGTTGTTGCGCAGGCTGATGATGATGAACTGGGCGTTTTTGGTTTGTTCCTGAAACAGAAGGGATTTGTGTTAGTGCCCAGCATTCCCAAAATCCCCTCTGTCCTGGTGTGGCACACAAAGCCACGTTTAAAACTGCAGCTGCAGGCAGGGAACTTCCAAGTGCTTCCCTGATCTGAAGTAGCTGCCCCTAATCTGTCAGTTAATAATAACTCTGAATCTTCAATGTTTAATTATTGGAGCTGTGTAAGGGGTTTGCTTTGATTAAATATGCTGAGGGCAGAAGTTTTAAAGGCATGAAAAAAAATTAATTACTACTAATTAAGATATAGATCAAAGACACTGATGGGAATGACATGGAAGGAACCCTGGGAAATCACAAGCTTGGATCCATGGAGACATCAGCACCAGCTAAAGCTGTGTGTTCTGCCAGCAGCTGATGGCTTTGGGGGAAGTCTGTGTGATCCAGGGGGAGCAGTAAAACTGCAGCAGCCCAGACCTCACATCTGCCTGTGACTGTGTGGCCACTTTGTCCCTTCTGGGGGAGGAGGGCACCTCACAGGAAGCTGAGCCACAAGAACTCACGTAGATGTAAAACGCCACGATGGAGACGTTCTTGAAGTCGAGGGCGGCGTCGATCTCGTCCATGAAGTACAGCGGGGTGGGTTTGTAGTGGTGCAGGGCAAACACCAGCGCCAGCGAGCTCAGCGTCTTCTCTCCTCCTGACAGATTAAAGATTTTCTTCCAGCTTTTCTTGGGAGGCCGGACACTGCAACAGAGCAAGATTGGGGCTGTCAGGAATGCTGATCCTGCCTGAGCCCAGCTGGGTGACACAGGGCTGTTCTGTGCCTCACTGCCTTTCCCAGCTCATGGATTTATCCTGGGAGCATTCCTGCCATCATTCCCTAGGCAGAATGAAGTGGCCTGGGAATTAAGAAGTGCTGGGAAATGAGTTCAAAGCTTTCCAACTGCTTTAGCTCCTGATTTCTCCAGGAGAAAGAAATGAATCTGAGAGCTAAAAACTTGTGGTTTCTGTCACTATTTGCCCACACTGAGCCTTTCTTTGTTCACTGATTATTCATTTACTTTTAAAACAGGTTGAAAAAAGGACTGTGATGATTAAAAATTAATGGAATATAAAGTATTTTAAAAACCTGAACATGATTCCCTCTGAGAAGGGATCCAGACTGTCCACAAGCTCCAGCTCAGCATCCCCTCCCAGCGTGAGCATCTGGTAGTTCTCCTTCAGCTTGTTGGTGATGACATTAAACCCTGCCATGAATTCGTTCAGCCTCTGTTTCCTCAGCTGTTCAAAGGCCTCTCTGAATTTGTCCCTCTCGCTGGTGATGTTGTCCAGTTCCTCCACGTGCTTCAGGTACAGCTCTTCCTGCAGGGGAAAACAACCAAACCCAAGGGCACTCAGAGCAGCTGCAGTTTAAACCTAAACACTTTTCCTACCATTTGAACATTCCTTCTCCCCAGCTTGGCTAACAGCCCTGAAACAAAACCCCCAAATTGTCTCTCTTTTCCCATCTCTGCTGCTGAGGGAAAACAAAAAACCAAACTTGTGTCCAAATAAAAAACACTTCATCTGTTGAATGGTTCACTATTACTGATGTGAGGGGGGAAAAATCCAGGTACTGTGTGAGTGTCTCAGCTGTGATGACTTGATTCTGTTAAATAAATATTCCCAGGAGAATCATGGAATTATTTAGGTTGGAAAAGATTTCAAGATCACCCAGGAAGTCGTTGTCACCTGACACTGATGGTGTGGGAAACAAAAGGCACACGAAGCTCCTAGAAACAACTTTCACCTTGGCTAAGGACGAGGTGCTATCAACAGGAACAGCAATTCCAGGCTTCCCCAGGGAAGGAGGGGATCGGGGCTGGGCTGTCCCCCGGGCCGTACCTTGCGCCTGTACTCGGCGATGGCGCCCAGGTTGGGGCGGAGCTGGTGGCGCTGTGCCTCCAGCAGCGCGATTCTCTTGCTGAGCACGTCGGGCTCCTGCAGCGCCTCCAGCTCCTCCTCGCTCAGCGCCCGCAGCTGCTCGGGGGCCTCGCCCTCGATGGCGTGCAGGGACAGCTTGGAGATCTGCAAACACAGCGGTGGCAAGTTAACACACACCTGGAGCTGCTTCTAACAGGAGGTTTTTTCTGGGTTAGTACAGGGAAGTTTCTATCTCCAAATGCTCCAAGATTCTTCCCATAAGTCCCTTTAAAATAGGAAGTGAAATAGAGAATAAATTCCCTTTATGCTATTATCCTGCTCCTGCATATCCAGCAATAAGGTGGGATCTGAATGGGAATTTTCACCCAAGTCCTCTGTTTTCTATGGAGGTGTTAATGAGTTCATCCTGTGAGATCCACAGAGCAGCTGTGGCTGCCCCTGGATCCCTGGAAGTGCCCAAGGCCAGGACTTGGAGCAACCTGGGACAGTGGAAGGTGTCCCTGAGGGTGCATCTGGATGAGCTTTAAGGTCCCTCCCAACCCAAACCATTCCACAATTCCCTGATTTAAGGTTTTGGAACAAAACCATTTCCTACCTCTTTCTGCCAGTATTTAACCTTTCCCTGGTGGGTGGAAATGTGGCTGTCAATCTGTTCAATTTTCAGCTTGATGCTCAGAGCTTCACTTTGAAGGGCATGTTCAGCATCCCGAATAGTTTTCATCTCCTGGAGTAAATTCTTCTGCTCCTCCTGCACTGCTGGCAAAGCTTCCTGAATAGAAAAATGGCAAATACCCCCAAAAAGGACATTAATCGATCATCTACAAAAATGTTGCCCCTTTTTGGATGAAAAGACTGTTTTCACTTAATTTACTCACAGCTATGGATGGAAACAAATAAATATTCTTGGATTTATAACTGATCCTTGAATTCTGGAATGACTGAGAAAATGCTGCACTTTGAATTTTCATTCCAGATCTGGATCAAACGGGTCCTACACTAATTTTTAGCTAATTAGAGAAAGACATCAAATCTTGGATTTATTTGAAAGCATTTCAGCCATCCTGGTTTTCCCTTTCTCACAGAAATCTAAATGGGAAATTAAAATTCCACAGAACTGGAAAAGTTTTATGTTTAAGCAACTTTTAAACCCAGCAATTTCTTTGGTGAGACCTGGTGTAAGCTTTTTCCTAAACTGGGTCAGGATAAATTTCCAGGTGAGTATAAAAAATGAAAATACACCACTGCCACGGCCTGGCTGCTCTGCAGAGAGAATGGGACCTCAGTGGGACACAGGGAGGATTTAACTCCTCTCCCTGCTTTCCCTGGAGCCCAGAGCGGTCCCAGGACTCACCTCAGCCTGCTTGCACTCGTTCATCACCTCGGTGGCTTTGTCCTCCAGCGTTGTCATCTCTGCTGTCAATTTCTCCATCTCCTTCTCATTTTCTTCCATCTCCTTCTCCGTGCGCTGCAGAGCCTCCTCGGATTTCCTCAGGTTCCTGCCCAGGGACAGGGAGCTTTGTGCACCTCACAGAAAATAATCCAGGAGCACAATCTCACTGGCAACATGGAGGAAGTGCTGGTTTAGGCACCAACTCCCACACTCCAGAGGGATCCAAGGAAAACAAAGTTGTCTTCCTCAGCAGCCAGACCTCACTAAATGACTTCGTTACTTCTTCCAGAGTTTGGAGTCTCTATGGAGTGGTGAGCTCCCATAAAAAAGAGATCCCATTTTATTTCCTGACAGAGCTCCTAATAAAATCAGTCCCTTCAGATTTGAACTGCTCCAGCACATCCAATCGAGTGCTATTTTGGACTGCATCCTGAATATTGCAGTTCAGGCAGTATTAAAGAAATCATTCAGGCAAATACTAGAGACATGTTGATTAAATGTGACTTTTAAACTATTAGAAACTACAAAACTTGACTTCCCTTTCCCCCCCCGAGCCCCACATAGCACAGACCCTGCGTGAGTGCAGCTCCAGCCTGAGGCTCCCCATGCTGTACCTGTCTGCAGTCTTGGCTGCCACCTGGGCCTTGGTGATGGCTGAGGAACATTCATCCATTTCCTTGTCAATCTTATCAATTTTGTCCTGCTGAGCCTTCAGTTTCTGGTTGTTGGTGTCCATGATGAGCTGGTGCAGCCGTTTCACCTCCTCCTCCATCTTCGCGGCCTTCTGAGCCGCGCGCTCATAATCTGTGTGTGGAGAGGGGAGTCCATTCTTAATTAATGTACACAGAGAACTTCAGTACAGGAGGTGCTGCATTAGGACTTACTCCAAGCACATTCTTGGCATTTAATTAATGGGAAGATGCTCAAAAGGTAAATATCAAGAACTGGCCACCAGCATTTCCCAGGAGCTGGTGTGAATGTGTGGTTCCTGCCCCTGGTGAACAGCATCACTGCACAAAAGGGATGTGTTCCCACAAACAATACAGGGATTTGTTTTATAGACTCATGGCAGAGCCTGGTTAGAAAGCAAAAACCTTCACTTGCCTTTTATATCGTTAACAATTCTTACCCCTAATTAAACTAAGTTTCCCTATGAATGTGTGACACAATCACAAAAATCTAAGCAAAGAAACAAAATCCTGAAATTCATGTTTGCTTTAGCTTGACTAAAACATGAACTTGAGCAATTACAAAGAAAAGGGGTTTTACTTTCTGATCTCTAGAAACACCTTAGAAAAACAAGGTCACAAACCAAGACAGGGAACTGAAGCACAAACCCAAACCCACTCCTTCCTCTATTGCTAAAAGAGATTACAACATCTTTTATCTCAAATCCCCTCTCCATAAAATGTACCTTTTTTATAACCATCAAGGACTTTTTCCAACTCCTTCTGTTTGGTTTTGTCTGGAGCAGCAGCAGCGACGTTGGCTTCGAGTTCCTTGATTTGATTTTTGAGATCAATTTCTTGCTCAGAAAATCCCTGCAGAGAACACAGAACTGGGCTGGAATCTTGTCCTTGGAAAGTCCCTGAGAGCAGCCAGGGCTGTGTGGGGCTGAGGCTGGGAAGTGCTCAGGGTTCTCACCTGGATACTCGCTGTGTATTTCTCCGAGGTGTTCCTCATCTCCCGGATGTCCTGCTGCAGTTTCTTTATGGCTTCCTCCAGCTGGGATTTCTCCTCCTCGCACTGCACGGCTCTTTTGGAATCCCTCTGCAGCTGGGATTCCATCTTGCTGATCTACACACAATGAGAGGATTCTTTACTGATGTCACCATGACAAAACCAAGCCAGGGCTCATCCCTGTGCTCAATAACTCTTAAAACACAGGAGAAAGTGGAGGAAGACTCCCCCCCAAGCTGAAGTTTTGAGTGCTGGGAGCATCAGCTGTGCCGGTGAGAAACAAGAGGAGCAGCTCCAGATTAAAACCTAAATGGAATTCAGAAAGAAAAGCAAACTGCATCCTGCTCTGCCAAAATGGTGTCCAAGCTATCAACAGGAGCACTGTGAGACTGAATTCAGTAATGGGCTGGGCTGTGAACAAACACAGAATCCCAGAACCCCTGAGGCTGGAAGAGCCCTCCAGGACCATGGGGTCCAGCCTGTGCCTGGTCACCACTTTGTCCCCGGGACTCCAAACCTCCCTGGGCAGCCTCTGCCAGTGACAACCCTTTTGTCCCTGATGCACTTCAAAGGATTCTAACCTCTGCTAACATTGGGAATTTTGGCTTTGTAACCCTTTGTGATTATCTTCCATCCCAGACTGCTCCTGCTCATGGTGCTCTGAAAGGCACATGTGTGTCAGAACTGCCCAAAGGAAGGAATCCTGCTGGAATTGCATTTCCATGATGTACTCACCTCTTCTTCTGAGATATCCATCACGACTGAGGAGCCCATTCTGCCCTTCATGACTTTTCCTCCCCCACCAGTCATGGTTCCTACAGAAAAAGGGATGAAAAGAGCTCAGAGAGCTCCTTGGGCTGCGGTATCACCCACAAAATGCTTCCAGTGGAGCTCCAGCTGGGGCTGCAGTACCTGACACCTCGATGATTTGTCCTTGCATGGTTACCACCCTCCACCTTTTCTCCTTTTGGAATGCTATTCTGGTGGCTTCTTCCAGGTTTCTGGCCACCAGAGTGTCCCTGAGAGCGAAGTAGAACGCCAGGCGAACCTTGGGGTCCTCCACCTTCACCAGGTCAAAGAGGCGCGGCACGTTCTCAGGAGTTGGGATTTTCTGCATTTTCTTTTCCCACACAGCCATCTGCATCCACAGAGGAAATCAAGGAATCAGTCTTGGGGATAAATGTTGAGGTCATCCTGTTATTCTATGGCATGTTAAGGCTTTAAAAGAAATGTAATTAGACTGCAATTAAAAGTAAAATGATTTGTTTTCTCACCTTGTCCAGGGCTATAAAGGTGGCAACTCCAATCCCTCCAGCCTTCAGGAAGTTCACACAGGCCTGGGCAGTGTCAATGGTGTCCACAACAATGTGATCCAAGGCTCCACACGAGGAGGAAATGGCCACGTCATATTTGTCATCGATGGCTCCCAGGTCTCCCTGAGGATGGAGGGACGAGGGGCAAACACTGATTAGTTGGCACCCGAGCTGCTCTTTGAGTTGTGTCCCAGTAAATCCATGAATGCACTTCTTAAAATCTGAATAAACTCATTTTTCTGAAGCAGAGATAATTCTCCTTGGACAAAAAAGTGCAGAATACAAAACCAGCACTTTTACAATTACACTGATGTGCACCAGGAATGAAAAGCTTAGCTCTGAATTTTCAGAACTTTAAACCAACATTGCTTGGAAAGAACTGAAAAATGTTTGATTTTACAGCAAGTCCAGAGGATTTACAGCTCTGCACTCCAAATTCCTGATGCCAGGGAACTGAGGCAACCCTCTCCAAATTCCTAATGCCAGGGAAGTGAGGCATCCCTCTCCAAACTCCTAATGCCAGGGAAGTGAGGCATCCCACACTTCATCACAGAACACCACTCAGCTCCTCCAAAGTTCAACACTAGAATTGTAACAGCCTTCTATCACTTACCAGCCTTCCATAGAGGCCAGGAATATTCCCACATTTCTTCTGCTGGAGCAGAGCCTCGAGCACTTTTCCTCGGCTGCGACTCTGTGCTAAAGAACTTTTGGCTTCCTCTACTTTTCGGCGCAGGTTTCGCACAAGATCCTTGGCCCCGGATTCTTCCCTTCCCAGCTTCTCCAGAGCATTCTCTTTCTGGGGGTTCAAAGACATTGGCTCAGCCTCCCAAAATCTACTGGATTCAGGGAGCCTTCAATGCATGGCTTTGTTCTTTGGGGAATGATTGAGGAGCAGGAAATGAAATTCAAAAGTGGTTTGGGTTGGGAGGGACATTAAGGCTCCCCCAGTGCCACCCCTGCCATGGCAGGGACACCTCCCACTGTCCCAGGCTGCTCCAAGCCCCATCCAGCCTGGCCTTGGGCACTGCCAGGGATCCAGGGGCAGCC
>JAWMQZ010000013.1:1648388-1695008 GCA_035584835.1 Tangara arthus | reverse complement strand
CAGCTGGGGCTGCCCCTGGATCCCTGGCAGTGCCCAAGGCCAGGCTGGACACTGGGGCTGGAGCAGCTGGGACAGTGAAAGGTGTCCCTGCCATGGCAGGGGTGGGGCTGGATGGGATTTAAGGTCCCTTCTCACCCAAACCATGCCAGGATTCCACATCTCCATACCCACCAAGCCCTTTGGGAAGGTTCTACACTCAGTGCAAGAGCTCTGAATGGAATTACAAACCCAGTTCCAGCTTCTGCACTGTGTGGAGCCTTGCACATCCTCGTGGATGCCAACCCCAGCTGTGCACCAGGCACACACAGCCCAGCAGCAGCTCAGCTCCCCCAGAATTGCCAGGGAACAACCACCAGGAATCCTGCACCACCACCTCACCTGGGCAAACATCTCCAGCAATCAGCTGAGCCCTGGGGCAAATCAGGACAAACCTGCCTGGAGACCAGGCTGTAAAATCAGGGAAAAGCCTTCTCAGCTGGAAGTGGCTGCTCTGGTGAAAAGCACGAGGAATAAATTCCTGCCATTTGGAACCTGTGTTTCTTTGCACAGCTCAATAATTCACAGCTGTGATGTTTAAGATACTTCCTCAATTTAAGAATTTAATTTTCTCTTGTACCTAAGTAAAGAGGAAAAGTTTAAAAGAAGTTTCAGGACTGGCAGCACCAGCAGCACGTTCCAGCACTGGTTTAAAATTCTGAATTTGCCCACAGCCACTGTTTTCTCTAAAAGCAGGAACACAGCTGATCCTCTCAGCACAGCTCTAACCTGAGCTTTTCTGGCACATGTGGGATTGGAGTTTTTAGCAAGGTTTTCTAACTGCCTGCTAAAGGGAACGTTTGACCTACCCATGAGGCTTTTCCTGCAGTTGTGGTCTAGAAAGAAGATCCTACAGAGGTAACTGCCATTTGCTGCACTGTGTTCCAGAACATTCCCTGTGGGACTGGCTCCTGTTCCCCAAAGCTGTGGAGTGTGAATGGCACAAAGTGCTGATCCCAGCCCCAGAGGTGTGACTGGGATTGTGGGACACTGCTGAACAGGAATAAGACAATTTTGGGATCCAGCCATCACATCTCATCCTAAAATTCTGCTGTGGAAGACACAGGGATGGCAAAAAGCCTCTGGCATTGACAAATTACTGCCAGCAGGCTGAGAACTCTTCATGAAGAGCCAACACCAGGTTCTGGGTTGGAAAGGCCCTAAGGGACACTTCTCACTATCCCAGGGTGCCTTGGACATTGCAGGGATCCAGGGGCAGCCACTGGGAATCCCATCCCAGCCCCTCCCACCCTTCCAGGCAGGAATTCCTCCCCAAAATCCCACCCAGCCCCACCCCAGGCAGGCTGAGCTGTTTCTAGAGAACCTAGGAAATGTTTGTTTTTCTTGATTATTGCTTGCTCTCCTCATCCCTGAGGATTTGGGATAAAGCTTTGGGAAGGCAGCACCTTGAACAGCCCGAGTTGTGTCCAGACTGGCACTGCAGCATTCCCAGAGCTCTGTCAGTGTCCCACAGAATAACTGTGGCACCAGGGAGGTAAAACCAGCTTCCCAGGATTGTGGAGTCTCAGTTTCTGCTGGCTTAAGCTCAGCTTTAAACAGCTGAGAGCCTTGGGACAGCTTGGAATTCAGGAGCTGGGAATGCACCGTGCCCTGGGCAGGAGCTCAGGGCAGTTTGGGTGGTTTTTGAGGGGAAGTTTGTGGTGCACTTGTGCTGGGTTAGGTTTTGGGTTTGTTTTTTTTTTCTTTTTAAGGGAGCTCCCCACCACTAATCAAGATGGAGAAATGTGACATCTGACTGAAGTGAAAATCCCAGTTGTGCTCAGAAGAAATGGCTTTAGTGAAAGTATTTCTTGGAAAATGCAACACTATGGATCAGGAAAACCTTCCCTGGTTGGGGACAGGTCAAAATACATAAATTTGTTTCAAAATCCCATTAAACCACCAGAAAATTTAATGTATGACAACTGTGACTATGATACTTGGTATTTTTAGGAATATTTAGTATTTAAGACAATTTTTTCAAATTCAGAACAATATTTTAGTAGTTTCACTGTAGCAGCAGCATATTTTTATAATAGCAAAGCTTTTAAGCTTTTTAAACCCCCATTAAAGGAAGTTTTCTTATTGAGACCAAAATCTTTGAGTCTCAGCAAACTTTACTGTACTCCAGCCATAACACCTGTTCCAGCAATTCCAATTGTCCTGGAAATTAATATTTAACAATAATAATACCTTGGTATTGTAAATTCTCAATATGTACAATTTGCTTTCTAAATTGAGTATTACATAAATTATTTTGCAATTTTATGATATGACATAAATGAGGTGGAATTAATATCTGAATGCAGCGTTTTGGACATAATTGAATTTATCAAGCATCACAAGATTAAGGGATGTTTGGGATGAAATGGTACTATAAATGCATGGGTAATTAAAATTTAATGTAAGCAGTGTAAAAACCACCTTGACTTGCACTTTTGTGGAGGATTAGAGCAGCCAGAGCTAAAATCTGCTATTTGTTTGTCCAAATGGAAACAACCCACCTTAATTTCAATTACAGCCCAATTTCAGTCATTTTCTGAACCTTTTACCATGGAACTGAGACAAAAGTGACCCAGCACAGGGCAAACCTCTCAATAAAAGTCAAGTTCTGTCTGACTCTATTTTCCAGAGCACAGCAATGTTTCACTTCTCTCAAACACTGAAGCAAATGGAGATGAAGAGATTTTGCAAGAGCTTCTCCAGGAGCTGAAAACTCCTCAGCATCACGAGGAGCAAAGCCAGAGTGACACAGGATTTGCTCAAAGGAAAAATCCCATTAAAGCATCTGCAATGTTTGTTCTAAAGCTGAATTTCTAGAGATTTCAAAGAGAAATCCCAAACCTAACTCCTGCATTTCCTTTGTTCTTTCCCCAGTCCTGCACACAGAGCAGAACCAGCACCAGGCACAGAGCTCCTGCTCCTGAGTTCAATTTTGGCTCTTGCAGCTCCAGTTCCACCTGTCTGACACAGCCTGGAACTGCAGCAACAGCCAGGCTGAGGAACATTTACAGGAAAGGCAGCCTGGATGTTGGGGAATTTTGTTTTCTCACTATATTTTTATTTCCTGGCTGGTTTGTGCCATCAATTTCTTGATAACAAGGCACCAAAAGTGCATTTTTCTCTTCAAAAAGCCTTTAGGCAGCAAAATGAGACAAGTGTCTCCATTTCTCTGTCTGCAGCTTTCACTGATTTCACCCTCTCTCCCAGATTTCAATTTTTAAATTTTTCTTTTATGTGCTCACACTTGGCTTTGGGGTTTTTTTTCCCCCTTGACCACAATGGTAGCTCTCATTTTTAAGCAGGAGTACAATAAAGAATGGCAAAAATAAATCCTCACATCTCACAAAGCTTTTGCCCATGAATTGCAATTCTGCAATCCATGGATTTTGGAATATGTACAGAGAGAGCAAATATTCCCATAACCTCATTATCTTATCCTCCTGCTGTAACACAGCTCTGGGAAGTTACAACAGATTGTTTTGAGATTTTTTTTCCTGTAATTCCATTGTTGCTCTTATTTAATGCTTGCAGTCCTAGCTCATTTTTACACTTGAATTTTACCACATGGTGAATATACAGGAGGGGAAAAAAAAGCACCAAAACCTCCTTGCCAGGAAAACTCTGTGGGAAATAAAGTCAAATACAAAATAAAAGTACTTATAAAAATCTGCAGTGTCACCACTGGCCAGAGATGAGGAAAATCTCAGCCTGAGCCTTGATACAACATTCAGTTGTGTGCACAAAACTTCAATTCTGCATTCAGAAGTTGACAAGTTTTAAGGACATTGCTGTGTTTAATATCAGAGCACAAAGTGAGTGCAAATCCAGAGTCACTTTGGAATTTAAATCAGGAATTGGCAAACCCAAGCTGCAGTGTTTGATTTGTTATTGGGAGTGTTTTAAAGAAAATATTCAGTTATCACTCATTTTCTTCTTCAGTTTTTCCATGTTTTTCTGCAGAATTTCCTACAGGAACAACCCTTTCTTCACCCCCCATGCTGGCAGCACAGATATTTTATAATCTCATTTATAATCCCATTTATAACCTCAGCCCCAGTGTCCCATCAGGAGCACAGACCTCAACAACTGGGAATTTCTGGTTTATCTCAAAGGAGAAGAAAATCTCTCCCTCATTTCCTCCCCACTCCCCTGCAAGTGACTCCCACATTGTTTCCACACAGGAGCAGGTGAAAAACCTGACAGAATTTCCTTCCTGGCAGCCTCATCTTGCCACAGGATAAAACTGAGCTCCAAAATACAAAATACAAAATAAAACCAGTGGGAAAATACACCAAATAAAATCCCTGCAGTTGTTTAGACCTAAGATGACAGGAGAATATTTAAATTTATCAAATATGTTCTACTAAAAATCACTGTAATTAGGACAAAACTGACTTAAAACAATTCTAATTTGTTTGTAAACTCTGAAATAAATTAAAATCAATTCAGAAGTTTGTTGCCATGAATGCAGAATGAAATGTGCAATACTGATGTGCAGAGGGGCTGCTGGGGGTTACCTGGGCAGCTCCACTTGGCTTTTCCACCTTTTTTGGTGACTCTGCTTCTCACCCTGCCCATGCCAGAGGTGGCCAGAGATCCCAACTATTCCCCCTGCACTTCCAGCCCTGCCATTGCCAGGGCTCCCATTTCCTCAGGGGAAAGCACCAAAGGCTGAGATGTGGGAACCTTGCAGAGGAGTCACTGCAGAGAGCAGCACAAACACTCTGAGCTTGTCAGGCCTCCAAGGCTTTCAGTCAAAGCTCAATTCTTTTATTTGTTGTTCTTTCCACCTCTCCAAGGTGTGGAAGACACAAAAGCAGCAGCAAGGTGCCAGATTTTCCCCCAAACTCTCTTTCTTTAAGTGACAAGATGCACTTTTTCCTGCTGCAGTTTCAGGCTGTGGCAAGCTCATTAAAAATGCAACATATTTGTGATTGTTTTAAATAATTATTATTATAATAAGGCAAAATAATTGTCTATTCCTAAAATACTAAAAGCACAGGGAAATTTGTTAAAAACATGCACTATGGAGTGTTGGAGTCAAGGATCCCAGAAGTGACAAACTCCTCCTGTTCTGTGCTGGCAACATCCCACTGGAACCAGAAGAATTCTGAAACCAGATTTATTTCAATTTGCAAGTTCAGGCACAGAATTTGTAATTTTTCTAGAACGACTCAATTACTCTCACATTTTCTGTTTTCCCACAGGTGTTTGTGGGTTTTTTTGTGATTTTATTCACAGAAGTCAGCAGCAGTTTGATTTGAGTATTTTCAGTTTGGCATCAGCAGAAACACCTATATCAAAACTCAGCTTTCCAATTTTACCCTAAAAAGCACCAAAATCAGCAGAAAACCACTGCAAAATAGGGGGTGAAAGGGGGAAAAGGAAGCAAAAAAAAAAACCTGAAGCAGCCTTCTAAAAAGCAAATATTTTCCATTGAGTAATGGCAATTATGTGAGCAAGATAAAATCAAAGCTCTAAAGGTGTTGGTACTGCATGTAGGACATGTTCTCCTACAGCATTTTCTGTAGTACTGACAGCAAATGTTCTGTCACACACCCAAAGCAGCACTTGATAATCCTGCATTAATATTTTTCTCCAAAATCCAGAGTACAAATGAAATATTTTAATTACACCCTATTGATATAGTCAAAAATCAGAGATTTATAATTTAATTTAAATGAGAAATACTTGGTTAAATTCAGTTTAATTAAACTCTTAGTTTTGCTGCTACAAAAAAAAAAAAAAAAAGAGTAAAAGCCAAATAAAGCTGTTACTTATCCCTTCAATTTTAAATTATTTGAAAAATATTAGGGGGGAAAAATGCAATCCTTGTGATAACAATGCACAGCCTTACACAGCCTTAGATGGTTTTATTTCCTTCTAACCATAAATTTAGGATTTGGGGGTTGAAGTTGTGCTGTCATTCTTTGGAAAGTATTGCCACATTTCCCAAGTGGAAATACTGAATTTTGGACAGTCAGATCAGTGGATTTCACTTTAAAAAGGCAAAGAGAAAGGCCCTGCCCTGTCAGAAAAGCTAAAAAAGGCAGAAAATCTCAGTGCAGCTTCTGAGACAAAGCCTGGTGTGATGAAATATGAAATTTATGGTGGGAAAGCTCTGGTTTATGGTTAATATTTGCTCTACTTCCCTTTATTTCCCTTTGGAGGACAGAAAGCCTGAAATTCCAGCTTGTAGAAAAAAAGGGATGCTCCCCTCATTGAAACAATTTGTGGGAGAAGAAAACAAATCCCATTTTGGGGAAAAAAAATATAAAATAAATGAAGCTCTCAATATTCTCTTCCAAATGTTCCCCTCCCCTGCTCCCAGTGTTCTCTCACTGAGCTTTGGGGTCTCTGGCCCAGCATTCCCACCCTGCTTCAGTTTTCACTTCACATTTCTCTCTTCTGGAAATTTTGGCAAAATGAGATTGCAGAACAATTGTATTTAAAAAAAATAAAAAAGGATGTATTTACTCCAAATTGTTTTCTTGGAGGTGCTTCTCGCTCCATCCTGAAGCAGAAAATCCAGGAGTAAAGTGCTGGAGGAAATAATTAATTGGCATGGAGACTTGCAAACAGAGATATCCTCTTTTTGTGGGTGTAGCTGTACAAAAGGACTGCACAGAAAGCCTGGAGGAAGTGAAGCAAGCACAGCCACCCAGCTACAAGTTCTTGAAATATTTTGGTTTTTTAGAGGGGAACTGGAAGCTCCTTTGACAGAACCAGGCCTAAAATAAACTCTATGAAACATTTCAGACCTTGGGAAGCTCCCACTGATCAATGGTTTCTACGTTTAGAGTAGATTTGGGACTTATTAATAATTACAGGTAATGGCAGAAATAGTTATTTAATGGAATTAGTATTTAAGTACTTGCAGCTAAATTTACATTTTAATTGGCTGGCACCTAGCAAAATTCTCATTATTTAAAAACTAGGAAAAAAAAATAATGTTATTCCCTTCAGCCTGACTTTAAAACAGCAAACAGATGCAAGCAAGGCTCAGAATCTGAAGGTCAAACATGAATATAAATGATATTAAATTGACAAATTGTGATTAATTGTACAGTATGGGCTGTGAACTGTCACTGGTTATGAACGTTGGTTAAAACTATTTCTGGAGCTGGCAAACAAGTGTAAACAACAAACACAATTCAGGGGATTTTTCTTGCACTTATTTGATGCACAAGTCATTTCCCACTCTGGTTTCTCAGTCAAACCGTGTCTCTATGAGAGCAGCAGATGAAACAATTAAACAATTCAGATTTCAATTAGCACTGATGCAGTTCAGAGCTGAAGCCCCCCCAGGTGCTGAGGCTCTGCCACGCTGAAGCAGCACAAGAATATTGGGGTTGAAGGTTTCTTTGACACTCCAATATTTACGTGCTGCTAGGGCGGAACGAGCACGAGTCCTGCAGGCAGAACAGGAAATTCCCTCCTGGAAAAAGGGCCAGAGGATCCCCCAGAGCTTCTGAGCCTTCAATTCCTACAGCAGCAGATAATGATTTGCACCCTGAGCAGAGCATGCAAACCATGATGTGCTGCTACAGCACTTCAAGGCCTCCAAGGCAGCTTTTCAAAGCTGCACTTTTTAGGGTTTTACCTGGAAATAGAACTTTCAAATGGGTGTTACTCACACACCAACCTGTAAAATTAAGAACCTGTTATGATCCAGGTCAATCCCATGGCTTCGGAGAAGCATCCCAACATCTCTGAATGTCTTTTTCTTGCCATTGATGTAGTAGGTGGAGGAATTGTCTCTATAGGCAGTTCTAGAGACACAGAATTTGCTGTCAGGAATGACTTCGTAATCATCTCCTTCCTGCTTTGAGGAAACACAAAGCCAGAGAAACAATTGCTGTAGATGGGAATTTACCTCCTATTTCACAATTAACCAGATAAGTTTCATCATGAGCTGTTTTTATCATGGACTCTGAGTTGTACAAGTGGGAGCTGTCTTAAAATTGCACCTCACAAAAAAAGAGAGAAAAACAATAACAAAAACAAATCCTTTGAGAAGTGGACAAAAAAATGCCCTGAGTTGTGTTTGTGTGGTGCCTTTCCCCCTGTGAGTGGCCCAGGCTGCAGGGGCTGTGTGTCCCAGCCTCTGGGAGCCCTGGGCACTGCAGAGCTCTTTGCACTCCCAGCTCCTCCAGACACACAAACTGCACCAGAGAAAAAAGCCAAACGTTCAAGATGTGACAAATGTGACATCACAAGAGAGCTTCCATTTACCTCCAGAGCAGCAGCCAAATTCAAGCTGCTGCCAGGCTTCAAGAAGTTAAAATTCACCCAGATTAACCCCCAAGAGCTCTGAAATTGCTCACTGGTTTTAAATCAAACTCAGCTTCTGGATGTTCACACAAAGTCAAAAAAAATTTTTTTCTAAATTTAAATAGATTACTTTTTTAAATCTGGTTATTATAAACAGAAAAAGAAAAAACATAAGTGTCTTTTCAAACAGTTCCTAAAAAAGGCTGTGAATGCTCCACTTTATTAACACCATTTTTGGAATTTCAATGTACACTTCCCCCTTTTTTGGTTGACCCTAAATTTAAAAGTCTGAATGTGTGCACAAAAAAGAAATTCAAATTAGGAGAAATAAATTCTTTGTACCACAATTGCAATAAATCAACAAAAAAAATGCTAAAGTTTTTATCAATACACAAAGCAGCAAGCAAAATAAATATTTTTTTAATTTCCCAACACTTTCTATTTCGTTCAAACAAAATATCAGCTTCCAAAAATTTTAGTGGTAAAATGTGGGGTCCAGAATTTTTGCTGAAAAATCTGTTATAAAATTACAGGCATGTTTAGAGTACATAAGGTGTAAATAAGTTTCAGATTCATTATCTATTTTTCTAAATTTAGATAACCTAAAATAATTTCTAATTGGTTTGAAAAATTTTTCTTAAATAGGTTTTATTTCTTGATACATATATTTGTGTTATACATTTAAGAATATCTAATATGTCCAAATACAGACTTCTAAATTCCCATGAATTCTTTTAATTGCAGAAATAAATTTATTTACTTGAGGTAAACAAGATTACAAATTAAAACGAGTTCTTCTTAAAATGATGATTAAAAATTGCTAAATCGTTTTCAAACAGAAATCTACCACATATTAGTCCTGCAGCAAATTAAAGAATCTTTACTAAGATTTTAAGAGCTGCACTACTCAACAGAGGATTTTTAAAGTTAATTAACACTGATGGGTTATATCCCAAAGGTAAACTAATCATGCTGTGAAGTTTTCCCCAGCTCCAATGAAAATAAGCAAATATTCAAAGTTTTTCAGCTCCTTAAGGGAAAGAAGCTGGGATCATACCTACCTTGTCAGTGATCTTTTGGAAGTGAACTTCCACAGAGCAGCTGGGGATGTCCTTGTGCTCATCAGAGTTATGGATCAGCACCGAGAGCTTTTTGGATCGGATTTTTTGGGCTCGATAGCCAAACACAAAAAGCAGGGAATCGATGATATTGGATTTGCCACTGCCATTGGGGCCGATAATACACGAGAAACGCTGCACAGAGAAGGGGGAAAAGTGATCTTCAAAGGGAAAGCAATCCTGCCCAGCGTCCATCACCCATTTCAAGCACAATTATTCCTCGTGCGTGCAAGTGTCTGAGAGCTGAGCTTTTGCTGCCAAGGTAAAAGTGAATAAAAGCCCCAGAGCTCAGCTCAGCTTTCCCAGCTGCACTGCTTAACCCAAAGCCCTGCACTTTGCAGCCTTCACAAGCAAAGTTTCATGCTCAGCCACGTAAGTCTCTTGTGGGCACAAAAAAATATTCTCTTGCTTCAAACACGGCCCTAAAAGTTCTCCAGCAAACGAAATCAAGAGAAAAGAGAGCTTTTCTAAGCTGTGCTGACAAATTAAAATTGCACAGCATTGGAAAGTTGCACTTCACTGTTTTCTCTACTTAATTTAGAATATTACTATCAAAATATTTCTAAACCTTAAATATTTTTTCAGTTATTTTGAGGTCAGCTTAGATGAAGAAAATGCAGGAAGGAATAATACCACCCAGTGAAGTCTTACCTTCAGTTCAAAACTACTTAAGGAAAAAGAAAGATACCTTGTGAAAAGGTCCCAGAGTTTTCTCCCCTGCATAGGATTTGAAGTTCTGGTTTACAATGTGAGTGATCATGAGGCGAGGAGCACCAGGTTCACTGGTCATTGCTGGAGGTGGGGGAGGAGGGATGCTACCCAAAATCTCTTCTAAACTTCGATTATCCACCACCTCATCTGAGGCTGCTAAAACCCATCCAAACAAACAGAAAGATAAAAAAAAAACAACAAAAAAAACCAATTGTAAGCTCTCAGTGATTTGACACCTTTTAAAACGTTGAACCGAAAAAGCAAACATCATTTCTGTCTGAAGCAAAGTACATTTTGGCCTGTAGTTATTAATATGAGCTGAGTGGAATTAAAATTCTTCTTTCCACAAACAAAATGTTTTTTAAGAGCTACTTAAGATGTCCCATCGCTGGGTTTGTTCTTTCATTATGTAATTCTTATTCCAACACACTTTAACAGGCCCCCTGCAATTCCAACAGCTCCAACCATCACAATAAATCTGCAAATGTGAAGCAGGCAAAGCCTTTCTAATGAATAAGTGCAAAGCCACATTTCAGAGTCACTGTGCAAGATTTGGGGATCTCTCCCGAGGCTCTGAAAGCTGCAATGACAGCACGGCTGCTCTGCAAAGACAGGAAGTTTGTTACGAAAACAAACTGGCCCCCTGGATATCAGCAGAGCAGCTTTTCCCCAGGCACCAGCACTCCTCCTTCCAACAAGCAGCAGTTTTTGCCCCCAATTTCAATGTATTTGTCAAATACCTGCCTTTAACAACTGCACATCTGGCTCCCTAAAAAGTTACACAGCTGCTGGTTTTGCAGATTTTTTTCTGCGAAAGCTCAAGGAGCTCAAGAAAATACACTGCTTCATGAAAAAGAAAGTCAAATCATTTTAAGAGTTAAGTAAATAAACTTGACATTTATTCCATTCCAAGAAATCCCATACCATTGGCTGCCTATAAATTTGAAAAATCCTGCTGTTGTACCACAATCTTAAGTACAATGTTCCAGATCAGAGCTCCGAAATGGGCTTGATTAGGAGAAAGTCTACAAATTGCTTTTGCACTTGTACTGGGCCAAACCCTTTAACTCTTTGCGAGCTCTTTTGACCATTTGAAAAGCAGTTTTAAATTGCCAGGGGTTTCAGCGTTGCTTTGTAGAAGGGAACAGAGCAAATCCCTTCTGGAAGAGTTTGGAAATCCAAGTTGCTGCTGAGGAGGCTCAAGGAGCACCACGCCAGGCAGCCCAGACCTACCTTGGGGAGGTTCTTTGTCAGGCTCCCTGGTGCCTTCGTTTTCCACTTCCATGTCCATGGAGGACTCCTCCAAGGGCTCCCTGCCCTTCCCACGGGCTGCAGTGGAGGTTTTGGTGCTCTTGCCTCGCACGGTCCCTGTTGGCTGCTCCCCTTCCATTGCGAGCAATCAAACAACTGAAGGGCTCTATCTCCTTTGCTAACACAAACGAGAGAACCCCGTGATCTCAGCACCGAGCTACAGCCCAGGAATTCACCTACACCTCTGCCCAGATGCTTGACTCATTTAGAAACTTAAGACTGGAGGCATTTAGAAGACAAAAATCCAAATTTGAAACAAAATATCGAGGTTAGCTTCATAATGATATATTTTAAGATACATCACCCCCAAAACGAGGGGCTGAGCCTAATCTGTTTTAACAGCATGGATCTACCTGCTGCCAGCTCGTGGGGACATGTTAGGGCAGTGACTTTGCTCCCTGAAAGCCACCCTGGTGCTGGGGGCAGAAGAGTTAAAGACACATTGAATAACAAGCCCAGGAGCCACATGTCCCTACTCTCCTGGAAGAACTCGTCATATTTCAGACCTGACACTCGTTTTACTTTCAATAATCCGTGCTAAATATTTGTAGGGATATAGAGAGATTGATAAACAGATAAAGAAACAAAAGCCCTGCGTGATTATAGCAAAGATTTGACTCTTAAATAATTTAAATCGACACACTCTTCTCACAAAACACAACACAACCCCTCCTGCCAGCATCCAGCATTTCAGAGAGAAAGCAAAAACGAAATACCTTCATCTAGCCGGGATGTTAAAGTGATCTGAGCAAGGACGAGCATTACAAAAGCCATCAGCTGGCACTCGAGCACAGCTCCCCAAACGGGTGAAGAGAAAGCACCCGATGAGAAGAAAAGGAGAGAAACTCTCCCCAAAGAGTTGAAATCGCAGCAAGTGGCGAAGTGAGTTCGCAGAAAAACAGACATGAGAAAGTTTACTTCTCACAAGATAAAAAACTGACGTGGTTAGAAAGTCATCTTACAATTGGTGCCAATCATTTGACGTTTTCAGACCTACCCCCAGCCCACACTCTCATGAGAGTCCTTCATTTGGGACAATGGGGGAGGGGGGAAATGAGAGACAGAACTCATTTTCAGGCAATTTCAGTCTATGTCCCCGTTCAGAACTGTTCCGCAATGGCTGTCGCAGACAATTACAGCCTCTCAAAGCACATTTATTTTTTTTTTTCCTCAAACCGCTCCACTCCAACAGAATTGTGCAATATAGACCTATTTACCTTCCCAACCCTTCCCCCCCCGGACACTTCACCAGAATGAACAAGCCGAACTACTTGACCTCAGCTTTTAAATCGCGATAAATCAGCTGCCACATCGTCTCTAACAAATTTAACAAATTCGTGCCCAGCCCCTCCCCCGAGCCAGCTCGAAGGTGTTCGGTTAAAGCATCTCTCCTGCCAAGCGCCGCTTTCCTCACGGGGACGGCGAAAAAAGAGCCGGAGACGGACAGAAAAGCTTCCTTATTAACAGCCGATTAAATCTGATAGAGACAAGCCCCGTCAGTGACAAATCTGGGGTTTTTTCAAAGCCTAAGGAGCCAGACTGCATCCTTGTCACGCTCTTTCCAAATCAAAGAATCCCAGAAAATTCCGAGTTGGAAAAGACCCACGGGGATCATCGAGTCCAGCTCTTTTAAGCGAATGGCCAATCATTAAGAGCTTTCTTAGGATTTTTCTCTCGCCCTTCAAGCATCAAAGCAGCAGGCAGAGCCAGGGATAGAAGGGTCCCTGCTCTAAGCAGATTAAAGTCGGGTCTCTCCGCTACCCAAACGCGTCCCTGAACTTCCCTGTCCTCCAGTCCGCGGGGATCCCTCAGGGCACGGCGGGAGCCCTTGGGCTGCACAGCCTCTCGGGGAGCCGCTCCTCAGAGCCCTGTGCCGACAGCAGCCGGGACGGAGCCGCCGGGCCCGGAGCCCTCAAGGGGGACCCTCAGCAGGGCAGCCCAGACCGGGGAGAGAGAGGCGCTGCCGCCACTTCTGCTCCCTCCGGGCCAGAGGGAAGTGGGGAAATGAGGCGCGGGGCAGAACCCGTCGATCCCCCAGCACCTCCTGCCATCCCCTGGGCACCTCCCGCCTTCCCCCTCAGCGCCTCCTCCTCAGCACCTTCCCTTCAACACCACTTGTCTCCCCCTTAGCACCTTCCCCTCAAAAGTCCGAATCTCCACCTCAGCATCCCTTGTCTCCCCTCAACTCTCTCAGCATCTCTTTTTTCGCCATCAGCACCGTCCCCTCAGCACCCACTGCCCGGGGCAGCCCCCTGAGGGCACCTCCTCCGCCGCGAAGCCCCCCCACCCCACCGCCCTGAGGCGAACCGCCATCGCTTCCCCCCGCCGAGCTCGTACCTGCTCGTCCCGGTGGCTCCGTGCCCCGGCGAGGCGGCGGCAGCGCGGGCGGCTCCGGCTACTGTAGAAGCTCGGCCGCTTCCACACTCGAAAATGGCGCCGAAACGGCGAACTCGAACCGAAATTCGTTAGAAAAGCGCGGGGCAGGCTGGGACGGGAGGGGCCGGGCCCGCGGGTTTGAACGGCACCGCCGCCCCCGCCCGCCATCTTGTGTTCGTTACAGCAGGGAGGGGAAAGCGCCCAGAAATCCGCCGGGAGCGGCTTTTTCTGGGCAGAGACGGAGGGATGGGAGACATTAGGGGGTGAGGGCGGCGCGGTACCGCGGCCTCCCTGCCATGCCGGCAGAGAAAAGGGTTAATTTTAATTTTAGAAGTAGGTCAGTGGGCGGCGCTTGGTTGCTGGGCGACGCGCGCTGGTTTAAAATTAATAAAAAAATTTAAAAAAATTTTTACAAGTGAAAAAAAAAAGTAAAAATTGTGAGAGCGCGGCGATTTTGAAGCGGGTTTAATTAATTAACGGGCGGCGCCGTGGCACCTTGGGGGGGGCCGGGGGGGAGCCGTGAGGTGGCGGAGGAGGAGGAGGAGGATGAAGAGGATGCGGTCTCGCGAGAAGTCGCCATAGCGACGGCGGCGCTTGGCGGCGGGGGGAGCGGGAGCCGCCGCTCCTGAGGCGACGGGAGCGGGACGGGGAGGCGGGATCATCCCGGGATCGGCCGGGAGCAGCAGGCGGGATCATCCCGGGATCGGCCGGGAGCGGGATCATTCCGGGAGCTGGCGGCGGGATCGCCCCGGGCTCCCCTGGGAGCGGGCTCCGCCGGGAGCGGGCTCCAGCCGCCGCTCTGCCGCTCTCTCCCGCTGCCCGCGCAGGTAAAGGCGCGCTGGGGAGGCGGCGGCCGCCGGCCCCCTCCCCTCGGCTGAGTCACCGCCGCGGTGGGCGAGAGGGTCGGGAGCCGTGACCCCCGGCCGGGCGTGGGACGGGCGGATGGAGGGGCGGGAGAGCAGCGGGGGACAGCTGAGGGCCGGGCGGGGGAGCCTCGACCCTCAGGAGAGGTTGGCTAATTGCGTCTTGGAAAGCTGCAAAAGGAGGGAACGGCGGGTGTTGGCGCGGGCGGTGCTGGCCGAGGCTGCCCCGAGGGTTTGGTGTCTCCTTCTCCGTGCCCCGCGTTCCGCCGGCTGCTTTTCCTTCTCGCCATTCCTCCCATCCTGCTATGGCATTCCTTCCATTTCCTGCTCTGCCCCCATCCCTTCCCCTTGCCTTCCCTATCCCGCCCGCTAGTTTTCCTTCCCTCTGGCATTCCCCGCTCCCCCCATCCCGCTCTCCTCCGCCGTTCCCGAGCCTCATCTCCGGGCCAGCAGCTCCGCATGGGAATGGGAGGAGGCGCGAGGTGCTTTGGCTTCTCCGAGTCCCCATAATTCCTGCTTAGAATTCCTGCTTAGAATTCCTGGTTATTGCCACATTGGATTCTTTGGGACGGAGGGAATACGTGGGCCGGCAGTGATGGATGTACCTGTGGATGGCCCAGGGTGGGCGTTCAGCCTTTCAGCGGCGCATACAGAGACATTAAAATGCTTTAAAAATTATAATAAAGTTCTGGGCTTTGGAAGGAAAATATAAAGTTTTCCCTTCCTGGCTGTGTGTCAGCACAGGGGATCTCCAGTGCTCCAACCTCTGATGTTTCAGGCTTGATCTTAAAGGTCTTTTCCAGCCTTAAGGATTCACTGTTCACAGCATCATTTTTTCTTCAAGTTGTCCATGTTCAGTTGGATAATGTGAAAACAGAATTCTCTTTAAACTCAGGTATTTCTTGGTGCTTGTTTTTCCCCAGTAGTAATGTTACTTCAGAACTTTTAATTTTAGTGTTAGTGTCTTCCTCTTGAATTTTGGCTGTTTGTGTATGCATATATATTATGTTAATTATCCATACTTATATATGTATTTGTTTTCTTTTATTACAGTTATAACACATGGTTTTAATGCTCCATCTGAACAACTGAGATGAGACTGAAGACTTCCCTTTTAAAGGAGCCAAAACATATCCTTTGTCACAGAAAAAACCATGGAACATCGTGTTCGTTCTGAATAGACTCTTCCAGAAAATATTTTTTTTGTTGTTGAAGTTTCAGTAAAATATTAGGAAATTGCAGATGGCTTTTTTTCCTGTTTTTCCTTTGTTCCCCTTGTCATTGAGTGCAGTGGTGTGAATAAACCAACACTTTTAAATGAAAGTTGGATGTTTTGCACTTGTATTTTGCACTAAGACCCTTCATTAACCCAACATTTTAGCCATGTTTCCATAACTTTACATCATGATAAGAATTTTATTTTTATGAAATATTTTCATTTTATGAAATGAAAATTTGCTTCATTTTGGACTGAATTTTTATCAGATCTTCTTGGCATATAAGAACACAAAAAATGAAGATTTTTTTCTAGTATTAAACATTCCACATAATCTTATCAGAATAATCTTGTATTGTCCCTTCAGTTCTGAGGAGTCGAGATGGGATATTTGATTATTTTTAATGGTTAAACTTTTCAGATTCCTTGACTGAAGGACACATAAGGACTTGGTGAGCTGTGTGGGCTGGACCACAGCTGATGAGCTGTTCTCCTGCAGCGATGACCACCAGATCATGAAATGGAACCCAGTGACCAGCGAGACCTCTCGGGTGCTGAAGCTGCCAGATGATGTTTATCCCTTAGATCTGCACTGGTTTCCCAGAGGCATCGGTGGCAAGAAGCAACCCCAGGCTGAGAGCTTTGTTCTGACGAGCTCTGATGGTAAGGCAACTTAAAATATTTATAATAATAAAATTCAAAAATAATAAATTTTAAAAATATTTGAAATACTTATTGTTTCGTACCCTTGAGTGTTCATGTCAGTCAAATACAAGGCATTATTTGAGGAGCAAGAAGCTTTGAGGATTGCTTGGGATTTTTTTCCCTTCTCCCCAAAAAGATTTTTCCCTTGGGATTTTTTCCCTTCTCCCCAAAAAGATTTTTCCCTTGGGGTTTTTTTTCCCCTTCTGCCAAAAGGATTTTGCCCCCAGCCAGATTTTTCTTCCTGCATCAGTTTTCCTGCCCCATCTTACTCCTGCAATTTTCCTGCTCCAGCCAGATCCCCTGTGTGATAAGGATTCCTGCAAACTTGCTGAATCCAATGGAAAAGCAGCATAATGTCTTTGCAGGGTTGCATGAATTCCTAGTTGAACTACAGATGTTTGAAATCAGAGCAAATGTAAATTTAGTCCCCTTGGGTTTTCATCTGAAATGCATCTCTTGGGGGATATTGTTCTTTTTATTTCCTACTGACATTGGTCTTGTTGCTATTTTTTAACAAAAATGAAGAATATTTTGGGCTTTAACCAAATTAAGGACAAATCATAAGTGATTTGACTTTTTTCATTTTTTATTGACAATTTTATATTAGGTCAGCATTCAGGAGTCCATGGAAGTTAATGAACAAAACATACATATTTTATATTCTGTGTTTGGATAGGCTGGGAGTCTCCCACTGGAAATTCCTTCAAAACAGGGGAGTCATTTTCAGGTTGAGGACAGTTCTGTCTTTAATACTTAATAAAAATAAAGGACCTGAGATTAAGCTGAATCCCTTCTACCTACACCAAGCATTTGGCTAAAATTTTCTCTTTTTTTGTGCAGTAAGTTGTAATTTGGAAGTCTCTGTTCCTTCAGTTGAACAGAAATCCATGGAAATGGAGAAACCTCCCCACGGGAACGCCATGGAAAAAGCATTTGACTGGCAGCAATTGTGAATTCCCCTGGTGGAAAAGCCAAGAAGTTGCAGAAGTAAAGCTGCTGTCCCTGAAAACTTGCTCTCCCCTGTTCTGCAGAAGGATTAGGATACAGTTTTAAGTGATGATCACATTTTTTCCAGAGGAATTCTGGAAAGTTGATCCTGCTTTTACATGTAACCATGTTCTTCCCTGCTCAGCTACAATTTCCTCTGTTTCCCTCTTTGGAAGGGGCCTTGTGAGAAAAGTAGGAGTTTGTAGAGTGGGAGAGGATGCAAAAGATTGGGAAAATAGTGGAGTTTCCCCTGGATAACAGGATTTTGTCTGATACTTTGACATTGCCCATTTTCCTGATATTTTGGCTTCACCAAATCCTTCAGTTCCTTCCCAGCTGCTTGAGCTTCCACTGGAATTTCATTTTCTTATGAGCTGAGGAATTGCTCACAGAAATATTCAGGGATTCTGCTTAGATCAGTGGGAGCTGTTTTATTGTATAAAATCCCATGGAATTCTGTATATCCTGAAAAAAGTGATGGCTCTGAAGAGCTCAGCCCCTTCATGCTGAGTCCTGGAGGTGGTGGCATGGCAATATTCCTGCTCCTGGGAGATTGAATTTAAGGATTCTCCAATGAAAAAGGTCTTGGGTGCAGGTGGAACAAAGACACTGCATGGGAAAAGGTGCAGAAAATAAAAAGTATATTTCTCAGAAAATAAAAGTTGTTTTTAATGTAAAAGCAGAAAAGGCCATTTTGGCCATTGACTTGGAGAAATTAACATTGAATTCCTCTAATCCAGCTTTTGCTTACACATGACACATGAAAATCTCCTACCTGAGAGGTGTTCTATACAATAAGTGATACATCCATGAGATAAATTCTATTTTATAATTACAAAAGAATGGAATGCATTAAATGAACGTCTTGGAAGTGTTGCAGGAGGCTTGGAGCAGCCTGGTCTGTGAAAGGTGTCCCTGCCCATTGGGATTTCAGGTCACTCCCAGCCCCAATCAGTCTGGGGTTCCATGGAATTTTAAATGATCTGTTCAAATAAACTGATTTATCCAAACCATAGTGTTTTATCAGTGTTAGAAGTTTTTTCCTTGGAAATCTTGCACTGGCAGAGATTTGGCTGGATGGTTGTGCCTAAAGTTCTGGTCCCTCAGGAGCTCCCTTGCAGTGGCTCAGTCTGGCAGCTTAGATCAAATAATACTAAAAATAATTTGATTTTAAAGCACTTAATTTCAATTACTGGGCTGCTTATTTTTCTAAGCTCTCCATTGTCTGCTCTTTGCTCCAGTTTAAATTTGATCTTCCTGGATTTATGCAGCATCCCTTATTTGGGAAGAAAAACTTCCTGATCCTTCTGTTGAAGTCATTACAAACTTTGGGGTTGGCTGCTGTGGAATTGCATCCCAGCTCCACCATGGGAGCAGGAAAAATTCTGATTTGAGCTCTGGAAAAAAACTGGATGTTCTCTTTGTATTGTTGCTTTCTTGGTTTGTCTGTGTGTTCTCCACAGAAGGTACCAGCACTGCTGGAATAATATATAATGTAATTAATAATGTAATAATAATTACATAATTATGTAAATTATATACACTGTACCTTTTTTTTTAGGGAAATTTCACTTGATTTCCAAGCTAGGAAGAGTGGAGAAAAGTGTAGAAGCACATTATGGAGCTGTCCTTGCAGGAAGGTGGAATTATGAGGGAACAGCCCTGGTTACAGGTGAGCATTCCTAAATTAATGGAGTGCTTTGAAAACTTAAATAATAATCTGCTTTTTTTTGGTCTTATTTATCACAGAGGTTGTTATCACCTTGTTTACTAGGAGTTCATTTTGCACTATTTAATTAATGTATTTTAGCTTAGTGTTGTCCATTGTAATTAACAGACTCTAGTAAAAATATTTCTCTTTTTTCATTTAAGTCACCCAATCCAATTGAAAGTAAATGTTTTAATAACAGAGTGCTTAGATGGTTTTGTGGCTGTTCTGAACTTCAGACAGGAGAATATTTGATTTCTTTCTTTTCTATCTGTTGCAAGAAAAAGTTGCTAAGTTGGTACATTTCTATCCCTGCACATTTGGGGGTTTTTTAGCCAAAAAATCTCGTTGATCTTGAATATTCCTGTGCTTTGTTCCTTAATTATCAGTAATTATCCCCTACAGCCTGTTTATATTAGTGCTAGGGGAGTGAGCCCATAATTTCTTCATCTCTACACCATTTTTTGTCCCAAATCTTTTGTTAATGAGTTGCTTTTGGCATTTTTGTCCCAAATTCTGTCTGGGTTTTAGGGGAGCTGCTGAACTTGCCTGTGCTGGGCTCCTTGCTGGGGTTTCTGGTGGTGTCAGCCTCCTGCTGATGGAGCACAGCTGATTCCTCTGGCCAGGTTCCAGCTCAGGCCACAAGAACTGAAGATAATTTTGGATCTGCTCGTTTCCAGACTCTGAAATGCTGCTTCAAGGAACTCTGTCTGGCCTGTTCCTCTGAAATCCCAGAGGGATGGAAATATTGTTCTTTTTAAAGACAGCTTTGCCTCAGGAACTTCTCCAAAGACAAAGTCAAAATTGTCTTTTGAATCCCTTTTTTTTTTATGAGACTGCATGACACTGACACTTTTTGGGGAGTGTGGGAATTCATCACCACTTCCAGTTTATTCTGAGGAGATCAACTCCTCTTATACCACAGCTGTACTTGGAGCATGAGGAAATAAATCATTGCTACTGCACCACTTCAAATATTTTTATGGTTATATTTCAACAGCATCAAGTGTGCACAAATAAGATTTTAAATTTTAAGTGGGTTTTTTAAACGTTTTTAAAACATTTAAAACAACATTGGCCAGATATAAAAACCTGAAATGTGGCAAATAAATTACATTTGAATGGGAGAATCCATTAATTTCTTTTTCCTCGTTAATTGCATCTGGGAGGCCTAAACTGAAGGGCCAGAGCATTTTAAAAATGACACCACACCAGGAACTGTGTGCTGTTAAAACAGCCCTAAGTGTGCTGTGCAGTGTTTAGCAATGAATTCTTCAATAAACAAACTGAGTTATTTGGTAGCACACAGTTATGGTAGAAAATTGAAGCCATCCAAACAGAGTTCTCTTCACTTGCCCCATTTATCAGCTGTGAAATGTCCAGCTGAATCCATCAAATCTGCTCCTGCTCCCCTGGGCCTTCTCAGACTCCTCTAAGCAGCTTCTGGGCCATTGAAGGAATCAAAAATACAGAATTTGGGATGCTTAAATAATGATGGATTTTCCCTTGCTAGGACCAGCTTCAGAAAAGAGTTCAGGGATTTTCAGGAAGGGAGGATTTCTTGATAATAACAAAAGAACCATCTTAAATATTTTTCCTTCCTATACTTCCTATTGCATGTTTGGAAGACTAAACAAAAGGAATTCACCTGTAAGAAAAGCTGGGTTTGTTTTAACTCCAGTGTTTCCTGAGCAAAAACAAATACATTTGTTAGGCTGATTATTGCATGGCATTTGCTGATTGCTGTGCTCATTTGCAGTTGGGGAAGATGGCCAAGTGAAAATCTGGTCTAAAAGTGGAATGCTGAGATCCACCTTGGCTCAGCAAGGTGAGTTCTTTGCTCAAAGCTCCATCAGAACTTGTTCATTTGGGTTATTCTGAAATATATTTAAATAACAGACCCTGAATATGGCAGTGATGGTTTCTTCGAGGGTGTCAAAGCCTTAATTAAGCTTAAATGTAAATCAGAGTTGTATTTTAATAAGATTTTTTAAAAGTAGTTCATTTTTCAAAATGCTGCAATATTTTTAGGCAGCAGTCTCATCCCACGCTGAGGATTTGGTGCCATTTCAGTGAAGATCCTCAGCTCAATTTTGTTTTTCAGACTTCATAGATGGAGCCCGTGTGACCTTGTGACATTTTTGAAGAAACCACATGCACCTGGGCTTGGGTTAAATGTCAGGCCCTTATCTCTGTCTGAAACAAATGATCTGAATGCTTTCAACCTGGGCAAGGCACTTTAACCACAGCAGTGAATAGAAAATGCATTTCAGTTCTTTTAAGGAAGTTCATGTGCTCGTGCAATGTTTGTCAGGTAAAAAGATAAACCAACTGAACTAGAATTAAAAAAATATTCAAACTGAAGCACATATTATTTAACATTTCTCAGTTTATGTTGTCGGGTTTCTTATGCATTATTTTGCTTATTTGGGGTTTGCAAAAGCATATCAGGTAAATTCCGTGCTGTCATTTGAAACATGAATCTTCATGGGTTTCTGCAAGTTTCTGGTGCAGTACAAAAGCACAGTTGAGTCCCCATGGAGTAACTGTCACCTTGTGTTTGTGTTTTCAACTTAAAATCATGTGAGGCCCTGAAATCCTTTAAATTCAGAGTCAGAGCCCCACAGTCCCTGTGGTAACATGGCCGTGCCTGGGGTCAGGGCAGGATTCTGCAGGAAGGGTGTATCATGGTCAACCAATTTTTCCCTTTATTATAATAAGAACTGAAAAAATCCCCACTGCCAGCATTCCTTTGCCTCATTCCACTCTTTGTGTCAGAAATAAATTTTCAGGCTGTGTTTTGGGGTGATGATCCATGTGCTGTTCTGTCTTTGGCCTTTATTCCTCCTTAGATTCCCTTCAATTCTTCTTTTGTTCCTCCTTCTCCTTACACTGAAATGCTGAGTTTGGGCTTCCACTGATCCCTTTTGATGAGGAAATGGATTTCCATGAATTTCTTAGGGAACCCACAGGATTATCATGGAATCCTGGAATGGTTTGGGCTGGAAGGACCTTAAATCCCATTCCCTCCATGGCAGGGACACCTCCCTGTATCCCAAACCTGCCCTGGACATTTCCAGGGATCCTGGGCCACCCACAGCTGCTCTGGGAATTCCATCCCAGCCCTCCCAGGGAGGAATTCATTCCTGTACCTATATTCTTTTGGAAACACCCTGCCAAGATGTGAAATTATTTAAATTAATGTTTCTCCTCCTGTGACAATCCAAAATTCCACACAAACTCTTGCAATTACCAAGTGTGCCGTGGGATAAGCCAGACCTTCCTTCCTCAAATCCCCATTTTCTGCCTTTTTTTGCCTCCTTTTTTCCCAGAATATTCCTGTTTCTCCCTGCAGTGGGGCTGCTCCTCTGGGTTTTCCAGGGTGTTGGCAGCATTTTCCCAAGGCAGCCCTTGTTAAGTGCAGGAGGAAATGAGTTAACTCAGCTCCTGCTGTTAAGCCCTGGAAATTGTGGTTAAGTCCTCAGCCATCATAAAAAAGGCAAACATTTGGTTTAAATAGAAAACTCTTCTGATTGTTAGATCAGCATTAGGAAAGGACAAAAAAAAAAAAAGGAGTTTATTTAGAATTTCTGCTCCAGCTGGGGACAGAATTTATGGCATTTTCACCGGGAATTGCCAGGAGGAAAACAGCCAGAGCCACATTTATTTAATATATGTTGTGTTTCTGGGACTTGTCTGCTCTGATGGTTGACAAGTTACAAAAGTCTGCCATCATTCTGGATTTTTAAGGAATAAAATTCCCTGAAAGAAAATCTATGAACTACAGAAATCTTCAGGAGCAATGACACCAGGTCTCAGTTTGGAGGGTGAATATTTGGGAGCTCAAATGGAGTTTAACCATAATAAAATCAGCTTTTTGCACAGGGAGAAGTGGGGAGGCACTGGATGATTTTAGGGCAGCTCAATCACTTCATTATCTAAATCTCATCAAAATATTCCCATACAAAAATATTCCTGAGTCATTTTTGGAAATAGAATTTAATATGCCAAAATTGTCACTGATAATTTTACCCTGTAAGAGCATTTTTAAGCCTTTTGGGGTTTTTTATCACCATAAAGTTATATTAAAAATGGTTTATTTGAACAATTTTAAATCAGTTGCTGAGTTTAATACTTGGAGGAGCTTTTTACTTAACTTTCTTAGTTTTATTTCAAGGAATCAAGTAGCAAAGTCCTTTGATTTTTCTTCAGAGACAAATCTTGTCAAATAATATGGAAAATATTTGCATGGTTGGCAAGTCTGACTTTTTTAAATTCTTCTTTTTTCCTTGGATGTTTTTCCATGTAATTTTTGCTTTATTCTGTTTTCAAAAAATCTAATTTGAAAACTGGAACTTGATTTTAAAAGGGAACAGTCAACTTTATTCCAGAGACAAAATTCTGAGAGTTTCAGTCTAAGAAAGTTTCAGTTAATTGGGAAAAATCTGTCCAGCCTGTGGCCAGTTGGATTTATTGTCATTTATTTTGGAAGTTACTTGTGAATGGGATGTTTGTGCAGCAAAACAAAAATCTGTCTTAATTATGGTACCCAAAAATCGAAAAAAGAATAATTTAGGTGCAACACAAAACTTTTTCCACCCATTTTTGTGTCCAGCCTCATCATTTGGGGTGAAAAGATTGATTTTCTGATGTCTCTTGGTGAGTGTTATTTTGATTTTCTGTATTTCTGGAGTGACAGTTGGGACTCAATTGTATCAGAGGATAAAATCTGAATATAGATATAAAATGCAGCAATTTCCTGTTGGTGTCCTGGACTTGTTCTGGACTTTTCTGCACTTAAAACCTTTCACTTGGAAAAGTTTTGTAAATTGATAGTTTGGTAAATGGCAGTAGATAAAGAGGCTTGAGAAAAATGTAAAGTACATTTGTATAATACAGTATTATCTACATAGATGTTTATTTCATATTAATCTATTTTATGCAGTACTTATGTATTATATTTTGTGTACTTAAATATAATTTTAATATGTATCATTATATATTTTATTTATTATGCTATGTTGTATCTTCCAATCAATATTATTTATTTTTATTATTATCAATAATATATAGATATTAAAAATAGAGTATTTTTCCATGCCACAGGAACTCCAGTGTACTCAGTGTCCTGGGCCCCTGACTCTGACAAAGTTCTCTACACCTCAGGGCAGCAGCTGATTATTAAACCCCTCCAGCCAAATGCCAAAGTTCTGCAGGTACCATTAATAATCTGATTCATTAATAAGATTTATTTATAGAAACAAATACACAGAAGCCTTTCCCTTTTCTCTTGTTGAGAAGCAGCTGTTGAATTTGAATTTTTTGGATTAAAAATTTTAATGGATTTTTAGATGAAGGATTTTTATGCAGATTTTTTGTGCTTTGATTCTGCCTCCTTCAGGCTTTATTTAATTTATTTTTCTGCTAAATCATAAAATTGTTACGATTGGAAAAAACCTCCAAGATCATCAAGTCCAAGGAGTGATGAATATTGAAAATAGGAGTTGTCAGAATTGCTGAACTGATTTTTTCCCTTTCAGTGGAAAGCCCACGATGGCCTGATTTTGAAAACTGACTGGAATTCAGTGAATGATCTGATCCTCTCTGCAGGGGAAGATTGCAGATATAAGGTGAGCTCTGGTTCCATTTTAACTCATGCCCAAAAACTGATTAGATATCCTGAAATCTCTGAATTTTACCCTGGAAGCCCAAAATGAAATGAAAAATCTTTCACTTTTCAAGAAAATATTGTATTATTTATAGATACACCTCACTCTGTGTAGTAAGGTAAAATTACAAATCTTTTTTAAATACTGCAAGGTAAAAATTGGTAAAATGGGAGTGAAACAAAAAGAAAAATATGTACAAACATAGAAGTGAATATTTGAATTAATAGGAGCTGACATATCAAATTAAAAGAGATAAAACTGCTGTTTTCTACTACAGGGAAATTAGTGAATCCCCCAGTAAATTTTGAATTATATTAATATGTATTTGGATGCAGGAAATATAATCATATAATCTGCATCCAAAATACAAAGCACCTTTTGAGTATCTTCCCTTAAATAAAAACTGATTTTTGAATGTATCATGTGTTGGTTCTGTCATTGAATTGTGTAATGGCTGTGATAGAAAATATACAAGTAAGAAATTTTAAAAATCCAATAAATTATTACATTGTTTTGTAGATTGATTTTCATTTTAAAAAAATCTCTGCTTTTGGAAATTTGTAAAGGGTTCTTTTATAGACTTGGGGCAATTTACAGGAAATAAAACTCAGGGATGCAAAATATTTTATACAGAATATTTTATCCAGAATTATGTGATATTTACCATGGCAAAAAGCAAGCCTGTTGCATTAAATAAACCAGTACTAATTAAATAATTATATATACATGTGTGTGTGTATACACACATATCTATATTTATTTATATTTTTACATATTTATGTATATAGTTACACTTAATTAACTTGGGCAATTATTTCTGCAGTTTCTGTGTCATGAGGGAAAATTATACTTCTGGAATAATAAAAGTACAACAAGTGTATTTTGAAAATATAAGTGAGGAATAATAGAGGTGATTTTTCCAGTTACACTTCATCATGAGGGAAAATGATAGTTCTGAAATGATAAATACAAAATATATATATATATCAATATATATTGTTAATATATATAATATCAATTTATCTATCTCAGATGATTTTTAAAGTTACACTGGAAACATGAGGGGATATTACACTTCTGCAGTAAGAAAAATACAAAAAATATATATAAACCAAAACTGAACCATAATATAGGGGATTTTTCAAATTACACTATAAAACATGAGGGAAAATGATACTTCTGGAATAGGAAAAATACAAAATACATATCTAAAACAAAAGAGGGATTTATATTAAAATATATATATTCTTTATATATATAAATATATATATATCTCATACAGGTGATTTTTCAAATTACGCTGAAAACATGAGGGGAAATTACATTTCTGGAGTAACAACAATACAAAAAATATCTATATAAAACAAAAGCAAGACGTATATTAAATACCTATATTATTTATATATTTTTCTATAATTTAAAATATATATAAATATCTATAAATATATATAAAATACAGGTGATTTTTTCAAGTTACCCCAAAATCATGAGGGGAAATTACACCTCTGCAGTAACAAAAATACAAAAAAAAAATATAAACCAAAAGGGAACTGTAATATAGTGATTTTTCAAATTCCACTAAAACATGAGGGGAGATTATTCTTCTGGGATAATGCCAGTGGTGCCGTGGGTGGAAATTGGAATTTTGCTGCAGGTTTGGGACAGTTTTGGCCGTGTCCTGTACAGTTCCCAGCCCCACGAGTATCCCATCACTGCCATTGCCTGGGCTCTGGATGGAGAATTATTTGCTGTGGGATCTTTCAACACTTTACGTCTCTGTGATAAAACTGGGGTGAGTAAGACTCTGCTAATTATTTTCTATAGATAAAAAAATAAATATAATAAAAATATTTTTAATTTTTTAAATATTTTCTTTTCATTTTTAAAATTATTTAACGTTATTTTCCGGAGTAAAACTCTGCAAATTTATTTTATATAGATGGAAAAAATTATTAAATATAATAAAAAGAGAAAATTCCACAGTAAAACTGTGGAAATTGTCCAAATTTATTGATAATACAGCAAATATTCCTCAGGATATCAGTGTGCAGGTGGGTGTTTCATTAGCAAAAACTGCTTGTGATTGCTAGCACCTTTTTGCTGACCAGAATATTTTATTTTCAATAATATTTTGCTTTTTGGGACATGACATTTTTACCTGAAAACCACAGAGTTCACAAGCATCTCTTATGGTCATAACTAATCATAAATTGCTATTTTTAAGCATAAAAAGGAGTGTATAACAATAACCTGATAGAAAAGGAAGTGGAAGAACCATTTATTATTATATTATTTTATTATATTATAACCACTTTTACTATTTAATCTTTTTTTTTCCCTTGAAGGTTTACTCCTGAATCATAATTTTTATAGGGTTTTTTGTAGCTTTGTCTCCAATTAAAATCAATTTAATGCAGTTTCACCTCCCTTCATTGGGAGCACAGATTGTCCTCATTGTCTTTGGCTTTCCTGTGGTTCTGAAGATTTTTGCTCAGATTTTTCACAGCAAACTTTGATTATTTGGGACTTAGTTGTCCTGTTTTCTTGTTGTGTTTATTGCTCTTTTTGGGAAAAAATTACTGCAGTGTTTTGGGTGTGCTCAGTCAAACCATGAATTTGGAGTGTGAATTTCAAATATTTTAAATTCATGAAGGAGGAACCTTTAAAGATTATTTGAGAAAAGGTATGAGGTTAGAGGTATAAGATTATAAAAATAGGTTATAAGGTTGTAATAATGTTATAAAAGGTATAAGGTTAAAATTAAAGATTATTTGAGAAAAGATATAAGGATAAAATCTGAATTTTCCTATTTCACCTTCTGTAGTGATTCTGATTACACTGATTGTCACTGACAGTGTAGAAATAGAATTTAATTACAAATTTGTCAGTGAAATTTAATTACAATTATCTTGAAGGAAAAATTCTCAAATGCGGTTTTCTTTTGCGAGGTGTCAGTTTGCTGATTTAAAAATGATTAATTTTGATATCTACAGATTTGTCATTTAATTTACTGTTAAGTCTGGCTCAGACTCCTGCGAGCCAAAAAGCAATGTTTTAATCAGCCTTTAATGCTGAACAGGTCACTGGGGATTTTAATGCAGACAGGTAGAAAATTAAGATTATTTTGCCTGAGTTTATTAGGACTTCATTATTTATTTATTTATTTATTTGTTATTATTTTATACCTGACTTTATTATTAATTTTTTTATTTTTATTTTTTATTATTATTTTATACCCGAGTTTATTATTTATTAAGAGTTCATTACTCATCTCTTAAACACAAAGGAGCAGTAGCTGCTGCCAGCTGTCTGTGTGTGTTGAGCAGGTTTTATTCTCCTCAGATTCAGAGTTTTGGATGTAAATGATGGCCCTGGATGGAAATATTGCCTGGAGGAGTGGCTGGGATGAGGGAAATCAGGGAGGGATTCCCTTGGAGCTCGAAGGGAAGCAGAGCTGCCTTTTCCTGCTCAGCACAGACACTTTTATTGTGCCTGATGGAATGGAGCTGCACTGGCCAATTGCTCCCCAGGGAGCCATCAGGACAATAAATATTTATCATTAACTCCTCTCCAGCATATGTGTTCACTTTGGGGCATAATTCAATTAAATTCTTGCACTCAATGCTCTTTATTCTCATTTTTTCCTACCTCCCTAGGATGTCAAGCAGCTTCATGGTAAAGACCAAAGTTACAAATGTAATATTAATATTTTAAATTGTATTTCTTCAATTAAAAATCATGAAAAGAAATGATGTATTTATATAAGAAATAAATTATTATGGTTGTCCTACAGGCAAGTTGTGTTCCCAAGGTCTTGGGAGTGTAGAGGGATCAGTGATAAAAAATAGTAAAAATGAAACGCAGGTCAAATTAATCATTTTAATTAGTAAATAGGGGCATCCAACTCATATTTAAATAACGTTGAATATATTTCTGCATCTTCTGCTGTTGAATATATTTCTGCATCTTCTGCTGTGCCCCTTTTGGGATAATTTCATGTGCCCAAAAGTCAACCCAATGTTTTCATTTAACTTCAATCACATGATTTTTATTATTGATTTCCTCTGTAAGACTTCAAATACATTTGGATATGCAGGTAGTTCTTCAATTACTACAAAATTACTCCTCCTCATACTCCTACATTATTACTGCTCCTTAACAATATTCTGTTACATAAAGAGGAAATAATGGAGATTTGCTTCTTGTTTTAAAATCTGCTTGAATATCTTCCTAAAATTCCCAAAAAAGATTCTTTAATTCTTATTTGTCATCCTTTTTCAGGGAAGCAGCTCTTTGGAGATTCAGGATGATTTGTGTTTCTGATATGCAGGAAATTTTTAAAAATGTCTTGGTCTGGAAATTCTAATTTTTGACATTTTTTTTAATAAGGATCTAAACTTCAGAGGAGTCTCATGGATGAGGCTGAGGGAATTAAGAATGAAGGTATTTGCTGGAGGAAATTTTTAATTAATCCTTCATTTGGACAGTAACAGAGTGGAGAAAATGTGATTATTTCTTTAGCACCTTAATTTTATGTAGTGATTGCCTGGATTTATGAGTGAGAGCACACTTGGAATAAATCATGAGTACAAAACTGGTACCTGATGTACTTCAAGCAATGTGACTTTTTAATTTTTGCTTTACCTGCTGATTTTTCTTTTATTTATTTTCCAGACTGACTTAAACATCCAATGCCAACTCAACAAAAACTTCATTTATTGTCGCTGCTTGAAAAATCCCAACCCTGCAAACATATTTCTGACAAGAAATGATTTCTAAAAGTACAGAGTGAGTGAAATTGGTTTTTTTTTTCTTGTTTTCAGTGGTCTTATGCCCTGGAGAAGCCCAACACTGGCAGCATTTTTGCCATTTCCTGGTCCATCGATGGCACCCAGCTGGCAGGAGCCTGTGGGAATGGCCAGGTCATCTTTGCCCACGTGGTGGAGCAGCACTGGGAGTGGCAGAACTTCCAAATTACCTTAATTAAGAGAAGAACCATGAAGGTAAAATTCACTTCCAAATTACCTTAATTAAGAGAAGAACCATGAAGGTAAAATCCCCTCAGAGCTGGGCAACCCCATCACAAAGTTCGTTTTAATGCAAAATGGGAATTTTGGATTGAATTTGTGTTCCCAGACGTTGACTCACAAGGTTTTTTCTCTGGGATAATCAGGATTTCCATCCTTCCACAGTTTCCTAATTACACATTTGGGGCTTTTCAGCATCGAGTTCCTAAATTCCTAATGAGACCCTTCAATGGTTTTTTTTTTCATTTTCATGTTGGGTTTGGAGTTGGGAAGAATTGGAGCAGCAGCAGGGCTGGATTTGGGGTTGGGGCCGTGGGTGGGTGCTGTGAGTCAGTGTCTGGGAACACACAGCACAAATCAACTCAAAATTCCCAATTTTTCCCCTCATTCCCAGACATCGACTCGTTCCAGATGCACTTGGGAATGATCTCCATGGGATTTGAATTCTCTTTTTGAATATGCAAAGACTGAGGAAGTGTAGCTGGCCCTGACTCATTTTTAATTTTCATTCCTTTACAGTGATTTTATTCCTATATGGTATGTAGGAAAATCCTACAAAATCCTACCAAAAACTTGCAGATGGATTTTTTTTTTCCTGAGTATTACAATGGCAAAGTTAATTAGTGATCCTTTGGTGGGCACAGCAATTAACATATCCTTGGAAATGGTTTCCAGGCTCTTGGAATAATTGAGGTCAGTCCATGTTTTGCAGTTGGTGCATAATGGAGAACATCAGAAGGAAGTTACCACCCTCAGAACGGTGACATCTTCCAAAAAACCCCCAAACCCCACCAAAAAACCAGGAAACTTTTTTGTTTAAGGCCCCCCTTGGATTTTTAACTCCCTAAAATCTCTGAGCTGAAAAATCTCTGTTGATTTGAGGCAAATCCTGATTTTCTTGAGCAAGTTTTAAGCAGAATAACAAAACCACAGCCTGCTCACCCAGCCTGTCTCCTGAATTTCCTGTGCTTCCAGCTGTGGAATCATAAAAATTCCAGAGCTCTGCAGCATCTTCATCCCAGTGCTGGATATTGCTGGGTTGTTTGGATGAAGTGTTTATTTAAATAACACCAAAATTTATTTAAATAAGAATGAAATAAACATTGACGTGTTCATTTCGAATAATCAATTTATCAACAGCTGAACAGTCTTAAAATGGGAATTTTCAGACCTCCTCTGGTTAAAAATATAACCAAACTCAAAAAAAAAATCATTATTACATTTTCTATGTAATTAACTAAACCTTACGCCATTATATAAAAAAAAGTTAAAAATAAGCATATAAATATAGATATTAATTATAATTATATTTATACCTTATCTACTTCAATATATCCAGCAAATTTAACAAAACGATCGAAACAATATTCAGAGTTCAAACACTCCTCCATCTCAAAGTATTTTCTCAGCAGGAAAATTTCCTGAATTGATTTGAATTTCAGCTCTTTTGTTCCTTTCCCTGTGCTCAGGTGCACAATGTCATCAACGACGCCGTGGATTTGTTGGAATTCCGGGACAGGGTCATCAAAGCCTCCCTGAATTATGGATATTTGGTGGTCTCCACTTCCCTGCAGTGCTATGTGTTCTCGTGAGTCCAGCACATTCCTCTGCCTCAGGTTGTTTGGAAAAAGAGCAGCAGAAACTTGATTGGAAGCATGAGAATTAATTTATTTTTAATTATTTATTTATTTCTTTTTTAAAATGTTATTTTGAATTAATCGAAATATTCAATGAAATGTCTGCTCAGTGAATGCTACTGCAGATCGTGGTAAAAGAGTCAGAAATGTTTAAAATATTTTAGAAATAAAATAATCTATATAAATATAATTTTGCTAATTTTCCCCTGCAGTGGTATGTGTTTTTGTGAGTAAAAGAAATTCCTCTTTCTCTCATTGTTTGGAAAAGAGGGGCAAAAACTTCATTGGAAGCACAAGAATTAATTTATTTTTAATTTTTTTTTAATTTATTTTAAATTAATTGAAATATTCAATGGAATATCTACTCAGTGAACACTAGTGCAGATCACTGTAAAAGAGTCAGAAATATTTAAAATATTTTAGAAATAAAATAATCCATATAAACATCATTTTACTAATTTTTCCTTGCATAGTTTTATAGATTTTAATGCTGACTTTTTTATTTGCAGGACAAGGAACTGGAACACCCCATTGATTTTTGACCTGAAGGAAGGAACTGTGAGCTTGATTCTCCAAGCAGAAAGGTGCCTGGCTTCTTGAAAGGCTCATTATGGGCAGATTGTAACTATTAAATAAATAAATAGAATTATTTGTTGTATGTATAAAAAATAAATATATCTGTTTGTTATATTATCTCTAGTAGAAATAAATATATGTATTTATTATATTTATAATAAATTTATTTATTATATGCATATATATATAAAATGAACAAAATAAGCTCAAATTGAAATATCAGAAATAAATACCCAGGTAAAATCATAAATATTTGACTAAGAAATATTTCTCCTGGAAAAAATAATACATTAAAAAACCAAACTTTTCCATACAGAACTTCCAGAATATCTTGAAAATGTAAATGATGGAAGCTGGAAGAACAGTTGCAGGACATTAAACAGTGACTTTCCCATTGTGGAAAATACCATTTTTTATATTATTTACTGATTTACTTCTTTGTTTTGGGGTTTTTTTCTTCTTTTTCTTTTTTTTTAGGCATTTTCTTCTCGTGGATGGTGGAGGACTTTATTTATATTCCTATGAAGGCAGATTGATTTCCTCTCCAAAGTACCCAGGCATGAGGACAGACATTTTAAATGCCCTGACAGTGTCCCTGAGCAATGACACCCTGGCAGTGAAGGACAAGGCTGATGAGAAGGGTAAATCCTGCTTTATTTAGCATAAAAATACAGATATTTACTATAAAAATGAACTCAAGTTATAGGTCTTGCTTAAAATTCATTTTAAAACTTCAAGAGAATGGTTTGGCTCTGGATTTCCTGTTGATCCATGGAATATTTACAGAAAATAATTGAATAAGGTTTTACTCCCTGATGGGATTTTTTAATTTTCTCTCTTTCTAAACATTCCCAGTGATGAAAATGTTGGTGAAGATTGAGTCAATCTGAGAATGGAAATGTGGATTTATGTAAATTATGGATTTAATTATGATATGGATTTATCACAATTTGGTGTCATTTCTGGAAAGCCCCATTTGAGACAGGAAATGAAAAATAGGGATAGGAAGTAAAAATTCAGTTTCTTATAAGATTTTTTTTTCACCACCATGTGAAAATCTCTGGTAAAACTCACATGGAATATTTTATCCATTTGCACTAAATGACACTCAGAAAAGAATGGAATCCCTGGAAAAATCCATTAAGAACTTCTGCTTTTATTAACAAATGTATCATTATTTTTCTTCAGTTATCTACATCTTTGAAGCTTTATCTGGGAAACCACTGGGGGATGGAAAACCTCTGACCCACAAGGTAAAGTGAAGGCTTTAATGTCTTTATTTCACTCAGAAATTAAGAATCACTAATGGTTTTCCTCAATAATGGCACTAAAAACACATTAAAGGATTTAAAATCTTAATAGAAAGGAGCTTTTCAGCTGACTCTTAATGCTTTGTGTTGTCTTCAGAATTGTTTTAATGTTCTTGAAATTCAGTTTATAAAATCAGAGAATTGTGGAATGGGTTGGGTTGGAAAGGACTTTAAAATAATCTTAATTTTAACCCCATTAAATGATTTATTCCCCAGAGAAATCATACACAAAATGTTTTTCCAACCCAGTTTATCCAAGAATTTTGCTGCCTTGTTTTTAGGAAAAAAATCAATTTGAGTGTCCAAATATAAAACCTCTGAAATAAAAATCAGAGATTCTCTTTAATCTTTCCAGACAGAGATTGTGGAGATTGCTTTGGACCAGAAAGGACTGACAAGTGAGAGAAAAATAGCTTTTATTGATAAGAACAGAGATCTTTTCATCACGTCAGTGAAAAGGTTTGGGAAAGAGCAGAAAATTGTCAAAATAGGTGAGAAAAATTCAAATTGGTCTTTGGGAAGATGCTGGGAGGGAAATAAATTTGTATTTAATGCAAGAGACAACATTTTGCTTAATTAATAGTGAAATTGAATTTGGAAAAAAAAAACTTTGGCTTTTATATGATAGAGGTAGAAACAATTTCAGTAAATTTTATCTAAATTCTGTTGATTTTTCTATCATTTCCATCCAAAGCAGCTTTTAAAATGCTACAAATTTGGGGTTAAAACCTTAAAAAAGCAACCAAAACTGCTGAATAACCACCCTGTTATAATTCCCTTTATTTTGAAGTTTCTCCTGGAAATGTCTTATGTATTTCTTTATTTATTTTTTCATTTATTATCGTTGTTTGTTGTCTGTAAATGAAGGGACAATGGTGCAGAGCTTGGCCTGGAATGACAGCTGCAACATCCTCTGTGGGATTCAGGATTCCAGGTTCACAGTCTGGTATTATCCCAACACTGTCTACGTGGATAAAGACCTTCTCCCAAAAACCCTCTATGAAAAAGATGCCAGGTAAGAAATCCTTTTTAATCCAAATATGATTTATTTTAACTATTCCCCTCCTTTCTTAACAAACTGTGCTCAGGAGAAGTAAACCTGGCCTTGCAACTTGGAAAATTCTCCTGTTTCTTGCTTGGGAAATGAGGGGAAAGGGGTTTATAAGGAAAATTGTGAAGTTTGGAGTTGAAATGATGATGCAGGGTTGGAAAGCAGAGCAGTATCTTGAGGTAAAAGCAAAATTTGATTTTTTTCTCATAAAATTTTACCTCAGGTTTTGTGTAAAAAAACCCAGAAAATATTTGTCCGATGACGTCGGCAGTTAAAAGTAGCAAAATACCAAGTCACAAATAATCGATCTTAAATCCTTTTCCTATAAAAACACCTAAATATTGACTTTTTTTCTTTTCTGTGAGCAGTGAGTTCAGCAAGAGCCCTCAGATCGTGAGTTTTGTGGGGAACCAGGTGACCATCAGGAGGGCAGACGGGTCCCTGGTGCACCTGCACATCTCCCCGTACCCCGCCATCCTGCACGGCCACGTCAGCTCCTCCCGCTGGCAGGACGGCCTCAGGCTCTGCAGGTTTGTCAAGGTACACCTCATTTTTGGCAATATTCACAACCATTTTCATGGTTTTGGGTGTTCTTCAGTAGTGATCTCTCCATATCAAATGGTACAGTTCATTTCCAGCCAGTTTCTCCCGCTGGCAGGACAGGCTCAGGCTCTGCAGGTTTGTCAAGGTACACCTCACTTTTGGCAATATTCACAACCATTTTCATGGTTTTGGGTGTTCTTCAATAGTGATCTCTCCATATCAAATGGTGCAGCTCATTTCCTGCCTGCTTTGTCACTCTTGTTATCACTCATGGAAAATGAGGTGGTTTCCTTAATTCCATGATGTCATAATTCCATAAGTTCCACGATAAATAATAATTCTTGTTTTTAGCCACACCAGAATCCAGCTGGATTGAACACAGGTGCTCACAGAATTCAGTTCTAAACTTAAATTTTTAAAAGTTTTTTAACTTAAGGTCTGGGCCCTAATATAACCAACCTTTAACTTTAAGGTCTGCACCTTAATATAACCTTAGACCTATAAAAACTTAAACCTTTAACTTTAAGGTCTGGACCTTAATATAACCAATGAAAAGTGACATTTCCACAATTACCTGTTAATTTCCATATTTTATTTCACTTCTTTTTATTTTTTTTTTCCTTTTCCATTGCTTTCTTTTATATTTATTTAGACAACAGGAACAGATGAGGTGAGTGTGGTAGTTTATAAAACAACAAAATCCCTTCAAACCTTCCTCCCCATTTATTCCTAGAGAAGTTTAGTACCTTAAATGTGTATTTCAGATATTTGTGTAACCAATTATTAAATAAATGCACATCCAGATAATTTGAGTTGCATAAGTAGAATTAATTGTAACTGAATCTTTATTTGCAATGTCCCCATCACCTGATTTAAGCATCCAGGTCAGGATGTTTTGATTCTGGTAGTCCAGGTAGAAAGAACAAAGTATTTCCAATCAGGAATAACAAAATGAGTCATTTTTTGAGGTGGGGGGGAAAAAGCAGAAAGAAACAATTTGGAACTATAAAAAAAAAATTCATCTCCTGAATAATTTCAGGCTGAGCTTTCAGCATTTTATCGCCTGATTTTCTAAATAAAAGGGAAGTGGTAAGAGAATGTGACAAAGATTTTAGGAGCATTTGATTCTCTGAACAATCTTAATTTTCCCAAATTCTGGGCTTCCTGCAGGAGGGTTTTTCCTGATGGAAAAGTCACTTGGGAAATAAGGGAATGTGTTTAGAACACCCTCAGTGCAGCTGCTCAGTGTGATTTCAATCAAGAGTGATCCTTCTAAAACCTTCACAGTGCAAAGTCTTGAATTCCAGATTTGTTACTGAACACACTCAACAAAATTCTCCTTCATTCCTGGACCAGCAAGCCCAAAATTACATTTTTCCTGTCTGAATAGAGTTTTAGATGTTGTAGCTTAAACTGTATTAAAATATGGTTTATTAGTGTGTCTTTGTCATAATGCTGTCACTTGAAAATCCATCAAAATGTCATTTAGGATCTTCCTAAATTCTGAGCTCATGGAGTTTCCTCAAGGTTGTATAAAATACCCCAAAAAACCCTCACAGAAACAGTAGAATATATACAATAATAGTAACAATAATAATAATAGTAATAATGACAATGATAGAGTTTTAAATTATGTTTATTAGAGTTTTTATTTATGTTTTGTAATATATACAAACATAAATATAGAAAAACAAATAAGGTATATAAAGATATGCATTTGTTTATAAATTTACAAATAAAATATAAATATATCATTTAAAGTTATATAAAAATAATAATAAAAAGGTGTAATATTATTATTATTACCATGAAGTTTTTCTAATTCCTAGTTCTGAGAAATAATTAATCATTTCCTAATAAGAGACTTTACAGCACAGTGCCATAAATGACACACAGAGAAATGTAATATTACACATAATTTTTAAGCCTTGTGTAGTTGCTTTGAGGAGTCATTTCCAGCGTGATAATGAACATTTGGAGGTTTCCAAGTTGTTTTTATTTTGCATTTCAGGACCAGACCCTGTGGGCTTGTTTGGCTGCCATGGCAGTGGCCAACAAGGACATGAGCACGGCTGAAATTGCCTATGCAGCCATTGGTGAGGTAAGCAGATGGAATTGAATGCCAATGAAATCCTTGCAGAGCCAGGCTGGTGAATGACTGAGTGAGTGACTGTGCTTGTGTCCCCTGGAGAGCAGATTGACAAGGTGCAGTACATCAATTCCATCAAGGAGCTGCCCTCCAAGGAGTCCAGGCTGGCTCACATGCTGCTCTTCAGTGGCAACTGCCAGGAGGCTGAGACCCTCCTGCTGCAGGCTGGCCTGGTTTACCAAGCCATCCAAATCAACATCAACCTCTACAACTGGGAAAGGTAGGAGTTGTTTGCCATTAAAATACGTTTTCCTAATTATTTCCATCAGTTGTTTTATTGCTGACTCATTTTTTTATCTTTTGATCACCCACGACTTCAAAAAAAGCTAATTAAATCATAGCCAAAAAAACCCAGCATTTTTGTATTTAGAAAATACAAATATTTGGTGATAAAAGCCTAAAATATTCCTGGAAACATTTTGAAATAACATTTTGCTTTCTCATCGCTGCTAGCACAGAGGAGCCCTCAGTGATGCCCCAGACTGGCTGTGGAATTTGGGCTGCTTGGAAATGTCTTGCTGCTAAAAATAAAATTGTGGCTACCCAGACTCCCAGCATTGTGTAGGTGGAGAAGATATGAATTAAGGCTGAGAAAACAAAGGAGGAATTTCTCATTTAAACAAAACCCCCACGTTTTCTGACAGAATCCTCCGAGCTGTTTACTCCTAATTTCTCTGCTGTTCTATTGATATATTCACAAAAAAGGTTGATTTTCCCCCACAAATCTGTAATTCTGTTTTGTTGTGAAGCTGTGTCAGGGGAGGTTTGAGCTGGATATTAGGAAAAGAATATTCTTTTACTCTGTCATCTAAAAACTCTCTGTAGATCAAATATCAGTGCTCTTAAGCCATTGAGAAGAAACCAAGGGTGAGCAATGAATTAAATTAATCCAGTGTCTGACCTTGTCCACCTATACAATATTTATAAACATTTTATAGAATATATCATGAATGTGTATTATGAGTATTCAGAACCTATTTCTGACTAGAAAGAAGTTATTAAACATTATTATTTTGGTGCTAAACTCTGAAATATTCTGCATTTCCTTGACATAAAAAACCTGGGCTGAAATTAATGATGTGATGAGGTTGTCAGTGGGAATAATTGTTGGGTTTTTTCGTGACTGGCTACTTTGAACCTCCTGATGCTGATGTGGGGTTGGATTTGGGATCTCTGCCCTCAGCCTCAGAGTTTCTGGGTGGTTGTGGTGGTGCCAGAGCATTTCCCCAGCCCTTTGCTGCTCTCTTGCAGAGCCCTGGAGCTGGCAGTGAAGCACAGGACACACGTGGACACGGTCCTGGCTTACAGACAGAAATTCTTGGAGGATTTTGGGAAAAAAGAAACCAACCAGAGGTTTTTGCAATATGCAGAAGGGGTAAGTGTCCCTCAGGGTTGTTCCTGCTGGAGGGTGGGGTGGGTTTGCACCTCTGGTCTCCTTCTGGGGTTCAAATGTGAACAGAAATGTGGAAATTTTACAGGTTTTGGCCTAATATTGGACCCAGGAATAGCTGGGCATGGGTTTCATTTGAAGATTCACAATATATATATATTTAATGTCTGGTAAGGATCACAGAACTGAAGGCACAGTTGTTTTCTATAAACAGGGAGTTGAACTTCACCATGGCTCAACAAGTCTCTCAAATATTTCCAACATTTTTTGTGGCATTTTATGGATAGAAACTGTAACTAACTTAGAAGGAATCTGGATATTTCTGAACTGCAAACCATTCTGATTTGAAATACAATAAACAGTTCAATATTTATTTATTGGAAACCCTCTGCATCCCCAGGAAATCAATTTATTAGTGTTTCACACATCCTGAAATTCAGCAGCTGGATCTTGGATTCCACTGGAATATTTCCACACAGGAGAGACACGATTCCCTCCTGTCCTTCCTGCTTTTCCCCTCCTTGTTCCTCAGCATTCTGAGGGAGAAATGATCCCAAAAACCTTTCCTTTGTGTGGAATCCCTTTATCCCCTGCAGCTGAAGGCTCAGGGGACACCTGGGCTGGGAATTCACATCCTTCCATGGGCACTTGGAAGAAAGCTGGATTTCTAATGGAAGGCATTAGCTTTTAGCCCTTCAAGGAGTCTCATTTCCTAAACAAAATCACCCCCTAATGAACCATTCCACAGTAATTTCTCTGGAACATAAAGCACAGGTTCCAGGCATTTTTATCCTGCAGCATTTCCAGCTCTGTGTGTTCTGTAAAACCCATCACAGAGCAAAAATCACAGAAATCCCCTGATGCTTCTGATGGACATTGGAGATGATCCTGATTTTCTAAAGATCCTGGAGGAAGCTGTAGATTCCATCAGGATTCCTGAGGAATTCCACCTTGGCAGTGACAAAGTGTGAGCAGGATGATTTTTCAGCGTACTCAGTCTTGAAATGTAGAGATTTTGAAGCTTTCTAAAATTTGATTTGGAAATTTGGAGGTTTTCTTGAAATTTGAATTTCTCCCTCAGGAGATTTCTGGAGGGAAAAAGTCCTTTTCCACATCCAGGTGCTGGAGGTCTGTGCTGGATCTGTGGATAGGAGGGATCCACATCATGTGAATTTTAAGCTGTAATTAAATTTTGCATGGAACCTGTCAGACTCAGAAAGCAAAATCAGAAAGAAATTGAAAAGAAAAGCAAGATTTTGTGCTGCTGTTCCTTCTCAGGGATAAAAAAAGGTCTCAGTTTCCCTCTCACAACCTAAAACCTCTTCAGGCTTAAATAAGGAGTTTTTCCCTCTCTTTTCTGCAGCCAGGCAGGATCTAAAATTGTGCTTATTTTACATATCAGGATCTCAATACTTACACATATCCTGAGAATCCTGGGCCCAGTCAATGCCTCCAGAACTGAGGTGTTATTATTTTATTTTCACCTGAGAATGTGGGTGTTTAATTGTTTAATTTCACTTTCCCTCTTAGAGAATCTCCCCTGTTATTCCATTGCCTAATTCCAGAGGAAAATTCTCTGTGCAGCCCTTGGAATTCTTCTCCCATCCCACCTTTGCCAGTGTTAATTCTCCAGCAATAAACTGAGCTGCACAGTGACATTTTTGGGCATGTTTTTATGGCCATCAAATGCACCATGATCCAGTTTTATATCCTTATCAAGCATTTTTTGGGGAAGAAACAACTTTTTTGCCCCCATTTGTGCTGGAGTGTCGTGCTGTGTGTATTGCCTGGGGTTTCACTGACACACACACAGGCAGAAAATGCCAATCCTCTGCAGCTGGAGAAATGCCAGGGTTAAAACTGAGCCATTTAGTGATGCACAAGGGCAGTTTCAAGCAGGAATCTGATTGCTGTTGGAGCAGATAACTGGTTTAATATCCTACCAGCTCTTGGAGGAGACATCACTCCTCAATTAATGATGCAGGGCTGAGTTTTCAGTAACAGGACACTGATGTCATGATACTGAATTAGCAGCAGGTTATTTTTGTTTTATTGGTTTTATTTCCAGACACAATGAGATTTATTAAAATAGCTCAGCCTTGGTTTGTTTTAAAGGTGAAACTCATTTAGAACTCAGCTGTGCCTTCAGATCTTCCATGAGTTTGGGTGCCCAACACCTGATAATTGTATTTTTAAATGGAATAACTGACCTGGCTCTCTCTGATGTCGAGCTCTGTGTGTTTCATTTTTCTCTTCTTGCAGCTGGAAGTGGATTGGAATAAAATCAAAGCCAAAATCGAGATGGAAATTGCTAAAGAGAGGGAACGAGCAGCAGCCAGTGCTGCAGGGAGGAGCAGTGTGACTGTGCAGCAGTAATTCACATTGTGGGCACCCTCAAAGTGCTGCTTCAGGATTTGGTACTGCTTTGGTGTAAAAAAAAGCCACAGCAAACATTTTGTTGGAATTTCTGTGGATTTGGATCCTTGGGTGACACACAGGATTAATCCTTTCCTTTCATTTTGAGCTGGGTTTGTGTTCTGGTGCCAGTGCTGACTGCATAAATGAGAAAAAAGGGAATGAACAGTTCCTCTCTCAGTGGTTTTAAATTTTCATTGCCATTAATATTCTTTAACCTGGGTTGCCTCTACTGAAATCACAATTTAAGCCCCAAGTTTGCAACCTCAGGGACCTCTCCAGACTTGTTTCAATTGCCCTAAAACAAACTGAGCAAACTGGAAGTGCTGAAAATGCAAAACAAAAGGAGCCTGAGCCTCTCAGGTATGAATATTTCCCTCACAGTTGTGGGAACACATATTTGTTAGTGAGTTCTTTAATAGATGATTTCAGATCATTTCAGCAACTCAGGTTTGTCACTGAGCAAAACATTCAGCAGTAAAAGAATTTTTTTTTGTTTAAAATACTTTGGAGTGTGCTTTCAGGGTTGTTGGAAGTAACAAACAGCATTTGTAGCATTTGATGTGTAAAATTGACAAGAATATTTCAAATAAGAGAATATTTCATATCTTTCTTTCTACCCAAAGCACTTGATTTGTAAATATTTTTTGAAATTTATATTATTTCATCGAGATACATTTTTCTTTGTTTCACACCCACTCCTGGCTGCATTCTCTTCATGTTATAAATATATTACCAGTTTATTCATCACTGACAAGGTTTATTATGTATCTTTCAAATGTTACCAGCAAAATGTTAAACATCTGTACATACAGCAAATTTGTAAATCATTGTGGGACCCTTTCTTGCACAGTTCATCTATTTCTTAATAAAACCAAATCAAAGGGGAGATTTTTAAGGTATCATTTTTAAGGTATTTTAAGGTATCATTTTTTAAGGTATCTGAGAGCTGCTGCTTGTGGGGATCTCCACTGAGTGCTAAAAAAAGAATATTTGGGGTGTTTTAATTACATTTGGAGGGGATGGGAGAAGTGTTTAATTCCATTTTTTATCACACACATCCAGTCCTGAGCATCCTGGTGTTAAAAAGTAAAATATTTTGGAAAAGCACTTTTACTCCCAGGTTCTAAATACAGTTATGACCCTGGGTATGAAACCTGAATTTCAGGATATTCTCAGGAGAAAATGTTCCTACATGGCTTTTCTGGCATTGTGGCAGGGATTTTAGGGATTGTAATTCCAAGGGAAGTGCCATCCATCCACACCAGGGGAGTTTGGAGCTGTTTTTAATGGGATTTCCAGAGTTTTGCATTGTATTTTTACCAATTTTCAGTTATTTCAGTATTAAGCAAAAATAAATAGCAGAAGGATACAGATGTTTCAGGTACATCTTGGTTACATTATTGCCCAGAATAAGAAATTATTTTTAAATTCTCTTCTAAAAAGAAATACCTCTAATTTAATTATTCACTACTTGATTTAAACCATCATGAACCAATCTAAGAAATAGAGATTAATTACCATGATTAAAATTCAGTTGTTTAGGTGCTGCTGTGATGGAACAATAATCAAAAATAACCGAAATTTTGCCATTGCAGGGTGGGAGCTGAGTTCATTCACTTCATTTATCCTTGGCCACAGTAAATCCTCTCTGATTACAAAAAGGGAGGATGAAAAATGCATCTTTAGGTGGAAAATAAATCCTCAAGTGAGGCAAAAGTAAAAGCTCAGATGGGTGTCAGGAACCTACTGCATATTTGTAATAGTTCAGAGGGAAAATTAAAAATAACTTTTGTTTTCTGGTTTTTAAGGCGATAAAACTTTGAGATCTGGATTTGTCTGTGGGATTTTACCCTTTGGGACTGGAGCAGGAGGAAGGTTTGAATCATCTGACATGAAAATTTGATTTTACAGATTATGTGGAACTATTTCCTGCAGAAAACCTGGTGATTGTTGCCTGATTCACTTCAGAATAGTCGCAATTATAAATGAGCAGCTATGGAAAAGCTTGAAGCTTTCTAAAATTTAATTCTGAAGTGTTAATAGGTGTTGATAGAAATATAAAGTTTGTATCACCCACAGCTGGGGGGAGGTTGGAGGAAAACAATTTACTATTTTTATATTATAGATATGGTTTTTAAATTGGTTTTTACATGTTTTTTATTAAACATTTTAAGACCTCCATTTCTTTAATTTCATGATTACAGAGATGAGGTTGACAGAGATGAGATTTTACTCTGCAGGGGATGGGAAAGAGCCAGGGAGGAAAAAGGTTTTTATGAATTGATCACATGTGAGAATCTCTATTTCCAAAGTTTATTTTTATTGATCCGAATCAATCAGGGGTTGCCTTGTGCTATAAAGTTTCCAATACTGGAATTTAACCTTTTTAATTTTAGTTCAGGTGCCTTTGCCCTCCTGTAAAAGTTTGGGAAAACAGGATGGGCTGGTACCTTCAGGGACAGAGAGGGATGGGTCTGCACAGAGCTTGGTTGTACAAAACAGTAAAATATTCCATTGTTTCTGCATTTTTCATGAAGGGTCTGCTAGGATTATTTTACTTTATGTAAAGAAATGACTGTGCTAGTTGGAGGCCTGCAGTTAGGAAAACCTAATCTGTATTTTAAATAAACAGGTTTATTTATGCAGGTTTAGCTTTGCCATTAGAGACACCTGGAAAAGAGGAAAGGGAAAGGGAAAGGGGAAAGTGCTCGTGGCTGCTGCTCCTGCACTGAGCACATCCTCAGCTCTGAGTGATGAAGTCAGGCTAGGACAGGAAAATAAAAGGTATTTAATGCAAGCTTTGGGCACTGAGCAGTTCATGTCAGAGAGCCGGGCTGAGCTGGGCTGGTGCTGCGGGAAGCATTCAGGGTCATGGAGGAGTTGCCAGCTGTGGCAGCAGCTGTGACATTCATGTCCCTGGGAGCTGTGACATTCGTTTCCCTGGGAGCTGTGACATTCGTTTCCCTGGGAGCTGTGACATTCATTTCCCTTGGGGCAGGAGGGCTCCCAGCTCCCCGCAGGGAGCAGGAGGTGCTGATATTTCATTTGCAGCTTTTGGAGGGGTTCCCTCCTTTTGCCCCGGCCAGGGGCACAGCCTGGTCCTGCTGTCCCAAAAGCTCCCTCTGGCCCCCGTGGGGGTCAGCATCACCCAGCGGTGTTCACACAGCAAAATCCCACAGCGAGCCATCCCAAAATTCCCGGGGAACGCGAGCCCAGGTGAGGGCAGCGGGGAATGCTGAACGAAACCGCAGCCGGGGATTCCCATCGCTCCGTGTCCTTGTGCTGGAGCTGATGTCCCCGAGTCACCTTCCTCCCTTCCAGCGCTGTGCCGTGTCCCTGGGAGGCGCCCTGGTGTCCTGCAGGTTGTGCCAGCGGCTCCGGGCGGCGTGTCGCTCTCCTCCGTGTTCTCAGGAATCACCGAGGTCCCTTGGCAGAGCCGGGTGTCCAGCAGGTGCGGGGCATTCCCGGGAGTCCCCAGTGTCCCTGGCAGGTCCCTTTGCAGAGCCCAGCAGGTCGCCCTGCGCTGTGGAGCGTTCCCGGGGCTCCTCACTGTCTGTCCCGCCAGAGAACGCTGCTGGATCCTGCCCGGGGTTCCGCCGCTAGGTCCCTCCTGGGACACCTGGGGCTGTCCGCTGTCCCTCCCGGGGGTCTGGAGGAGGACGAGGATGAGGATGAGGATGAGGATGAGGATGAGGATGAGGATGAGGATGAGGATGAGGATGAGGATGAGGATGAGGATAAGGATGGGGAGGGGAAGGCTGGGGCTAGAGCAGAGCTTCAGCTGGTGCATATCAATGTGACACTCCTGCCTTTACTGCAGCCACCATCATTCCCCGCAGCCGGGGTTTCAGCCCAGCATATGAGGGGCTTAAAGGGAGTTTTGACTCTGAAAGCTGCAGGGACACTGCAGCCCCCTGAAACCTGCCCATCAACAAACCAGAGTTCCACTCACACGGGGAAATTCAAAATGTGACATTGGTGCTTTGCACAATGGAAGTATTGTGTATGGGACACAGGAATATCTTCCTTGGGGCTGCTTGGGTCAGGGTATTATTCAAAGTAAAGAATCAGATTTTGCTTCACTTTTGCCATTGTTGCATTATTTCCTGTATGACTAATTTTTTTTTCCATCTCAAAAGAAATTAGCTCTTACTTCATAATGAAGTTTCTGAGAGCATTTCTTTTTAAATTAACATAATGAATTTTTTTGTCCAGTTAAAAGGGATGTTTTCAAACAAGACAGTAACCCAACTGAGGACACTCTAAGCTTAAACTACTGACAAGAGAAAAAGAGAAAGGTGATTTGTTCTGTGCAAGCAAAAGCAGAAATTTAACGATCAAATATGAAATTACAAATGTAAAACACTTTCACTTTATCCATCTGAGATGGTGTCATTGCAGGTTAAATTGGAGAAAAATTTGATATGGGGTTTTTTGATGGGAGAGTGTTCTCCCAGAATTATAGGATATTCTAGTTTTATAATAATGAAGTTTCTGTAACAATTTTGGTAAAGACAGCTGGTTCCTGTGGTTAGGAAAACAGAATATTTGGGATAGACTATGGACACAGGCAGTGGGGAGCTGTGGGATTGTTGACCTCCCTCCCAGGTCTCCCACAACAGCTTTTGGTGCTGACAAAATCCTTGCCCAACAGATGCAACCGCGGCTTTATCAAGGACTTTGGTGCCACTACAACCCCTGTGCCTGAAAAGGCCCTTCCTGCTGCACACTTCCTGCTGCCGCCCTGCCCGGCACCGTGCTCAGGGCTTGTATCTCTGTCAGCTGAGAGGTGAATCAAAGCCCTTCAGGAGTCCGGAAAAAGTGTAACCTGCTAGTGCTGTGTCCTCTGGTGTGGTGTGTGTGGGTTTAGATAAATACCTCCAGCAGACGTTGGAAGGTGATAGTGAATGTGATTGTTTCATACAGAAAAGCTCCATAATTATGCTGGTGTAGAGTCCAATAGGTGGGTTTTCAAAAGAAATTAGGAACTCAAGGAGTATTGCAAATGTGTGTGGAGCTGGATGGCTGCTTTAGGCATGTAATTATTCTAATTCGGGTATGTAAACGAGATAATTGTACATGGAAGCAGCTAATTGAGCAAATTTTAATTTGCTTTTACCTGTGCAGACACTCAGGAGAGATGGGAAGAGCTCGCTAGGAGTACGTGCCTGTGCATTTCTAGTGGAGGCAGATTTATCTCCTGCTGTGCATCCCCCATAACTGCCTGTGGATCCCATACAGAAATGGTTCTGGATCCCATACAGAACTGCCTCTGGATCCCACACAGAACTGCCTCTGGATCCCATACAGAAATGGTTCTGGATCCCATACAGAAATGGTTCTGGATCCCATACAGAACTGCATCTGGATCCCACACAGAACTGCCTCTGGATCCATACAGAACTGCCTCTGAATGGAGGAGATCCCACAGTTTCAATGCCCCAAGCCATGCCAGCATGCTGATCCCCCCTTCCCTTCCCTTCCCTTCCCTTCCCTTCCCTTCCCTTCCCTTCCCTTCCCTTCCCTTCCCTTCCCTTCCCTT
>JAWMQZ010000013.1:1607197-1626435 GCA_035584835.1 Tangara arthus | reverse complement strand
TCCTGAGGGAGCTGGGAAGGGGCTCAGCCTGGAGAAAAGGGGGATCAGGGGGGATCCTGTGGCTCTGCACAGCTCCTACCAGGAGGGGACAACCGGGGGGATTTGGGATCTTATCCCAGAGAGCAGGGACAGGAGAACAGGGAATGGCCAGGGCAGGCTGAGGGTGGATTCTGGGATAAATCCAATGTTTTTCAGACGAAATGGGAGCAAAAAGCTTGACAGACCAACAGCTGCTGGTGATTGCCAAGCTGCTGGACCGGCACTGGAGGGAGATGGCCATCGAGTGCCTCCAGATGGAGATGAAGGACATCGATGACATCCGGGCCGTGGAGGACAACGTGACCATGCAGAAGCTGCTGATGCTGACCAAGTGGAGAGACAGGGAGCAGGGCCAGGGCACTGCAGAGGCTCTGCAGAGGAGCCTGGGGGAAAAAGCCACCTACGAGATCCTGCAGGCACTGCAAGGTATCAGCTCCTGGGGAATGAACCCATCCTGACTCAGCTGGGGTTGGGAATTCCATCAGGGAATTTACCAAATCACCACTGCACCCTTTGTTCTGGAGGTCAAAACTGTCTCCCTTCCACTTCCAGCAGTGACTTCATTTCTTGTGGTGTTTTTATCCTTCAGGGATGGGTACAAAATGAATATTTTTGCTCCAGGTGTGGAGAGCACTCCCAGCATGACCTGGGTGTCCAGAGGAGCTCTTGGGATTTTCTGGAAGTCCTAAGAGGAGCTGTTTGGGTCTTTACTTCAGGAATGGTTAATTAATTGTTAATTAACACCTTCCCTGATGGAGGACTTGGTGGTTCCATGATTAATTCTCCCTGGAAAGAACCTGGCTGGAAAAGGTGGAGAGCTCTCCCTTGCAGACTCTGTGCCACAGCCTTGTGCTGCCTCAGGGCAGAGGGTTTAACACATTTATTTTTCAACTTAAACATTTTTAAATCTGATTTCTCTCAGTTTGAGTCTTGCAGGAGCTTCCAGAGATCCCACAATCCAGGTGTGTCTTTCCATTCCCTCAGGTTTCCTGGCTCAGAGCTGAGCCAGCTGGAAGGAGGAGGAAGAGGAGGAGGAGGTGGGAGCTTCCCAATCCAACCATTCTGCTCCCCTGGGATCCTGCTGGGGCTCAGGAATGTTCCTGGTGGGAAGTTCAGGCAGGATCCTCCAGAGAAACGTGAATGGAGTTTGGTGTGGGCAGGAGCCACTTCCAAGGCTGTCAGGAGAGGTGGATCCCAGAATTCTGGGCTTCACCCCCAGGCAAAGCCACTCCAGGAGGACACAAACACTGGGAGAAGCCACTTGATCTTTTTCATCACCTGGAAAAGATTTTTATTTCCTTCAGGGAAAAACAGGGAGAAGAATTCCCCTGGAACCTTTCATCCCCTTCCAAAGCCACTGAACTGCCAGAATCGTGAGGTGCATTGGATTTCTCATGGATCAGGGAAGAATAATCCGGAACTTGTACCAAATTCCTTGGCATAATCACTGTATATATGGAATTACTGTACAGATCCTGTGCATCCAGTCCTTGTTAAGCTGTGGTTCTGCTTCCTGAGATTCCCAAAGATGGGAACACCACTGTGAACTCCAGGCAGCTCGGAATTTCCCCATGGAATTTCTTCTCCCCTCTTTTCTGTATAGCTTGTCTCCGTTTTTTTACGTTTTGTAATTCCTTTTTTTGTATAGAAACTTTTTATACTTCTTTTTAATTTTTTTTACTTGATTTATTCGAACTTGGATAGAATTTAGGTTCTTAAAAATGTGAGGAGCTGAAATCCCTGTGCTGCAGGATTGGAAAAGAATTGGGAAAAATGGAACTTGCAGAAGAGAGAAGTTACCAGATCCAGGACTGTCTTGTTTTTAAGGCTGTGGGATAATTGGGATCATCTTCTTCTGTGTATGTTTGGGAAAGGAAAACATACTTTTGAAAAATAAGGATTAAACAGGAAAAATTTCCATTATTTCCATCTGAATTTTGATTTTTGTTTCAGTTGGATGAAGTGTTGGGAAGTTGTTGATTTCCAGGGAAGAGGAGGAGGATGGAAGTTGTTCCTCAACCTCTGGAAAAGCTGGAGGTGCCACCAAAGGCATCCAAGGGTTTTTTTGGGATGGAAATCCCAAAATCTCCCATCCCATTCCAACCCCTGCCAGGGGCAGGGACACCTTCCCTATCCCAGGTGTTTCCAAGAGGGAAACTTGGATTTTGAAGCCAGTTACAGGGAGGTGCCTTCCCATGGCAGCAATATCCCAAGTATTGCACAGGATTCATGGTGGATCCCAAGGGACAAAAAAATCACCGTGGTTTTGAAGGAAACCTTGATTTTATTAGGCAATAAATAGAATAAATAGGGAATATCATAAATAAATCATGGGCTAGAATGGAATATCATCATAAATAAATCAGGGGATAGAATGGAATATCATAAATAAATCCAGGAATATCATCATAAATAAATCAGAGAGTAGAATCATAAATAAATCAGGGAATATCATCATAAATAAATCAAGGAGTAGAATGGAATATCATCGTAAATGAAGGAATATCATCATAAATAAATCGGGGATTATAATCATAAATAAATCGAAGAATATAATAATAAATAAATCAAGGAATATCATCATAAATAAATCAGGGAATAGAATGGAATATCATAAATAAATCCAGGAATATCATCATAAATAAATAATGAAATAGAATGGAATTTCAAATAAATCAAGGAATATCATCCTAAATAAATAATGAAATAGAATGGAATTTCAAATAAATCAAGAAATATCATCATAAATAAATCAAGGAATATCATCACAAAGTGGAATAGAATGGAATATCATCAGAAATTAAGGAATATCATCAGAAATGAAGGAATATCATCATAAATCATGAAATAGAATGGAATCTCTAATCAAGGAATATCGTCATAAAAATCAGGGAACAGAATGGAATGTCATCCCAAATAAATCATGGAATAGAATATCCTGAGTTGGAAGGGATCCCCAAGAAAAGGAATTATCATGAGCAGCTCTCAGTTCCTGAGGAACCAGCAGAATAAATATGGATAAATCAGAGTCAGGAATGTTTTGGTGCTCAGCTGTAGCTTAAATCCCAAAACCCCAGGAATTTAACAAAGCTTAAAACTCCCTAAAAACACCCTGTGGGAATTCCGTGGGGTGCTGGGTGTGTGTTTTCCCCCAGGATGTCCCGGGATCAGGGGGAGCTGAGGAAGCTCAGCACCCTGGAGATGGTGACGCTGCGGATGCGCAGGGCCTGGAGCATCCCGCAGAGCCGCAGCCGCTCCGCGAACCGCGCCGATCCCAATGATCCCAGTGATCCTGATGGTTCCAATTCCAATGATCCCGATGATCCCGATGATCCCAATGATCCCGATGATCCTGATGATCCCAATGATCCCAATGATCCCAATGATCCCGATGATCCCGATGATCCCAATGATCCTGATGATCCCGATGCCAGCGGCGCCTCCGGAGCCTGCCCGGTGCTGCTGCCCAGGGCCTGCAGGGGTTGGAAAACGGCTCAAACCCCAAAATTCCTGGGATTTTCACCCCCTCAGGGATGAGCGGCAAGAGTGGAATGTAAGGATGGGTCAAGGGAAAATTTGGGAGGGTTGATTTATCGTTAATAGGGAAAAGTTTGGGATATTAATTTAATCACCATATTTAATTTATGGTGAATAGAGTGAGGGAAGAATTTGGGATATTTAATTTGTCATAAATAGACTGAGGGAAAATTTGGGATGTTTAAATTATCATTAAAAGGGAAAAATTTGGGATATTTAATTTATGGTGAATAGAGTGAGGGAAGAATTTGGGGTATTTAATTTGTCATAAATAGACTGAGGGAAAAATTTGGGATGTTTAAATTATCATTAAAAGGGAAAAATGTGGGATGTTTAAATTATCATTAAAAGGGAAAAATTTGGGATATTTAATTTACGGTGAATAGAGTGAGGGAAGAATTTGGGATATTTAATTTGTCATAAATAGATTGAGAGAAAAATTTGGGATGTTTATCATTAAAAGGGAAAATTTTGGGATATTTAATTTGTCAAATAGACTGAGGGAAAAATTTGGGATGTTTAAATTATCATTAAAAGGGAAAAATTTGGGATATTTGATTTGTCATAAATAGAGTGAGGGAAAAATTTGGGATGTTTAAATTATCATTAATAGAGTGAGGGAAGAATTTGGAATATTTAATTTGTCATTCATAGCGTGAGGGAAAAATTAGGATATTTAATTGATCATGAATAGAGTGAGGGAAAAATTTGGGATGTTTAAATTATCATTAATAGAGTGAGGGAAAATTGGAAATATTTAATTTGTCATTAATAGGATACATTTTGAAGTATTTAATGATAGCACTAAAAGACTCAGGATAAAATTTGAAATATTTAATGATAGCATTAATAGGGTACATTTTGAAATATTTATTTGATGCTGAATAGAGTGAGGGTCAAATTGGAAATATTGAATCGATCATTAATGAGGTAAGTTTTGAAATATTTCACTACTGCATTTATAGACTGAGGCTAAAATTGGATTCATCAACCTTTAACCCATCCTGTGTCACACCTGGTGCAGCAGGTCTGTTAGATTTCAATATTTGGAGGAGAAATTGAGGTTTTCCTTCCCCAGTTGCTGAATTTTGGGGTCTGTGGGACAGGAATCCTCACCTCCATCATCCCATCGAGAGCTGCCAGCAGCTGGGGGTCAGGCAGGCTCCTCAGCTGAGCCCTGTAGGCTCTCACGTCCTCAGAGATGCCCTGCAGGCATTTTCCCTGGGGAAAAGAAATAGAATTGTCAGGAAATAAATAGAATTGTCAGGAAATGTGGGAATCTGCTGCTCCTTTTAACACACAAGAAGAAAAAGAAGGAGATTTTTTGGGAAATCTCTATTTACCTCATCAAAAGTTGATTTTTCCAGGACTGGGCAATTTCCAGGCTGCAAATTGAACCAGAATTAAGATTTGTGATTTAATGGGAGTGTGGATGATAATTCCATGAAACCATGAGGTAAAATTTAAATGTTATCTGTAATTTCTCTGTGTTTTACCCCTGGATCCTCAGCTGTGCAGGCTCTGAGGGTGTTCATCTGGTTCTCGGTGATGTCGTGCAGATCCACCTCCTCAAGGGTGCATTCAAACCCCAGGGTGTTGGATTCCTGGGGTGAAAAGGGAATAAAAAAGGGTCCTTGGCAGCTTCATGGGGCAATTTCTATATTTTTATACATTTATCTGCAAATAGACACAATTTGATACACAGACACAATTTCATGTATCTGTGCTCAGATGAACCCCAGGAATGAGGCTCTGTGGGGACTGTGGTTAAATATTGAATACAGGAAATAGCTTGGGGACCATCTCTGTGTCCTTGAGACCATCTCTGACATCTTGGGGACCATCTCTGACATCCTGGGGACATCCCTGCCCTCCTGGGACCGTCTCTGCCGACACGGGGACCAAAACTGCTCCAGCATTTCCAGGTTTGGTGTCACCACTGTCCCATCTCCACCCTTTTGGGTACCACCACTGGCTCCTCACTGGCTTTTGGGTACCTTCACCACCTATCTGGGTACCACCTGTGCTCCATCCCTGCCTGGTTTGGTGCCACCCCTACCCATCCCTGCCCTCCTGGGTGTCACCACTGCTCCATCCCTGCCTGGTTTGGTATCACCCCTACCCATCCCTGCCCTCCTGGGTGCCACCTGTACCCCATCCCTGCCCTCTTGGATACCACCAGTGCTCCATCCCTGCCCTCCTGGGTACCACCCCTACCCCATCCCATCTCCCCACATCCTCCCTGTCCCGTCCCGTACCCCGCTCACCTTCAGCCTCTGCGGGGCGGCGTTGGCGGCCTCCAGGAGCTGCCGGGAGCGGTTGAGGCAGCGGGCGGGGCCCGTCAGTGCCGGGTCAGGGCTGGGCAGTGCCCGGTCCGGTGCGGTCAGTGCCGGGTCAGGGCTGGGCAGTGCCCGGACCGCGCTGGGCAGGGCCCGGGCCGGGGGCAGCAGCAGCAGCAGCAGCAGCAGCGCCAGGCACAGCAATGCCTGCCCGCGGCCGCCAGGCGGCGCTGCCCGCCCGCTCCCGGTGCCGCTCCCGGAGTTATTCCCGGAGTTATTCCCGGTGCTGTTCCCGGTTCTCCCCATGCCGTTCTCGCCGCTGCCGCTCCACTCCATCTCGCTGCCGTCCGTCCCCGCCGGGGACAGCTCTTATAGAGCCGCCGCAGCCGCGGGATTTCCCCCCGGGCCGGCCGCGCTCATCCCGAGAGCGGCGGGGCCGGGAATCCCGCACGGCGCTGGGGCGGGCCGGGCACAGCTGGAGCTCCTTCCTCGGGCTCTGCAAGCACGAAGGGCTTCCAGAAAAGTGGGGTTGGTTCGGGTCAATAGTGCGATAAACTTCCATGGAATCACAACATCGTGGAATGGTTTGGGTTGGAAGGGACCTTAAAGATCCCGCCATTCCAATGGCAGGGATTCCACTGCGCCGGCCTGGCCTTGGGCACTGCAGGGATCCAGGGGCAGCCACAGCTGCTCTGGGAATTCCATCCCAGGGCCTCCCCTCCCTCCCAGCCAGGAATTCCTTCCCAAAATCCCACCTAAACCTCCTCCTCTCTCAGTTTGAAGCCATTCCCTCTCTGTTCTGTCACTCCATCCCTCAGAAATTGTCTCTCTTCAGCTTTCCCATCTCTATTCTTTATCCTGCTTTCCTCTCAAGGAAAAAGTGACAGGACAAGAAGAAACAGCCTCAGGTTTCACCAGAGGAGTTCGTGTTGGGTATCAGGGAATATTCCTTCATGGAAAGGGCTGGAAGGGGCTGCCCATGGCAATCCCCATCCCCGGAGGGATTTAAAGCCCTGGGAAGGTGGCACTTGGGGACAGGGCTCAGGAATGGCCTTGGCAGTGCTGGGGGTGGTTGGACTGAATGAACTTTGAGATATTTTCCTGCCTAAACCATTCCACGATTCTCTGATTCTCTAACGACAAACTCTCACTAGTGAATGTTTGTGAAAACCTGCCTGAATGTTTGATTTTGCACAAATACTTGGAATAATCAACAAATATTTCAGTATGGTCTCCTATTTTTGGCGGCCATTCTCAGCTGCCCCAAAAGGCTGCAGAAAACTTTTCTGTGCATTGGGACTGCCATGAAGTCACTGGGATTTTTGCTGTCAAACTGGAAGGGAGCAGGATGAATCAAGAGTTTTATATTGCATTTTCAGGTTCTTTGTATTTTCACTGTTTCCTATAAGAAGCCTGTGGCGTGTCCTGAGACTTCTTTTATCCCCACTACCAGCAGTGCCTCATTTTCCAATTTCTCTCTGTGTTTTCCACTCCTGCCCCGTCACTCCACCGTGGGCTGTGGTTTCCAGCTCGTGTAGGAGCCGCGGCTTCTGAGAGCCAAAAGCGAAAGAGAATTTTGGGATGTGCAGCAGGGCTGTTCCTGAAAGGCACCACTTTGGCTTTCCAGGTTTCTCAGTCCCTGCTCCACGAGGTTTCCCAGCAGGGTCAGAGCTGGGCTGGGATTTGGGGTGAATTTTCGGCTCAATTGGGATATATCCTAATGATATCCTACAGATCTCTCCTGGAATTCTTGCTGGGATCCCTGGCAGTGTCCCAGGCCAGGCAGGATGGGTTTGGAACACCCTGGGACAGTGGAAGGTGTCCCTGCCCATGGCAGAACGGGATAGGATTGATTGTCCCTTCCAACCCAAACCATTCCAGGATTCTGGGATTTGAATTCTGGTGAGTGGAAATTTTTTCCCAATGGAAGAAGAAATCCATCTTCTCCTCCTTCACCTCAAAGCATCCTCTGCTTGACCTGGCTTAGCCTGAATGAAAAATCTTGATAATTAATATTTATATTAATCATATTAGAGCAAAAGGATTTGTTTTATACATTATAATCTATTTAAATAAGAATTACTCCTTAAGCAAGTGCAGTCCCAGAGGATTGGGAAGCGATGCTGAAATGGAATGGGAATAATTAAAGATCTGTGATGTTCCTTCGTATTTATTTCATGGAATCATAAAATCAGGGCATTTTTTAGGTTGAAAGGGACATTAAAGCTCATCCAGTTTCACCTTCCACTGTCTCAGGCTGCTCCAAGCCCCAAAATCCAGCCTGGCCTTGGACAATTCCAGGGATCCAGGGGCAGCCACAGCTGCTCTGGGCACCCTGTGCCAGGGCCTGCCCAATATAATAAATATAGAAAATTTAATAAATATAGTAAGTATAATAAATACAGAAAATTTAATAAATATAATAAGTATAAGAAATATAAAATAATAATATAGATAATACAGATATACGGACAATATAGATAATAAATATCACATCTATTATATATAAATATATATATATATAAAATGTATAACTGTTAAGTTATAAAAGTGTTAGCAGCTGTATGATTTTTCCACAAGAAAATATAATTCCACTGCCTGCATTTCAACCTGAAATTACTTTGGTTGGAATTATCCTCCAGAGAAAAGTAAGGCTCATTCTGGGTCTCTATAAATTTAGATTTGATCTAATGCAGTCAGAATTTGGGGAATCCCTGCTCGGGGCTCTGCCCTCCCCCAGATCAATACCCAAAAATGCTACTTGAGACAGAAAGGGAAAGCACAGATCAGAAAGAAACCTGGTGAGAAAAGCCCCAAAGCCCCAGCCCTGGGCTCAGTTTGGTTTTGAGGCCTGGAGAGTTGAGAGATGAGAAATGGGATCAGCTCCAGCCTCACTCTTCTGAAAAAGCGGGAGGTTCCTGGAAATGTCCTGCCTTTGATTCACCCTTGGCTGCTCTCCCCTCCAATAAACAGAAATTGAATTTTTGGCTTTGTTTTGGCCAAAGGACCAAAGGTTTCCAGGTAAGAATTGTGGGCATCACCCTTGCTTTGAGGGAAATGAGGTGTGGGGATGTTTCCTGCCAGCTGTGGGGTGTTGTTCCTCCTGGAATTCAAAATTAGATGGATTTTCCTCATTAACGGGCTCCAAACCCCTTGGGAAGGTCATGGAGTCGCTCATGACATCCTCGGTGGGAAGGGTTTGGTGCTTTGTAGGGCAGCCTTATTGCCTGGCATTGGAAATAGCAATAATTTTACAGCTCTAATTAAGCAATAATTACAGAGAAATAGAAATTAAAGCTGGAGGGTGATTCAATCCCACCCAGGCTAATGGGCAGCTGTAGACAGAGATCACTGCTCTGTTAGAAAAATGGGAAAATATCTCATGGAATGGGATTTCTGGATGCAATAAATAAAAGTGACCTGATCCTATTTGCCACTCACAGAACTTGTGGAATATTGAACCATTTATTTGCCTCTGGATCATTCTTTGGGAAGCTCCAAGGTCAGATTTATCACCAGAGGAGCCTCACTGACAGAAGCTCTTTCTGATTTGGGTTGGGAACTGATGGCTCCATAAAATAGGAGAAAAAAGGGTCAGGAGAAACTTTCCTGGTGTTTTTGTGGCTGTTGGTCGTGATTCCTCAGGGAATTCCCTGAAACTCCCAATCCCCAACCACTGCTTTTGCTGGTATTTCATCAGGGGGTGATTAAATGGTGTTTCTGGAGCTTTCTTGGGCTGCTGGAAGCTCTAAAATCCTGGCTCAGTCACCTGCATCTCTTGGCTCTTTTTTTTTCCAGTTGCCACCAGAATTCCTGAAATTTCCCCATGATCACTACTGGTTCCTGGCTCCTGGATTCCTGGGAGCACCCAGCTTGGGATCCCCAAATTCAGAGGTTGCTCTTTGCAGGCTCCAAAGCTCCAATCCCCTCTCCAGGGGAAGGGATTCGTCCAGGGAAAGGGGTGAAGCCGCTGGGAACCCCTGGGGCAGGGCTGGGATTCCCTAAAAAGCCCTCAGGGAGCATTTGGGACAGGGAATTTCTCCCACTGAGTTGGGAGGAGCAGAGACCAGGGAGAAACTCTGCCCTGGGAGGGTGAGGAGGCCCCAGCCCAGAGAAATTGTGGATTCCCAGAGAAGTTTGGGATCCCCCATCCCTGGAATTGTCCAAGGTCAGGCTGGATGGGGCTTGGAGCAGCCTGGGATAGGGGGAGGTGGAACTGGATGATCTTTGAGGTCCCTTCCACCCCCAACAACCCAAACCATTCCATGATTTAGTGATTCTATGGAATAAACACAGAGGAACATCACAGCCCAGCCCACAGATTCAGGATTATTCCCATTCCCTGCCCATGGAACTGGGATTTAATGTCCCTTCCCAACCCAACCCATTCCAGGATTTTATGGCTCCCTGTGGGTCCCTCAGCCCTGTGAGGTTTGTTTGAAATTCCCACAGAATTAAGAGGAATAAAAACCTCCAGGAGCTGCAGGGAGAGCTGCATCCCCTGGAAATTTGGGGATGCTGTGAGCTCATCCTCCCTGGGCCTGGCCCAGAGCTGTGGGTGAGGCCAGAGGTGATGCCAGCTGTGCCCGTGGTTTCGTGCCACTTTCGGGGAGCTCTTTCTCTCTCACTTTCAGTTTTCACCCTTGGCAGGGTTTCTCAGCTCTGGGTGCTTTTTCTGCTCCCTATGCCCCCCTGTCACCTCCTGGCTGTGGGTGCTGCGCTGGGCAGGCAGCAGGAAAGCAGGGATGGGGAAAAGCAGGAGTTTTGTCCTTGCTGGGGTCGGATTTGCCCTTTCACCTCACACTGGATTTGCAGGTGGAGAAAAGAATGAAATCTGATCCTGGATGAGCAGGAGCTGATCAGGGAGATTTATTTCAGCATTTCTTTGAGGTACCATAATTTCCCAAGTGCCATTAATGATGGAATTGTCCATTCCTGAGGAAGCTGTGCCAGGCCAGCAGCTGAGGAAGCCCAGGAGATGCAGAACTCAGAGCCTGCAGAGCTCGGGGCCACCTGGGAGCTCTGGGGTGACCCACGGGCACAGAATTCCCTGGGTTCCTGTCCCAGGGCCATGGGTTTGGCAGGAGTGACCCCCAGGAATGCTGTGCCCAGGATTTCACTGCTGCTCCTGCGGGCTGGGCACTCTCCTGGCAGGAATTCACCTCCCCGGGCCAAATGTTGTGGTTTTGCTGTGCCTTGGTGAGGAGAAAAAGGGAATTAGTGCAATTCGGGAAGGGAGGAGCTGACCTAGAGCAGGTTAGAGCTGCCAGAGTTCTGTGGGGAAGGTGGGGAAGGGATCTTTAGTCCTTCCCACTCAAGAAGTGGGAAAGGTGCAGGGAAGCCACAGGGGGAATGGATTCCCACTGCCAGAGGGCAGGGATAGCTGGGAATCTGGGAGGAAATCCTTCCCTGGGAGGGTGAGGAGGGGCTGGGGTGGAATTCCAGAGCAGCTGTGGCTGCCCCTGGATCCCTGACAGTGCCCAAGGCCAGGTTGGACACTGAGCTGGGAGCAGCCTGGGACAGTGGGAGGTGTCCCTGCCGTGGGAATGGGGTGAGATTTCCCTTCCTAAACAAACCATTCCATGATTTTGGGATGATTTCTGATTTTGGGATGATTCCAGATTTGGGGACGATTTCTGATTTTGGGATGATTCTTGGAGCTGGGGAGGGCAGCCAGCTCTGCTCTGGGTGCCGTGGCTCTCACAGAGAGCACAGGAATGCCCTGGTTTCCCCATCCCAGGATGTGGGTGACAGCCAGGACTCCCTCTCCTTCCAGGGGCAGCTGCTGCCCAGGAGGAGCTGGCAGAGCCAGGAGATCCCTCCTGCCCTGTGGCTCCTGTGGCAAAAATAAACCCTGCATTTCCTGCAAATGCTGCAGAAAATGAAAAGGGTTTCACTCAAATCCCGTGAGCAGGGCAGTGGGAGCCGCAGAGCTCAGGGCATTTCCCCAGCTGGAGCTGTGGGAAAATAAACCAGAAATAAACCAAACATAAACATTCAACATAAATACACCCCAATCTGGAGGGGAAATTCTGTTTTAGGAGCCGTGGGTCTTTGTGGAATCCCAAACCATTCCCAGTGGGCTGAGCTGCTGGAGCAGCCCAGCTGCTGGGTTGCCCAGCCCTGGTGGCATCTCCCAACCCCAAACTCTCCCTGGCCATGGGCACGGGGGCTGAGTCCCCTCCCTTCCCACATGCCAAGGTGCAGGGTGAGGGGTGAGAGGTGTTGGGTTTGGGGCTTTTTTTCCTATCTTTAAGATTGAAAAAAAATTCAGTCTTAATTTTCAATCAAAAAACTTTTCTATCTTTAAGATTTTTTCCCAAGATTGGGGTTGAAGGTACTTGAGATGATTGTGTTTAGACTTGGGTGTTTATTATTTTTATTTATGTTACAGACTTAAAGGGTGTGAGTTCTGTAGTTCCTCACCAACAAGGTACAAAATGGTTATCAATCTTTTGTTGTAAGGTTTTTTAAGCTTAAACTATCTAATTAAGAAATGATACTTATGTTATTTTTAACTTAATAACTAATCAATTAAAGTCTGCAATGAGGATTTTTCTGTTTAATTACAAAATACTACTCAAACTTATGAAGAAGAGGGAGAAGAAGGACTAGTTTCTGGTTTAAAACTTTTGTTTTATATAGATTATTATATTCTAAAACTTTAAACTTGAAGTTTTCTACTTTGTGATATTACACACTTTTAATTAAGTACACAATTGTAATTCTAGTGTTGTCATTCCATTTTGGGATCCTTCTCCACAGCCTCAGGTCAATGCAGTGCTCTCCTGGGAGTCAGAGTCTGTCAGCACACAAAGTGTGAAATTGCATCCAGGGCTCCAGCAATGGGGAGTTCTGGATGCTGAGAATTCCCCACTCCCAAAAATCCCTGGTTTGGGAGTGCAGAGCCACGGTCCAGCTCTGGTCCTTTCTCTGGGTCATTCCCTGAGCCAGGAGGGGTTATTGGGTTATTCCAGCAGAATTCCCTCAGCACCAGTGGGACTTTCCCAAATTGGTGTTTGGGTGTCAGCCCTTTGTCCACAGTGGAACACAGAGCAAGGGAGACCCAGAGCAGGATTTTCTCCTGGAAAAACCCAATTCCCCCAGGACAGGAGAGGAAACCAGCAGTGGGTGAGTGGGAGAACAAATTCTCTCCAGCCAAAGGCACTTGGCAGGGGATGGAATTCCAGCCTTTCCAGGCTGGGTTCTGTGGGACTCCCCAGTTCCACCTGGGAGAACACCTGGGAAAATTCCTTCTCCCACAGCCCTGCCTGGAAGCAGAGGAGAGCTGAGCTGAGCTGAATTGAGCTGAGCTGATCTGAGCTGAGCTACCTGGAACAGCCCCAGAGATCCACATAAAACTGCAATTCCCATTTTTCAGACAGATGAGGATGCTTCGCTCTGTTTAAGGCGAGTTTCCTCCCCAGAAATGCTTCCCTTGGGAGGCTGTGCCTGGGCTTTGCTCCCAGCCCTCCATGGCAATTTCTCCATCAGCAATCCCAGCCTGGCATCAAACTCCAAAATCCACAGAGCAGGACTGGCTGGGATGGGTCAGAACCTTGTGGCACCACCAAAAATTGGGATAAATCCTTTTCCATCCATTCTTTCTTTTTTGTCGTCCATAGCAAAATGAGACTTTAAATGATATTTTCCCACTGGGAAGGAGCTGATCTGAGGGAAGAGGGAAGGGCTGATCCCACCAAGGGACTGGAAAAGCAGATTTTAGCCAGTTTGATCCCATTTGGATTGGAAAGTTCCCCGTGCTGTGGGCACAGAGACGTCCCTGCTCACCCCTGGAGCAGCAGAGGAGGAAGAGAGCCCTGCACTTGAGGCTTTCCTTTGGTTTATGGGAAGAGGGAAGAGAAACTGGCTGGGGAGAGGCGTGGGATGTGCGGGGAAGCGGGAGGGACGTCAGCTGCAGCCCAGGGAGCTCCCCTGGCCTGGAGGGAACATCTGGGAGCTGTGCACCCTCCCGGGCAGGGTGGGAGGCACAGGGATGGCCTGGAAGGGGCTGGGGACAGAGGGCACACGGAGGGAGTGTCCCCTCACCCCAAGGTGCCCCATCTGAGCCTACCTTCGTTATCACAGGCTCATTAGTGCTTCTGGTTTGGAGCGTGGAAAAGAAGAATAAAAGAGTAAAACCATGTGTGTGGTTTTGATGGGATTATGGAATGGTTTGGGTTGGGAGGGACATTAAAAATCATCTCATTCCATCCTGCCCATGGCAGGGACACCTCCCTGTGTGCCAAGCCCTGTCCAGCCTGGCCTTGGGCACTCCCAGGGATGGAACAGCCACAGCTTCCCCTCTTTTCCATGCTCCCAGCCCATGGTGCTGCCTCTGTGTCCGGGGAGATGCTGCTCAGCACGCCTCGGAGCTGCTGGAGAGGAGGAGCCTAAAAAAGGGCAGGAAATCCCCAAAAGGGGGACCCCAACCACAGGGCTTCCCTGCCAGGAAGCAGCTGGCTCATAAAGCTCACCCCAGTTCCCAAGGGTGGTGGAATTCCCATCAGTACAACCTTGCCTCAGGTAGGAGGAGGATTTGGGGGTTGTTCTTTATTTAATGCAGCATTTCAGGCTCTTCATGCACCGGTGGGTTTAGGGTGAGACTTAAAAATATTACGGGATGCTGTGGATTGAGACCAGCTGGACAAAATTCCCAGCCTGGCATCGTGTGGGAGAGGGTTTATGCTTTTTTGGGAATCAAAAACCCACCCAGGAGGGTGCAGGAGGCTCCAAGTGGGACCAAGAGCCAGGAACAAAACACAAAACCAAAACCTTGCTCAGAAAGCACACCAGATCCTTAACATAAAACCAAAACCTTGCTCAGAAAGCACACCAGATCCTTGTGTTTCAGAAATATCCTTTAATCCATCAATTCCAGCATTGCCGTCACCCACGGCACCCCTCAGAGCCAGAGCAGGATTTTCTCCTGGAAAAACCCAATTCCCCCAGGAGAGGAGGGGGAAACGAGCAGTGGGTGAGTGGGATAACAAATTCTCTCCAGCCAGTCCAAGGCACTTGGCAGGGGATGAAATTCCAGCCTTTCCAGGCTGCCTCATCCCAGTGCTCCAGAGCTGGAGGGGTCCAGGGGAGCTCTGCGATTCCCCAGGAGCACCCTGGGGCTTGTTTGCTTTTTTTTTTTGTATTTTTTCCCTTAAAGCTGAGAGCAAACTTTGTGTACTTGGGGTTTTTCATGCTTTGGATGCAGCAGGAGGCAGCTCCTCCCTGAGACCCAGAGGCAGGGCATCCATGGAGAGCTTTTGGGGTCAGACACTGCAAATTTGGGGGTTTTGAGGGAAAATTTAACTTTTAGAGGGAATATTTAAACCTAGCAGCTCTCCCCATGTGCAGGCAGCCACCCAAGAGCTGCAGGGAAGCCAGCATCCCAATATTTCTCTGTATTTTCTGCATGGATTTAAAAATAAGGAAGAAAAGGGTTGACTTTTTTATCCTGGCCTGCAGGTGAGGGCTCCTAATCCATCCAATTGCTAAATTCTTATTAAACTAATCCATCCCTGCTCCCTAAATTAAACCAACCACCATCCCAGCCCCCAAACCCCTCTCAGGGCTTCTTCCAACTCTGCCCTTTCTGCAAAAAAAAAGGGGGAAAAAGTAATTTAATGAAAGAAAAAAGTGCTTTAATAGAAGCCATTCCTGGCAGGGGATGAAATTTTAATGCAGCTGAGGCCTTTTGCAAACACCCTGAATAAGTCATCAGGCAGAGCCTTGGCTGGGATGGATTTGCCCCCGAGGAAATGAGAATTAAAAGGTAAAAAGCTGCTGGGAGCACCAGGCTGGGACTTAGGAAGGGCTGGCTGGGTTCATCCAGCTTTAAATCCAATAAAGGAGGGATGGAGACAAATTTATTGTGTCCCAGTGTTCCCCTCTCCTACAGGCAGCCTCTCTTACAGGCAGAGCAAGGAATTCCATATTTAATCCATTTAATTTGCTGCCCATTTTTTAACATAGATTATTCTTTTTATTTCTAGAATTTCATTTAAATGTTCAGCCCAGACAATGAAATATAAAAAACCCACCTGGGGTGTGTGTCTGCTGCTTCCAACCATCACAAATTCAGGGCTCAGTGTTACAGAAGAATCCACGTGAAACACAATTAGGAACTTATAAATAAATAACTCTACAAAACCCCTCTCTTCTCTCAGTTTCATGTGATCAGCAAGGCAAAAAAAAGGTTTTTTACACATTTCGTTGGAGGATCCACCAGCAAATCCACCCCCTTGGCAACAAACAGAGACGTGTCATAGGAAACAATGGTGGTAATTTTTATTTTACAGCTTTATACAGAAAACTTCCAACTCTCTGCACCCCACCGAGTGTTAATAGCACACCTAAAATGAATGTCAGATAGTCAACATTCCCCAAAATGCTGAGAACTGAGTAAAATGTACAGATTACTGAAAGCTACGACGTCACTACGAGGCAGGCATGGATTTTTTGTTGACTTGTATAGCACCGTCAAGAACAGGTTCTTTATTTCAAAACTACAGTGAGGAATAAAAAAGTAGTCAATGGTAAAATATCATCCAACCCAAAAAATCTCTAAACGACCAAAAAATAAAGTTAAACTACCCTCTCTTCTCGCCCATGATTTATAATGTTATAAGTACTGTACAATTCTCTTTGTTTCTGTAATAATAATAATAATATTATTATTATTAAAATGCCTGATATTTAGTGGCACGAGTAAAAAAATTAAAATAAATTAAGAAGCAGAGGCCAATCACCAGACAGAAAGCTTGGGACATGGTCAATGAGCAACACTGGAACTCATTCCCTGGACAGGACAGAGGCAGGAGGAGGGATTCACTTGGCTGGCATCTTCTCTGCCAGGTGCTTCTGCTGGCTCTCGGCGTGCCTGGGGGCAGGAGGAGGCTGTTATTCTCTGTTTTCCAAGGAAAAGCTGGAAAACCCAACCCCCTGCTCCAGCTCCCAGCTGGGAGTTGTGCTTTCCCAAGGAAAAACACCAAGTTTTTCTGGATCTCCTCCTGGCAGGAGGGTGGGTGAAGGGCCAGGGGAGCCCCTTTGAGGTTTGGTTTGGGGCTCCTGGGATTTTCCCTCCCTTCCCACAGGGATGGCCAACACCTTCACCCCTAAATAACAGAGGGGCAACCCCAGATTGCACATGGGCACAGCCAGTACCCCCAGCCTTCCCAAAACTGCCATTTCTGAAACTGCTAGGAGCTGCAGGGAGGAAGCCAAGCACTTCCAGAGGAAAGGAGGAGAACACAGGATGTGTGGGGCACTGACTCAGCTCCAGCTTCCATCCCAAATTTCACCCTCCCCACCTGATCTTTATTTCTTTCACAGCTCTAATGCTTCAGTTTGGGACCACAGTCCTTTAATCCCAAAATTCTGGGAGGAAAAGCCCCAGATGCTGCTGCTGGCAAGCTGTGAGCTCTGAGGGGAGAGCAATCCCTGCCTCACCTGGTGAGGGAAACTGTGAGGGGAGAGCAGTCTCTGCCTCACCCGGTGAGGGAAAGCTGTGAGGGGAGAGCAGTCCCTTCCTCATCTGGTGAGGGAAAGCTGTGAGCTGTGAGGGGAGAGCAGTCCCTGCCTCACCTGGTGAGGGAAAATGGGAACTGTGAGGGGAGAGCAGTCCCTGCTTCACCCGGTGAGGGAAAGCTGTGAGCTGTGAGGTAGAGCAGTCCCTGCCTCACCTGGTGAGGGAAAATGGGAGCCGTGAGGGGAGAGCAGTCCCTGCCTCACATGGTGAGGGAAAATGGGAGCTGTGAGGGAGAGCAGTCTCTGCCTCACCCGGTGAGGGAAAGCTGTGAGGGAAAGCAGTCTCTGCCTCACCCGGTGAGGGAAAGCTGTGAGCTGTGAGGGAAAGCAGTCCCTCCCTCACCTGGTGAGGTCCTCGATGTCCACCAGCATGGCGTCCTGCTCTGTGTGCAGCTCGTCCCGGATCAGCAGCAGCTGCACCAGCTCCTCGTTCAAGCCTGAGCCAGGGAAAAACGGCTGAGTTTGGGGTGTCCTGGGGACCCCAGCTGGGGATTGTCCCCCCAAAAGTGCCACATCCACAGGGCTTGAAATCCCTGCAGGGATGGGGACTCCAGCCCGGCCCTGGACTGCTGGGCCAGGCCCAACAGCCCTTTCCATGAGGAATATTTATATTTATCCCAGAGAACTGTTATTAATTAAAGCAGGCAGACCCCAGAATACCCCAGAAGTAAATACCACTTACTTTCTATCTGTGAGTGTAGGTCGTTGACTATCACCTGTAGCTGCCCAATGGTCATGTCCCTTAGGTCAGTGGGTTTTAAACTTCTCTTCATCAGGCATTCACTTATATGAGGCATATGTGGCAGCTGGAAAGAAACATTCAATATTTTACTGCTTCCTTCCAATATTTTACCATTTCCTTCCAATATTTTACTGTTTTCTTCCCATTATTTCTAGTTCTGAGCAGTTTGTCTCCTCAGTTTTGCATTCCCCCCTCACAAACAGGCAGCAACGACTCCAGCAAATGGAGTCCAGCCACCAGCACAAAACTGGGTCGAAGGCTCCCAGGGGAGCAGGAATATCTGATGGAATTGGCTCCCAGGGGAGCAGGAGCAGGAATATCTGATGGAATTGGCTCCCAGTGGAGCAGGAGCAGGAATATTTGATGGAACTGGGGGTGAGGGTGGTAGTGACAGGCCTAGGCCGGGGCAGGAGCGCTCCAGGATGGGATGAAGACTCCAGCTCAGAGCATGAGCAGCCTCAAGGCAGCACCAACATCCAGCGCCTCATTCCCTGCTCCCATATCTCCTTCCAACCCCTTCTCCATCCCTCCTGTCCAGCCCTAATACCCTGTAAGCCAGAGCCACCAGAGGAGTGGATGCCCAGGGCTGGGGTCACCCCTGGCTCCACTTACGAGATCTGCTACCGGCGACTTCTTCCTGTTCTGCTTCTCCACCTCCACCTGCATCTTGGCCATGGGCTTGGCCATAGCCAAGGCCATCTTGGCTTCAGCCTGGAGCTTTTTCTGCCTGCTGAGGAAATCCATGTCATCCAGGGACTCCGACTCCTCCTCCGTCGTGTCTCTGTCCGAGTAGGACGAACTCTGCTTGCTCTGGGGAAGCAAAGAAACCACAGCAAAGTTTGACCTATTTTTGCGTGCTTTTTTTCCTACAGAAACTGTGAAAGGCATGGATTTATTTCTTATCTTAATCCATGGGATTATCTTTAAAAATCAGAGTGGTTCCCAGCTAGGCCTCCTTGGTTTTACAGGGAAGGAGGAGCCCAGCAGATCGGAAGGTGTTGAAAGGTTAAAGTGGAGGGAAACAATTGGGGCTGTGGTGTTGTATCCAAAAAGGAGGAATGGAATGGAATGGAATGGAATGGAATGGAATGGAAAGGAAAGGAAAGGAAAGGAAAGGA
>JAWMQZ010000013.1:1572207-1585352 GCA_035584835.1 Tangara arthus | reverse complement strand
AATCCTTTCTTCTATTCTTTTAGTATAGTTTTAATATAATATATATCATAAAATAATAAATCAGCCTTCTGAAACATAGAGTCGGATCCTCGTCTCTTCCCTCCTCCTCAGACCCCTGTGAACACCATCACACAAAAGTTTAAGTAGAGTGATAGTTAGTTTGTCACAGGATGAAAAGTTGAATTTTGGGGTTTTTAGAATGAGAGCTCAGAGTCCCAAAATAGAGGAATTTGGGTGTGCCTTGTCCTTCTTTCTCCTTCTTCCTAGCCTCCATGTTCTGGCTGATGGTGGCACTTTTAGATTGGTTTAGAGTAAGAACACACTGTCTAACATAGGCGATAGGTATTGGAAAATTATTGTAAATAATGTACATGTAGTTTTTAGTATAAAAAGATAACACCACCCTGAAGGTGGGTAGTATGCCACTGACTGACCTGCTGAATGGACCTCAGGAAAAGGAAAAGAATGTTATAGATAACAGCAAATAAACAACCTTGAAAAGCAGAACAGAAGAGCTCTGACTCCTTCTTCAGTTACCAGGCTGGGAAAAGAGGCTCTCTGACACATCTCGGGGTCATCCTGGCCACAGAGACCCCCAAGCCATGGGACTTCTCCTGTGTCTCAGGAGGGAGCTGCCTGCAGACTGACAGAAATGGGACTCTAAAATCAGCCTCTGTTTTCCTGCTGGGGCAGAATTCAACTGCAAAACAGAGAAAATCCATTCTCGACTCTTAAGGAAAGGCTTGAGATCATACCCAAGGGCAGAGGGGAAGAGAAAGGCATTTGTAAGGCATCTCTGAAGCTGCCTGCTAGTGCAGCAGAGCTGGAAAATCATCTCCCCCTCTTGGTCTGGCTTTCTGGCAGCACTGGGTCAGTCCTGTCACTGCTGGCAAGAACTGGCCATAGGCAGCAGCAGAGCACCCAAAAGCTCAAATGTTTGACCCAGTTTCTCTACAGCTGGGAAATCCATCTTCTGACTAGAATTTCCCTGAGTTTGGCTACTTCAGGAACATCATGAGGACAGCATTTTCCCTGATCCATTGGTATTTGGGTCCCATCTGGAGCCAGAAAGTGCAGAATCATGTGGAGCATTAAAAATAGGAATGCCCTGAGGAGGCAGCTCCTGCTTGCTCCAAGTTCCTGCTCTCTCCTCCTTTTCAATCACCTGTTTCCCACTGGACCAGAAGGCTGTGGGAGCATCTAGGGCAGAGACCAGAGCAGCCCTTTCAGGATGGTGTTTGTGCAAAGGAGCCCATGTCAGAGGCACTTATTTCAGAAACTGCTTTAAAGCATTGCAGCTCCATTCCTTGGCCTGTCTGTGGCTCATCTGCAGAGTGGCACAGATCACCAAAAACTCTTAAACAAGCCTTTCTCAGTCCAAAGTGATGGGGAAAGATCCCTACAACCACTGAGAAGTAACTCCCCAAAGCAGGGGCATGTTTTCCATGATGTCTGCGTTACAAACATTGCTCTGTTGGTTGCAGGTGAGGTGAATGAATAGTGGAGGTTGCTCAGAGAGACTTTTGAGTCACAGTTCACAGCTCAATCCAGCAAATCCATCTTTATTCCTGATGTTCAGTAGCAGGTTGGTGTTCCCAGCTTTGTTTTTCCTTCCTCAGGCTCCCCTGGGCACTGCCCAACAAAGTTATCTGGGCTTTTCTAATGGATGTGATTAAAACCAAGCACAAAGATTGAGATCTCAGTACAATAAAAGATTTTTGTCCAGCTCCAGCTACTCTCATGTAGTTTTAGTCACCACTGACTCATCCCTGAGAGGCAGGTAGGTCCCACAGAGTTCAGACTGGGCTGGGTGAGTGTCAGGAGGCCAGGACAGCACGGATAAAACCGTGTCCATTCAGGCCACTGGGAAGGGATGTGACAGCAAAAGGTCTGTGGCTGCTTGGGAGCCACAGAGCATTGCTGGGCTGTGCTGCCACCCTGGATCCATCAGCCCCATTTGGCCTGTCTGAGCTCCCCAGATACATCTTGAAGCAATCCCCAGGCTGTTAGAAAAGGAATAAGGTTTGTTTCATCAGATGAAAAGCATAATCTTCTTGGGCAGCTCGATGTTTGTGCTAATGGGCTGCAGCTGCAGAGCTGTGACATGTCAGATCTCACCACACACACACCCCCCATGCATGGACAAATGCACCCACATCTGGAACGTGAAATAACAGAATTTCTCCTAAAATCTACTTCACAAAAATGCCCATCCCCACCTGGGAGCATCCTTTGAAATTTCTTTGAAGAGAAGGACCAAACTCATTCCTTTTCTTAATATTCCACTAATGATGAACGTGTTTGTCTAGGGACTGTGGACTGGGAAGTTCAGAAGGGAAGCTTTGGTAGCATCCCCCAAAACTTAAAAGGTCATGGGTTGGGAGAGGAAAGACTCTAAAGCTTCTCTAGAAACTTTCATTCCTTGGAAGAATGGGTCTTGAAGCATCCTGTCAGGAAAACCTGAAGTTTGGCTGGACCTGGACTTAAACTGGTTTTCCTGATGCCTTGTGAAGGCTGAGCTAGGGCAGAGGCTGGGCAGAGTTCCAGAATGAAGCAGGGATTTATGGAAAGGATCTCCTCCATGGATCCACCTTGGGCAGCACCAGAGCCCAGCCAGGGCTGCACCCAAGATGAACCAAAATGGCCCCAAAATGCACGAGCGCTCCCGGGCTCTCTGCCTTGGATCAGTTCTGCTCCATTTGCATCTTGCAGTTCATTGTCCCATTCCAGCTTTAGGTTATGAACCCTTACTTCAGAATTTAAAAAATATAAAAGCAAAAACCTGAGGCAGCAATGGCAGAGGGAAGACTGGGAATTGCAGCTCTGAGGGACAAGATAAATCTCCCTGCTGTGTTGGGAGCACAGGAGTGCTCAGCTTCTCCAAGGACCTCTCATCTCCAGGCTGGGAACAGCAGCACTGGGATGCTCCTGGTGCCTTTCCCCAGGGAAAGTTTATTTTTCAGGAAACTGTTATTTCCCCACCAGCTACAGGCTTACAGATTCCCCTCTATATCCATTCCTGTAACAACCAAAATCCTTCTCTAAAGCTGCAGCTGCTGCCTCGCTGACCCCTCATCCCTGGGATTCCCTTGGGAATCAGGGCATGGAAAGCTGTGAGGTTGGACCCAGGCCTCGAACTGCTCCCGTTTGCTTCTGGTTTGATTTGAGCCAGCACAAACCCCAGAGGCACCAAAGCCGTTCACGGGGCCTTGAGCTGAGTGTGGGATCTGCCGGGCAGCGCTGGCTGTGAGCAACAGAGATCCCAAAGGGCTCTGGAATTCCCACAGGGCCCCAGAGCTCCCGAAGGCCTCTAGGATTCCTGAAGGCCTCTAGGATTCCCGAAGGCCTCTAGGATTCCCGAAGGCCTCTAGGATTCCCGAAGGCCTCTAGGATTCCCGAAGGCCTCTAGGATTTCCAAAAGCCTCCAGTGTTCCCAAAGACCTCCAGCGTTCCCAAAGGCCCTCAGAATTCCCAAAGGCTTCCAGTGTTCCTAAAGGCCTCCAGAGCTCCCAAAGGCCTCCAGCACTACTAAAGGCCCCAGAATTTCCAAAAACCTCCAGCATTCCTAAAGGCCTCCAGAATTCCCAAACGCCCCCAGTGTTCCCAAAGGCACCCACAGTTCCCAAAGGCCTCCAGAATTCCTGAAGGCCTCTAGGATTCCCAAAGGCCTCTGGAATGCCCAAAAGCCTCCAGTGTTCTCAAAGGCCTCCAGAATTCCAAAAGGCCTTCAGAATTCCCAAAAAACCCCCAGCATTCCTAAAGGCTCCCAGAATTTCCAAAATATCCCAGAATTCCCAAAGGCCTCCAGCGTTCCTGGAGTCTCCCAGGATTCCCAAAGGCCTCCAGAATTCCCAAAGGCCCTCAAAATTCCCAAAGGTCTCCAGAGTTCCCAAAGGCCTCCAGAATTCCCAAAGGCCTTCAGCATTCCCGAAGTCTCCCAGAATTCCCAAAACCTGCAGCATTCCCAAAGGCCTCCAACATTCCCAAATGCCCCCAGAGATCCCAGCATCCCCAAAAGCCTCCAGAATTCCCAAAGTCTCCCAGCACTCCCCTGGCCAGCTGTGGAAGCCCCTGGAATTCCTCCTGGAGCTCTCCAGCCCCTCTCCTGAGTAGCAGCAGTTCCAGTTGTACATCCCAGTCATTCCAGGAGTATCACAGGTAGGGATAATGAGGAAGGAATTGAGAACAGAGCTATCCCAAAACAGCAGCACAGTTTCCTGGGAATAACAGACATTTCTGCTCCATGCCAGAGGGATGGGATAGGGAACAGCACTGCCAAACTCATCTTGCAAAATACATTTATTTACATGGAATCTGGCACATGGGAACAGGTGTAAAATGCGGGGAGCCTTCATCCCTGTGATTTCTGGACAGCCTGGATTGGTATTTCCTGGGAATAGGCACGAGTCCTGCAGCCTCTGAGCAGGGAAAAGGGCAGCCTGAGCTCTGAGCACCTATTTTGAGCCATTTAAATGTTATTAATATGTGGAAATATCAGGTCACTTGAGGATGGATTCCAAGGAATTCCAGGGGTGAAGGCTGTAGCCGAGGTTTTCAGGAGCATGCCCTGATTTTCACCTACTCTGCCCTTCCCAGAAACAGACCCTTGGAAAAGGTCCTGGAGGAGTTTTTCCAGCAGGCTGTCTCCCTGCTGCTCCCAGCAGCTCCCAGGCCAGCCAAGGGAAGTGCCAGGCTGGGAATGTTCCTCTCAGGAAAAGGCCTCTTGGATCTTCCCAAGACCCAGCTCAAAGTTGCCTTTCTGCTTTTAAACCCAGAAATAATAGATGAGAAAGCAGCAGAAGAAAGGGAAGAGCAGCTGGGATGAGCCAGGGAAAATGCTAAGAGCTTGGTTATTATGCATTCATGCAAATGCAGAACGCTGAGAATTCCACATGGAAAAATGATTCCCACAATTATTTTTTTCTGAACTCCTAAGAGCAGTTGATGATCAAACACCTGCCAGGCCAAGCAGCCAGAGCAGAGGATGACCCTGCTACAGAATGCTGCTATTTCCCCAAATCCCTCTTTAATAAATCCAATACAGGAATTACACGGAATAAAAAGTTTGGATTCAATTTTTAATAACTCACTAAAAGCATTTGGATTCCCCAGGGGCCACACACACCAGCAGCTTTTGTGTGCATAAAGAATCCAGCACTTTAATAGAGTTCTCTTTTATTTTTTAACATTGCCTCGCCATGGAGGGGATTAAATCTCAGCCTGGCACTTCTCTTTCCTTGGAAATCCTATTTCCTCTCAGATTTCCAGAGGAGCAGCGGGAATAAAGGGCCCTGGGTGTGATTTTCTCATTAAAGGAGATCTATAGATCACGGAGCTGCGCTCCCAGATGGGGGCTATAAATAAAATCTCCCACTCTGGTGACGCAAACGGCTCCCCAGGGAAAGATGAGGTGCCCCAAAATTATCTGAGGCCTTGGAAAAGCTGGAAAACCTCCAGGGAAAGAGGGATTATGGAGCACCTCGTGTGAAAGGATAATTGGAAGAGGGAAAATCATTTTCCACTGAGTCCATGGGTGCTCTGCTGGAGCAGGATTGATTTCAGAGCCAGAGCTGGAAGAGAGATTTTTAAATCTTTTTAGTTCTAACTGAAGAAATTCCTACACAAAAGCGGAATTATTTGGGATTGAGGAGCCTGAACACACCAAATTCAGCTTCTCCTCAGCCCCCTCAGCAGATTCTGTGCCCAGAATCCCACAGGGATTCCTGGATCATGGTGGCCAGCCTTGGAAAACATTGAACTGAGCAGATGATGGGATTATTTCAAACAGCTTCATTTTTATAAAATTAAATTAACACCTACAGTGAGACGTTGGGAGAAACTTGGAAATCACATTTCCACCCAGTGGGGATTACACCCAACTTTGGTGAATTACACTGGGATTTTATATATCCTTTCCAGAGGTTTTCTCCTCCAAAAAGTCCATTTTCCCCACTAAATCTGATGCTCCCTTAAAGCTCCTTTGGGCTGCAGCACATCCTGGGGAGATGGGGACAGAAATTTATGTCACTGATATTGATTTTCCTGGTTTTTTGCTGTTAGGAGTAAGAGTAATGGTGCTTTGAAGAATTCCTTCACAGTTTCTACACAAACTTTATAAAATACTCAAGTGTAGCACCTGCTTTTCCAACCAGTTAAATCCAAACCACCTTAAATCCAGGCAGAGAGGAAGAAGGAAATAAATCACAATTCCTGCAGTTCTTATCACTGCTAAGGCAATCCTGCTGCTCACACAAACAAACTCTGTGAGGGTGTGGGGGACATTTGGAGCATTATTTGGAATATTTAAACAAATCTTTAAATACTTAAGCAGTATTTAAATAATTTTGAATATTCAGAACATCCCTGAGGTCCCTGGCATTTTGGGGTCAGGACAATCCTGATTTTCCAGTGCTCCTCAGCAGATCTTCAGCATGGTTGGGGTTGCACAGAATAAACCCATTTTCCTCTGGTTTTTAAATATCCTCTGCCTACAATTTCTCCCTCCACGTGCACCTGGATTTTCCACAATTCCAGGTGTTCCAGACACCCCATCCCACATCCATCCTCTCCATCCACAGGGAAAATAACAGGTTTTGCACAGCACAGGGCAGTTGTGAGAACTAACCCCCCCTGCCTTGCATTTATCCCACTTAATAAGCAAGGAATATTTGCCTAAGTACATAATTATTATCCTGGGAAATCAAAATTCCTGCTGCCTGCTGCTATTCCAACCTGAGACACTTGGGTTCAAGTGGGAATTGGAAGAATTAGGGGAGGGGTGCCGGGCTCCAGAATCTCTCTATTTTTTAAAAAAACCACTGTTCTGAGATATTCCAAATTTTGCCTGGCATAAATGCTCACTCCTCTCTTTGGAAATCTCTTGGATTCCCTACTTGTGATTCCCAAACACCAAAAATACTCATTTACAATAAATTTTACTGGTTTTACAGAGCCAGTAGCCACAACAATGATCCCTTAGCGTCACATTAAAGGGAGATTTACTGCCGCCTGCACCACAATTAGTGCTAGAAAAATCCAACTTTTCCAGCTTTTCCACATCCCACAGGAAACATTCACTCACCAACCGACTGGGCTCCATCACATGGCGGAATTCACATTATGGCAGCACTGGGATAAAGGAGAATTATCCATCCAGGCAGAATCCACAGGCTGTTCCCTCCTGTGGTTGGCACTTCCTTTGAGGGAAGGGGGAACTGAGTTTTTCCTCAGGGTTTTTAATCCTGGGAGTTTTGCCTGGCCAGGTTTGGGAAGCAGCAAAGGCTCATCCTTCCAATCTAAGGAATTCCCACCTCGAAAATCCCTCTGGATGTTTTCCCAGGGAATGGCACTGCTCCCTTGGGCAGGAGCAGGGATCTCCCAGCCAACCTTTGAGCTGGGTGCGAAGTGGCCAAAGTCCAGGGCTCTCCTGGGCCACCAGCAGCAGGGATGGAGCATTCCTGCAGCTCATCCCACCCCAGGGCATTGGAACAATGCACAATTACAGCTCTGTCCACACTCACGAGGTTTGTTTTCCATGTCAAAGCCTCACAGCAAATTAATTGCCCTGGAGAAGCTCCCTGATGATGGAGTTCCCTTTTGCAGGTGCCTCCTGGGGAGGAGTTTGGTGCTCAGATCCAGCAGGGACAGGAGCTGCCAGGCGGACAGGGAAGGTCTGGCTGAGCAATGACAGAAATGCAATTTCCTGCAGGCAGAAACTCCCACACTGACACTCCTGGCTGGAGAAGTTCCTTCCAGGCATTAATCCCTGGCTGTTCCCTGCTCCCATCCCAGACATCATCCCATCTCTGGGGAGGAAAAGCTCCCACTTCAGTCAAGCAATGAAGGCTCATTTTAAGGGAGAACCTCCAAGGCAGTCTTTGCTCCCTGAGTGTCTGGGTCAGTGCTGCAAGGTGGATCCGGGCTTTACACCAAAGGTCTGGGCTGGATCCCAGCCCCATTCCCGAAAATCCTGCTCCACCAATACTCCCATGTGGCTTGAACAAGCACCTGTTGGTTCCATTTCTCTCCTCCCTCGTGCCAAGCTGGTCCATACATTTCTCCTTCCATTCTGGCTGCTCTGATCTGTGAAAATCAGATTTCTGCCCATGGCCAATTATGAAATTATTTCAAGATTTTAGCCCATGCTTTGAATTAATTTCATATTTTCAGAGGGACGCAGGAAAGAAGGAGGTATTCACATGGTCCATGCTAAATTCCATCCTGCAGCTTCTGGAATATCCTGGGTTAACCCTGAAGTCTTTCCACAGAACCATTAAGATTGGAAAAGCCCTCTGAGACCAACAAATCCAAAAATGAACCCACCACCGTCGTCTTCACTGTTAAACTATGTCCCCAAGTGCCACTTCCACACACTTTGAACACTTCCAGGACGTTCCCAGCTGCTTTCAAACACAGACCTGAGGCTTTTCCACCCTCCCCAGGGCGAGCTCAGGGCTCTGGGTGCTCTCTGCTGCCTTCAGGGTCGCTCCGTGGGCAGCCGGGCACCGATGGGAGAGCTCTGAGGGAAGCAGGAGCACCACGGCCACCTGCAGAGGCTCAGCACAGCCTGGAGGACCAGCAGCCCATGGAAGGACACAAATGTAACTTCCTGAAGCCCTGGAGATGCAGGAGTCCAAGTGTCTGGACAGATGTGGGATTCCTTGAATTCCCCACCACAGGGACAGGATAACCACAATTGGTCTGTCTCAGCACAGGCAGGAATGTTCCAGGCGTGAAAAGATAAAACCCAGCACATCCTTCCCCATCCAGAAAGCTCCTGCAGGATGAGCTGCAGGATGAGCTTTTAGCAGCACTGCCTGCACTGAGCCTTGTGGGCAGCACAATTCCTTGGGCAATTCCATCCCTCCCTCCCTGCCCAGCCTGTCACGGCCGGGTCTGCCTGAGCCACGTCCCCTCCTGCCAGTGTTTCTCTAATTGACTGCAGAATTTGCAGATATTCTTCCCAGCCAATCCCTCCTATTGATTGTAATTATCCTCGGAGAGGCAATGGGAGGAATATTAAAGCCATTAAGGCTGATTTGGATTTGATTCGAGCCATTAGAGACACAGCAAGCAGAGCCTCGCCGCTTCCCCGGCACCTCCACGGCTCCTGAGGGCCATAAATCATCCCAGGGCACATTTGGTACCACTTTGGATGCAGCCAGGAGTGGAGGAAAAGAGGAAAAATGGAAAAATATGGGAGGGGGTGGCTTCCTGCAGCTGGGTGAGGAGATTGAGCCAAGCATCTCCATAGTGAACCTTCTGAGCTCCAAGTGCCTTCAGGAAAGGGGTTTCTCCTCTTAGGTGGAGTCCAGAAAACTCCAGAGTCACTCAGGGTTGGAGGGACATCACCACTCAATCCAGCTCCAAAACCAGCCATTGAATCCTTTTTTGAAGAGAAAGACAGGAATGGTCTCCATTTCTAGACAGCACCTGCCCACCTCGCCCACAGGGAGCATTGGGGTGCTGGGGGCACTGGGGGCCCCGACCCCAAGAGCAGCCTGTCCTTTGTGATGGGATATCCAGGATGGACCCATCCATGGCCATCCCACCCTCTGGGCCTCCGCTCCTCTCAGCAGAGGGGCTGCCATGCCAAGCAGAAGCTGCCAAACCCTTCCCAAATTTCCTGGCAGGAGCTCTCAGGCACCCTCAGCCCGAGGGAGCAGCCTTGGCCTCACACCCCACCTGGAAGCTGAACCACAGCCCTGCCCATGGCTTTGATATCACTGCTATTCCATTTCCAGCCTTTCCAGGAACCCAGGGCACATCTCTGCAGCCAAGGAGGTGACCAAAGGTCCCTCATCACTTCAACCTTCCGCTGCAGCATTCCAGCCCTCCCTGCACTGCAGCCCAGACCCTCCTGGATGGGAAACTCCCAAAGCCACAGTGGGGCTTCCCTAGAGTGGGAATTTCCTTCTCCTGCGAGCCCAGCGTGGTCCATGGCCCTCAGCACAGTCAGGGTGACATTGGGAGATGGCATTTTTTGTTTGGACTTGATGTTTATTAGCTTTTATTTATGTTACAGCTTTAGAAGTTGTGAGTTTTACAGTATTTTATTTTAACAACACAATGGTGATGTAGTTATTTTTATAAGGTTTTCTAAGGATAAATAGGTTAATTAAGAAATGATGTTTAACTTATTTTTATCTTTAACTTAATAACTAATTATTCATGTTTTGTAATGTGGATTTTTTATTTAATTACATAATATTACTTAAACTTATGAAGAAGAAGGTGAGGAAGAAGGTTAAGAAGGACTAGTTTCTGTCTTAAAATTTTTATCTTTTTTATATATATTACTATATTTTAAAACTTAAAGTTTAAAGTTTCCTACTATGTGGTATTATATACTTTTATTTAAACTACACATTTCTAATCTTAGTTTTATTATTTATATATATTTATATAGTTTTAGATTTATATAGGTTTTATTTACATATTTAATTTTTGAACTCATATTTATATATTTATATATTTAATAACATACATTTATGTGTTTAATTTTATTTATATATTGAATTTTGGAAGTTAATATATTTAATATCTTTAACTATATATTTATATAGTTTTATATTTATGTCCATTTTATTTATATATTTATTTTGGAATTATTATATTTATCTATTTAAGAAATGAATTTATAAATATTTATATTTTAAAATTTAATTAAATGTATTTATATATTTTATTTACATATTTATTTTTGGAAGTTATTATACATATATATCTATATATTTAATAAATATATATTTATATATTTTATTTCTATATTTAATTTTGGAATTTTTTTCTATGTCAGTGTGGCCTGGCAAGGGCTCAGCAGAGCCCTGGGGACCAGCAGAGATCCCTGAATCGGGGTTGGGATTCCCAGGCAGGGCCAGGGAGGAGGATGGAGCAGGCAGGGATCCCGTGGGGAGGAGCAGAGCCCCAGGGAGCAGCAGCTGCCCCTGCTGGGTCACCCCTGTCCCCCAGGTGTCCCCTGCCCTGCCTTCACCTGGGGCAGGGTAAACCCCAAGAAAACCAGGTCCTGACAGCAGAATAACCTCCATTTTAATCATGTTAATAAATCATCTTAATAAAATCATCCCAATCAAACATCCCTCTGGATTCCTGGGAGCAGCCAGCCTAGGAGACACTTCCAGTCCAAGCTGCTTTCACAGCACCCCGGTTCCCTGTCCCTCCGGAATCCCCCTTCGCTGGGGTTTCCAGCAGGCAGGCAGAGCAATCCACACCATTCCCCTGGTGTTGCTCCCTGGCTGCCTCCTCTCCACCATTCCCATGTTTACAAACACTCAGGCTTCCAGCAGGGCAAGGCAAGGGTTTGTTATAAACACTGAACCGCAGGGAAATGTCAAGGGCAGGGAAAACAAAAATAAAACAGGGATTTTCACTTTGGTCTGGCTCAGCTGGGAGGTTTTGGGGACAAGAAGCTCATGGGACACGCTGGGGGCTCACAGGCACGGCCAGGGAGGGACAGGAGGTGCCATGGGGACATCAAAGAGTCCTTCCCAGCCAGCCAGGAGGGGAAATGTCCCCTCCCAGCAGCCCTTCCCTTTGATCCTGGGGGGAAGGAGCAGAGCTGGAACTCCTCTTCCTCCTCCTCCCTCAGCCCTGGGAGCCGAGGGAAGGGGAATCCGGGAGCAAAGGTGCCTCCAGGACAGCTGGGGAGCTGAGCAAAGTCTCTCCAGGGCCACAAACGCTGGGACAGTCACATCTGCAGGGTGGCAAACTCCAGCTCCTGGGGGGAAGAGACTGGAGCTCAGTGCCACCCCTGGGAGATGCTCTGCATGCCCTGGGCTCCTCTGGGTGTCCATCCAGCCTGTTCCAGCCCTGGGTCTGCACAGCAAAGCTCCAGCCCAGCTCTGCACGGGACAAGTCAGGGCGTGAGGCAGCCTGAATTCCTTCCAGGGCCTCTGTGCCTGCAGGAGGGAACGGGAGGATGGAGGAGGAAAACCCTGACAGGGGTAGAATTCCTTAGGTGACAGCTCACCTGGTTAAGCTCATGCCTGGAGGCAAAGAGTTTCCAGCAGTGCCAGCAGAGCTGACCAGATAATGCTGGAGAAGTCAGCTCCCAGACCACAAAAATGAGGTGGGTTTTTTCTTTTGGGTGGTTTTTTTTTTCCTTTTTTTCCAGGCTGAGTTGCTGCACAAATGACTGTAATTAAAGCTGTTACCTGTCAGTTCCTCAAGGCACTGAGGCTCCGGTGTTCAGGCTTTGGAAAAAAGCATCCCTGCATGGCAGCAGTCCCACTCATCCCTCAGCTTACTCATCCTGCCCAGCACCCACCCAGATTTGTCACCAATTAGTTGTAATTCAAGGATTCAGGGGGAAATCCCCACCTCCCCGAGCGAGGTGACTTCACAGGAAGTTAGGGCATGGAATGCCTTTTAAATAACAAAAAAAATCATGGAAAAGAATCGTGTGTGCCAGAGGCAAGGCCACGGGGCAGGCAGGCTGGTGAGGCACACAGTTCCTCAGGCATCCACAGGCTCCTGCAGAGCTTCCAGAGAGGCTCGGTGGATTCCTTTGGAATTCATCCATTATGGAACAGCCTCAGCCCTGCCGTGTCACCGGTGTCTGCAGTGCTCCTTCCTCTCACATCACTGCAGCTCAGAAGTTCTGTGCGATTCCCAAATCACCCTGAATGGTGGGATCAGCCCCTGATTTACTGGGGTTTCTGTAAAACAGCGCCGGGGGTTCATTGGGGCTGGCAGCAGGGCCTTGGAATGGTTCTTCCCTCAGGAAAGGAGAGCACCCAGTGCCAGCCTGGCACCGCTCCCAGCTGGGAAAAGCTGATGTTCCTCAGCCTCTCCAGGGGACCCAGCTCTGAGACAGCCTGGTGGTGGCACCAGGCTCCTGCCGGGGACACCAGCCCCTGCCACACGCCTGGAGCTGCAGGGAACCGGCCCCACCAGCGCCCGAGGATGCTCTGGGAAAGTTGGAGAATCATGGAATGGTTTGGGATGGAAGGGACCTCAAAGCTCATCTCATTCCCTGCCATGGGCAGGGACACTTTCCACTGTCCCAGGTTACTCCAAGCCCTGTCCAGCCTGGCCTTGGACACTTCCAGGGACCCAGGGGCAGCCACAGCTTCTCTGGTCACCTGTGCCAGGGCCTCCCCACCCTCATAGGGAACAATTCCTTC
>JAWMQZ010000013.1:1540337-1570457 GCA_035584835.1 Tangara arthus | reverse complement strand
CCAGAGCAGCTGTGGCTGCCCCTGGATCCCTGGCAGTGCCCAAGGCCAGGCTGGACACTGGGGCTGGAGCACCTGGGGCAGTGGGAGGTGTCCTTGCCCATGGCAGGGTGGCACTGGGTGGGATTTGAGGTCCTTTCCAACCCAAACCATTCCATGATTTTATGGCTGGGTTTAGGAGGAGGTGGCATCGTGTCTGTGTGGGGCTGTGGGTGACTGCAGGGAGTCACAGCAGTGACAAAGAGTGACATCCTCCCTCCCACGCCCCCAGGGACCACAGGGACCCACCACAAACCCCTGCTGCCACCCTCTCCCTTGCTTTCCTTCTTTAAAAGTAATTTAAAGTAACTTGTTAAGAGTCTCCTATAAATAACTCTGCTAAAAAAAACTAATCTAGTTTCTGCATTCTGGGTCACCGAAGCCAAGTTTAACACGCAAATGTTCCCATTCCCAACTCCACAGCAAGGAGACCTTTTAAGGCACTGTGGCTGAAATGGGGAGCACCAATCCCATGGATCAGGAGGGCCTGGGAGATGTGGCAGCAGGCAGCTGCCCTCTGGTCCCTGCAATCCCAACCCTCTGGGTATGGAGGGGCAGAGTTCAGGGCCAGGAGAGAACCAGCAACTCTTAATTGGAATATTGAAACAGTGCATCGGGTTAGGAGCTGATTTTGGGGCAGGATTTTGTGTGAGAAATATCCTTGAGGTCACCCATGAGAATCAAAACCTCTCTGAGTTATCCACTCTCTCTCCAGCACAAATCCAAAATGTAATTCCAGCCTGTCCCTGCACTGGGAGGAAATGAGCTCTACCCCAAGAGCAGCACAGGGGGTTAAAAATGAAAGGTTGTGCAGGGTGGTGATGCCAGGGCCCGAGGTGGGCATGGCACAGACACCCAGGGAGTGGGCACAGCTCAGGGGGAATCCCCCTTCAAGGGTCCCCAGGCCTGAATTGTCCGGAATCCCGAAGGGATGGGAGGGAGAAGGGAACATCTGCAGCCCTGAACTGCTGGGACTGCTGAGCTGCTCCTGCCGGGGGGACCTGGCCGGGCAGGGGGAGGGAAAGGGAGGGAAAGGGAGGAAGGGGAGGAAGGGGAGGAAGGGGAGGGAGGGGTCTCCTGTGCCAGGTCTGACTCCTCACCCCCTCCTGGGCAGCAGCAGCGAGCGGGGATGAGTCGTCCCGGCAGTCCTGGGAGTACCAAACCCCAGCCCATCAGACGGGACAAACTCCGGGAACAGGGCACGGGCTGGGGCTGAGAGCTTTCAGTGTCCTGGGGCCATCCCCTCCTCTCCCTGCGGGGTGGCAATCACAGACTCATGGACAGGAACTTCAAACTCATCTCGTCCCTGTCCCAGGCTGCTCCAAGTCCTGTCCAGCCTGGCCTTGGACACTGCCAGGATTCCAGGGGCAGCCACAGCTGCTCTGGGAGTTCCATCCCAGCCCTCCCCAAAGGCAGGAATTCCTTCCCAGGCTCCCTGTGGCAGTGGGAAGCCATTCCCCCTTGCTCTTCTCTGGTTAAAAATCCCTCTCTTTTTTGTAGGAGACTTTCAAATCCTGCAGCTTTTCTGGAGGAGACTCCGACCCCCAGGCAGGGCTTTGGAGGATAAAGGGGCCGGGATACACAGGGAATATCACAGGGTTTATTTGGGATTAACCTTTCCCTTGAGGTGTCTCCTCCAGGTGCTCAGCCCGGATTATCCCAATTTTCTGTCCTGACCCCCAGGAGCAGCTGAATCCCTCCCTGTTCCCAGCTGATCCCTGCTTCCCTCCCAGGCTGCCTGGTGGCTGAAACTCCAGAAAATCAGGAACTGCAAAGTGCAGTTTTAAAAATAATCCCAGCAAATGGCAGGAAGGAGCAAAATCCTGGAGATGAATTACACGGGGAAGAGGTTTCACCGCAGGGTTGGGAGGGGGTGGCATTTGACACAGTTTGTGTGGTGCAATTCTTTATGTGGGGCTGGTTTCACGTCACCACCAGCCTCACAAGGGAGTTTTTGCTGAGCAAAGGAGGAGCTGCCTCGCTGCTCCCAGCCTGGGGACAGTTTGATTTATGGGATCTTCAGCGGGGGAGTTTCTTCCCTTCATCACCACGAGGGCACTGATAACGTTTTGCAGAGGACAAGAGCGCTTCCCTCTCCCTGAATTTCCCAGTGTGACATCTGGAACGGCATGAAACGAGTGGCAGGCACTTCCCAATCCCAATTTTCCCACTTTAGTGGGATAAAGCTGCTTCAGCCTTCATTCAGGTCATGCTTTAAGGCACCAGTCCTTGCAAATCCCTCCCTGCTGCCCTGTCCTCAGACACATTTGTTTTCTTACAAGGTTTAACACATCACACACGTCATTTTTCCAAGTTTCCTTTTTTTTTTTCCCCACTGCAGACAGACCCAATCATTTTTATCCTCATAGTAAACCCTCCTCACTTCTAATTATACACAGGGAACATATTTCTGCTCGACCTGCACAGGAAGGAGGCAGCTCTTGCTATTCCAAACACAAATGGCATTTCTCTCTTCCACAAACCCTTTTCCAGCACCATGGAAAACCTGGGATTTGTAGGAATTTTCAAGGGTGTGAACACAAACCCTTGGAGATGAAAGAATCTGGTTCACAGCTCTTTTATCCAGTGCAAAGGAGGTTTAATGCAAACAAGGCTTGTGGGGTTGATTCTGAGGCAGAAATATATCACAAAAATCAGATTTTTATTCTTTTCCTGGTGTTGGTTTCAAAGGCTGTTTGCTGATTATCACAAGCTTTACATTGATTTGATTTTCCTATTTTGGCACTGCTGTAACCCCATTCTAAAATGGTTTTCTTGTGTTCTCTCCTGCTAAATTGCAGAAGTTTTTGGGTCAGAGAAGAAGGAAAGCAGGGAAAAAAACACCATAAATCCCTAAATATGGGAACATTTCTGCCAGCTGGGTCTTTATCCCAACACCCTCACATCCACCCAGAGCTCCCAAATTGTGTTTTTATTTTAAAAACTGGGTTTGGGGTTTTTTCCTTGAAGTGACTCCCACAGAGAGCTGAGCACTGTCCCTGCCCAGGTGGGATTTGCCAGGGAAATGATGCCGGGATAAAAACATCCCTGGGATAAAAACATCCCTGGGATAAAGCAGGAAAGGGAAGTTTCCTGTGAACACAAAGAGTTTCCCTTTCCTGAAAGGAAAAGGACTGCACTGAGAGCAGGGCACGTTTCCTTTTCCTGCTGCAAGCCCTCTGTGAGCATTCCGGGGGTTTGTTCATTCCATGGGCAGGAAAAAAGCTGCCAGAGCTCAGCTGGGGTAGGGGAAGGTGCCCCTGCCCAGGGGATTGGAACTGGATGAGCTTTAAGGTCCTTTCCAACCCAAACCGTTCTGGAATTCTATGATTCGATGATTCTGGGATAAATATTCTGGCAGAGTGGAATATTCTACATCTTATCCATACACAAAAGTTGTCTCCTCTCCAGAAATCCCAATAACATCCTGCAGGCCCTGTGCACTCCCATTATCCCAATCCCTGCTTTAGCAGGAACACTGGGATGGTCAATCCCTGCCTTTGGGGTCAGGGATTGCACTGGGATCCCAATCCCTGCCTTTGGGGTCAGGGGTTGCACCAGGATGCCAATCCCTGCCTTTGGGGTCAGGGGTTGCACTGGGATCCCAATCCCTGCCTTTGGGGTCAGGGATTGCACTGGGATGCCAATCCCTGCCTTTGGGGTAAGGGATTACACCGGGATCCCAATCCCTGCCTTTGGGGTCATGGATTACACCAGGATCCCAATCCCTGCCTTTGGGGTCATGGATTACACCGGGATGCCAATCCCTGCCTTTGGGGTCAGGGGTTGCACTGGGATGCCAATCCCTGCCTTTGGGGTCAGGGATTGCACTGGGATGCTGCCCTGCCCCAGGTTTTCCAGCCCTGTGCATCCCTGAGATTCCAGCACCAAACCAAACCCCACCCCTGAAATGCCAAATTAAGGCTAATTAATTTAAAATTAGTCATGGTGGGGGCTCACCTGCAGCTCCTTGTGGGGCAGGGACAGGATCCATGGGGCTGCATTCCCCTCTGGAATGCTGCAGCCTCCCTCGGGAAGCTGCAGGGCACAGGGGGGCCATGGCACAGCATTGTGAGCATTGTTCTCCTACTGTTTGGATTTGCAGGTTTAACTTTTTAATTTAGCAAATTAAATTTAGCCAATTAATCCTTTGCTTAATTTAGAGGGGGAGGGAAATCACGGCAGGACTCTGAGCGATGGCACTGCCACCAAAGCCTTTCTGGTGGCACAGGAGGGGACAGAGGTGCAGGAAGGGGACAGGGGCAGCATCCCAAAATAATCCCTTCAGAGCCAGGCTCAGCATTTTGGGCTGTGGCAGATCCTGTTCTCCAAACTGGGATCTGATGTTTGCTGGGATGGTTCCACCCCTGCCAGGGCTTCCCTCGCTCCCAGAAGTTTTCCCCACACCCTAAAACACCCCCAAAATCCACATTGTCTCTTTTCCTTTGGAAAAAGTGGAGGATGAAAGAGCTGTTCCTGCCTGGACTGGTTTTCCTCTAAATTCTTTGCTCTGGGATAAATCCTAAAATCATTGGATGGGTTGGAAAGGACCTTAAAGCTCATCCCATTCCCTATCCATGGGCAGGGACACTTTCCCCTATCCCAGAGTGCTCCCAGCCCTGTACAAGCTGTGCTGAAACAATCCCAGAGACGGAGCTGCTTCCCCTGCGCTGAAACAATCCCAGAGACGGAGCTGCTTCCCCTGTGCAGAAACAATCCCAGGGATGGAGCTGCTTCCCCTGTGCAGAAACAATCCCAGAGACGGAGCTGCTTCCCCTGTGCAGAAACAATCCCAGAGACGGAGCTGCTTCCCCTGTGCAGAAACAATCCCAGGGACAGAGCTGCTTCCCCTGTGCAGAAACAATCCCAGGGATGGAGATGCTTCCCCTGTGCAGAAACAATCCCAGGGATGGAGCTGCTTCCCCTGTGCAGAAACAATCCCAGGGACGGAGCTGCTTCCCCTGTGTCTGCCCCAGCCCGGAAGCTCAGGAGGGCCAGGAAAATCCTTGGAGTAAACAAAAGGAATCTCCTTATCTGTCCAACAGCCTCTGGAATGCCTCGTAATCGTCAAGGCCAGGGGGAAAAAAAAATTGCCCTTTAATGAAGTGCGGTGGAAGGCACGTGGGTAAGGAATGCGAGCAGGGAAATAGCTGGAATATTTCAAATGCGTGAATCCACAGAGCCCTGCTGAATCTTAATATTTATGTTGCCTCCTCTAAATGCATTAACTCCCGAATCCCAGCGTGTGCGCAGAAGCTTTGCAGCATTTCTCCCCCAAAATTCCTCCTGATCCTTTGGGCAAAGAGGAATCAGCCCCTAAAGGAAGTCTCGACTTAATTAAGGAGTGTGTTAATCACCTTGGGGGCCTCCGGTTGTCACTGGGAGGGGCTGGAGTCCAACAGGAGCGGGGAGGAGCGAGCTCAGCTCCAGGAGAACGCGGGAGGATTCATCCCACCTGCCCGAAGCTGGCAATGTTTGCAGCAAAAAAACAGAATTCAGGAATTTCTCCCAAGTTTTTGTGGCATCCTGGACGGTCCAGCTCTCTGCCTTAGGGCTGAGGATTGTACATTTTTTGGGACTGCAAATATTTCACAGTGAGTCATTTTTTGTCCAAGTCAGCTGAAGGAGCGGCACAGAAAACGGTCTGGAAAAATAAAGTTTGGCTCTTCCTGCCACAATCCGCAGTGTCACGGTGCCCAGGACGCCCCTCCCTGTCAGCGCCGTCTGAGCCCGGCTCAGGGGTTGAGTCAGGTTACAGATAATTAATCCCAGCCTAAAGCAGCCAAAGCCCCGAGCGAACCAGGAGAGGGGAAGGCGCAATTCCGGCTGCAAAAGGAATTCCTGCTTCAAAGTGGGGATCAAACCCCTCAATCCGCTCCATTCCCAGGGAATTTTGAGCCAACAGCTGCTGCCGACTCTCGGTTCCAACCAGGGACAATTGGACAATTCTCCTTCTCTGTTTCTGCCCCTCCAGACCCCGCTCCCATCGGGCTGTGGTTCAGCTTTGCTTCTCCCTGGAGACTCCTGAGATCTTCAGTCAGCCCTTCCAAGGAGCCATCGGACCAGCGCAGCTCAATAACCAGGCTCAGAGCAAACTCTTCTGGGTTTAACTTTTGGGTTTTACTCTAAATCCCAGGGCCAGGCCCAAACTCCCTGTGCTGCCTTCTCCTCCCCGGTTTTCCTCTCCTTTCTTTGCCAGAGGTGGTGCAGGTGTGTGGGATGGTCCCTGGGATGCTCACAGCATTCCCTGGATGTGTGTGTGTGTTTCCTTGGCTCCCCTGCTGCTTTAGGGGATGGAAAGGTTGGATTTGATGGGCTGGGAGGGCTTTTCCGACCTAAATGCTTCTGGAATTCCTTTTTGTTAATGATTCTGGAATTGCTTTTTGTTAATGATTCTGGGATTCCTCTTTCTTTCACGATTCTGGGATTCCTTCTTGTTAATGATTCTGGGATTCTTTTTTGTTAATGATTCTGGGATTCCTTTTCCTCAGTGATTCTGGGATTCCAAGAGCTCGTTTTGGGAAGGTACCACTGAGATCCCTGACCCATTTCTGGTGACCTCCTCGAGCATCTCCGGGCAGTTATCCCCCAAACCTGGGCTGCTGCATCCACGGGGCAGCCCCAAAGTCACAGAATCATGGAATTATTTAGGTTGGAAAAGATCTCCAAGATCATCCAACCTGGGCCTGATCCCCTCCTTGTCCCGAGCCCAGAGCCCTGAGTGCCACATCCAGGAATTCCTGGGACACCTCCGGGGGTGGGGACTCCAAACCACCCTGGGCAGCGCCTGCCAGTGTTTAACAACCTTTCCATGGGGAAATTCCTGCTGATATCCACCCTGAGCTCCCCTGGCCCAGCCTGAGGCCGTTCCCTCTGCTCCTGTCCCTGTTCCCTGGGATAAGATCCCAAATCCCCCCGGCTGTCCCCTCCTGGCAGGAGCTGTGCAGGGCCACAAGGTCCCCCCTGATCCCCCTTTTCTCCAGGCTGAGCCCTTTCCCAGCTGCTCCTCCCAGGATTTGCTCTCTGAGGAGCAGCACAGGAGCAGAGAGGCAGCAAAGGGTGGCAGGAGTGCAGCTGCACAGGCACAGATTCCTTTCAGGCACTGCAGAACTGCTCTCCAAAAGAGCTGAGTGTGGAACAGCCACCTGGGAGGGGGGGGATTGCTGCGGGAAGCTTTTCCTCCCCCCTCCCTTGGGATGCAGCCTGCACACAGGGAAAGGCTGGGAAAGCCATCCCTGTCATCACCCCAAACACTCTGCACCATCCAAAGGCTCTTTCCTGGCTTTTCCCTGCTTGGTTTTCCCAAATACACGGATGGCCAGAGATTCCTCATGTGCCTCATCAGGAACGTGGCCACCCGGCCCAGGGAAGTATTTTTATACTCATTTCTATTCAAAAAAAGAAAGAAATACAACTTCAGAAAAACCCCAAACTCCTTTATGACACGCAAATCCAGGGAAAATAAAATCTGTGACTGCAGCAAATGGAGCAGCGAGGAACGAGCTCTGCTCCCTGATGAGGAATTGTGCTTCACCCACAACAGATGCAGCTCTTGATATTTGTTTTCTGCATAAATCTACATTTTAGGCTGAAAGCAACTGCTCAGGCTTTGTCTTGCTCTGTTCCACCCCTCACTGCTCTTTTCAGCTCAGCGCCTCACACAAACAGCTCCAGTTTGGGCTTTTCCAGCCCCAGATCCCAACTTTGCTGCAGGCCTGGTGGAGCTCAGATGTTCCTTTTCCCGTGGTTATCAATTCCTGCCAGCAGGGATGGTCCATCCCAGCCCCAGTGATGGGCAGAGCCCTCAGGGCCTGCAGCACCCAGGGGAGCAGGGAGGGAGCAGCTGGAGTGGGTGCTGTGCCTGCAGCGTGGGAGCTGGGGATGGGAATTGTACAGGACATGGGAATGGCTGCGGGACATGGGAATGGCTGTGGGACAGGGGAATTGTACAGGACATGGGAATGGCTGTGGGACAGGGGAATTGTATCAGGACATGGGAATGGCTGTGGGACATGGGAATGGCTGTGGGACACGGGAATTGTATCAGGACATGGGAATGGCTGTGGGACAGGGGAATGGCTGCGGGACATGGGAATTGCTGCAGGACATGGGAATGGCTGTGGGACACGGGAATTGTATCAGGACATGGGAATGGCTGTGGGACATGGGAATTGTACAGGACATGGGAATGGCTGTGGGACACGGGAGTTGTATCAGGACATGGGAATGGCTGTGGGACACGGGAATTGCTGCAGGACATGGCGCTTGTGCTGCATCTTCAGAGAATCCAGGAATGGTTTGGGTATGGAGGGAATTTAAATCCCATCCACTGCCACCCCTGATCCCACATTATATGGAAGGAAAAACCCAAAGCCAACTCCCCAAACCAACACTGACTACATAATAAATATATGAGATATAAAGTCACTTCCAGCCCCAACCATTCCATGATTCTCCCCATGACTCCATGATTTGCAGCTCATATTGCAGCCAGGGCTTTGGGAATGGCCTCGTGCTGCCGGATTTCCCCCTGCAATGGGAAGCTGGCAGAACAGAAAGAGGAAAATCCTCTTAGCAGGGCTGATTTGGCTGTGCCAGGCTCCAATTAACACCAGAGGGTTCATTATTAATTATGGGAATGAGGGAAAATGGGGGATGATAGAGCTGGGAGAAAGGATGTGGCCCCAAATAACTGCCAGGGAGGGGAGAAGGAATTCCTGGGAAGCAGCACTGGATCAGGGATGGAGGACGGAGCCCTCCGGCCACCCCAGTGTTTAAAACAAATTCCCAGACACCTCCCAGGCCTGGGACACTCCTGAAATCCCAAAGCTGCTTTTCCCAGGAGCCAGAAGATCTGGGAATATCCAAGGTGTTGCCTTTCCCCTGGGAGGGTGCTGGAGTTTAACTTTGCTCTGCCCCCCGAACCAAATCCCTCCCCATCCAGAGTGCCCAACCCTGCACAAAACCCAGCCCAAGCAGGGATTTTAAATCCAGCCAAGAGGAGTCTGCAACCCAGGGAATTCCAGAGAAATGATCCAAACACACCTTGTCCAAAGCTTTGAGGAACAGACCCCCAACATACCCAGAGGACTGGGGGGTTTATGGGGTGGACAGCCCTTTCCCAGGCTCTGTGTCCCCAGTTCCCATCCCTAAGGATGGATCGTGGCCAGAGGGGCAGCACATCCATGGAGCAGCTGCTTCCCTTCCCTCCCTCACTCCCAGGGGTGGGAATCCAGGGCTGGAGCAGCCCCTGGCACCCAAGGGAGCATCCCAAGGGATCCAGGGAGGGATCCCGGATCCAGGGGTGCTGCAGAGGGGCTGCACATCCCAGCAGATCCCAGAATTCCTGGACACAACTCCTGCCTGTCTCGCCCTGCCCCCAGCACATCCATCCCTGAGCTGAGGATGCTGAGTCACAACCCCAAATTCCCAGGAAATCCACAGCCCAACATCCCAAATTCCCAGGAAATCCACAGCTCTGCTGACAGAGTCTCACAGTTTAAAACCTCTCCTGGAATAATTCCCTATAAAATCCCCAGCCCCACAAACTGCCTTTAGGTCACTCCAATGAACTTTTTCCCTTTTTGAGAAACAAAACCAAAAAATTCATCAAATAAATCAAATTAGGGTTAAAAATAATGACCTGAGATCCATTAGGATCCCTCCCAAGGATCCAAGATTTGCTGGTGAAGTTGCTGCTCCTGCAGAAGAATAAAATCCATGGGTATTTTTGGCTGCTGAGCTCAGAATGGAGCATGGGGTGCATTTTGGGGAGAACGAGCCCAGACATTTTGTACTATTATTATTGTTGTTATTATCATTATTGTTATTGCTATTATTATTATTATTATTACTATTCGGGGAATAGTAAATGCTATTGTAAACCAAACGCTAAGTATCCCTTAATAACAATAAATCTCTTAAATAAATAAATAAATAAAGCCCAAGTAAATAAATAAAGGTCTAATTAAATATCTAAACAAATAAACATTTTAATAAATAAACAAATGTCTTTAAAAACAAACGAATGTCCAAATAAATAAATGTGTTAATAAGCAATGTATTTGTGAGTTGCTGAGCTAGGTCCAGGCTGAGCTGGACTCTGGAGTGAGAAACCCAGGAGTTCTTCCCTACCCTTCAGCTCCTTCCCCGGTGCCTATAAAATCCTCGCCCTCCCAGCGAGGCCCAGGAGGGTTTTTTGGGAATTATTTAAAGGATCTGTCCCCAGACTGTGCCTCTCAGAGGGGACAGAGGTGCAAACGAGCAGCAGAGCAGAGCTCGGGCTGCAGGCAGCCGATTTCAGGGTACTCACATTCATCTTCCACTGCCGGCTCCTTTCAGGGCATTTTGGGGCAATCCCGGGGATTGGGATGTCGGGATCCCGAGCCCCGCTACGGCTGCGCTCCCCCCTTCCCCTTCCCGCTGCCCATTCCTCTGGGATTCGCCCGTGGAGTTGAAAAATCCGCTTTGAATTCCTCCGGCGCCCGCGATTCCAGCTGAGCTCTGCGTGCCGCCGGCGGAGCCGCTTCCGAAAGGATCTCCCAAAATCCAGACGGCTCCTGGAGCCGCCGTGACCCCGGGGTGGAGGGAGATCTCTTCCCGAGGAAAGCGGGATGCTGCTCTCTCCAAAAACCCTCCCCTTCACAAGGCTCGACCTTGCCAGGGAAATCCTGTCTGCCTTGAATTATTCATCCTCTTCCCGTGCTGCTCCAGCAGACAATTCCAAGCATTAATATGCCATGACTTTTTATCCTTTTGGGGTTGTTTTCCCCCCTGCTTCCAAACTCACGCCATCCTGGAGGTGTTCAGCAGCATCCCTAGGATTTCCCAGATCAAATCGGCGTCTCCAGCCCCTGGCTCGCCCTTCCCGGTGGGAATGAGCCCAGGAACAGCTCCGGGAACAGGGATAGCAGGGCTGGATCCAGCCGGAGCTCCTGCTCCTGGCAGCACTTCCCTGCCTTCCTGGCCATGGAATGCAGGGGAGGCATCCAGCAATGCAAGGAAAAACCCGGAGCAAGGAAAATCCGTGCTGGGAATTCCAGGAAAAACTGTGGGATTATCCTTTTTAAGGAATGCTGGCAGCAAATCCTGCTGGTGTTGAGGTGGTGGCCAGGCCGGGCTCTGCTCCCCGTGGTGCCTGCTGGCTGCATCCCTGCGGCTCCCGCCGGGATTTGTCCCTGGAAGTTCGCTCTTTGTGGCAATCCCAGACCTGCTCCAAGGCCTGGAAAGGGATTAAAGTGCCCAGAGGATCCTCTTTCCTTCCTCATGGAATCCAGATTCCAGTCGGAATGGAAATGAAGCTGCTCCACCGTGGCCAAACCCCAAAATCCGCTCGTTCCCATGGAAAACTCCTTTCCATTGGAAGTGGGATGGGCAATCAGCTCATTACTAACACTTCCCCCTGGAAGGGCTGGAAAAGTTGGAATTCCTGCCCTGTTGGCTGAATAAATGACATTCCAGCAGCAGGGAACTCCAACCAGTGAATTCCCAGCCTCAGTTCCTTGCGTTTGTTATCCCCTGCATTATTTTCCGTATTTAAGGTGGGCTTGTTGTTACCCTGGGCTGTGACTGAGAGGGGAAGGGTGAAGGGTACCCCGAGCTATCCCAGCATGGAGTTCCCGGGCTCCTGCAGCTCCAGTTTATCCAAAATAGGAACAGACCAATTCCAACAAAATCCCTTTTTTTTCATGGATTTTGGAAAGAAAAGAATATTGGAAATATTTTCCCTATGGACAAGAACATTAAGCTACACTTTGGGATGGGCTGTTCTTGGCTGGAGCAGGAGTCAGCTCTGGGATTGGGAACTCTCAGAATTTAGTGGGATTCGAAAATACCTGATTCACCTGGGGAAAACAAAAAAAAAATCCCTAAATCCAGCATTGCTGGGAACTGCATCCTGATCCACCTGGAGGGTGCCACGTTCCACTGTGGGAACTGCGAGGAGCTCTTTTAAAAACAGCACCAAAATTAACCTGAACGAGGCAAACATCGCATCTGAGAACCGTTTATTGGTAACAAAATAAAACCAAAATAAAAAGGAGTTACCCTACTAAAGGGGGATAGAAAAGGCAGAGCAAGGGGGAAGAAGATGGGAAGGGGAGAGAGAGAGAGGAGGCAGAGGGAAAGCAGGGCGTTAAAAAACCAAATATAAAGAACTTACCCTACTAAAGGGGGTAGAAGAGGCAGAGCAAAGGGGAGGAAGATGGGGAGGAAGAGAGAGAGAGGAGGCGGAGGGAAAAGCGCCATAGCAGCGGCGGGCCGGGGCTGTGCTCGCTACCGGCCCGGGATGGCTCCTGAGGCGGCAGACACAGGTGAGGGGACACTGGAGGGACACGGGAGGGACAGCAGCCAGCACAGGGTGTGGGCAGTGCTCCGGATGGGGGACGGGCAGGGCTGGACGCTGGGGACTCGGGCAGGGAGCGGGGACGAAGCAGGAGGGACGCGGGGAGGGAAGACAGAAGTGAGGGAGAGCCGGGACGGCCGTGAGGGAGAGCCGGGACAGCCGTGAGGGAGAGCGGGGACAGCCATGAGGGAGAAACAGAACAGACAGCCGTGAGGGAGAGCCGGGACAGCCATGAGGGAGAGCGGGGACAGCCATGAGGGAGAGCGGGGACAGCCGTGAGGGAGAGCCGGGACAGCCATGAGGGAGAGCGGGGACAGCCGTGAGGGAGAGCCGGGACAGCCGTGAGGGAGAGCCGGGACAGCCATGAGGGAGAAACAGGACAGCCGTGAGGGAGAGCGGGGACAGCCGTGAGAGGGACGAAGAGCTGAAAGGCAGGCCGGGCAAAAAGGACAAAACACGGGTCAGGGCCAGGGTAAAAGGGACAAAACACAGGTCGGAGCAAAAGGGATAAAACACGGGCTGGGCCCGGGGCAAAAGGGACAAAACACGGGCCAGGGCAAAAGGGATAAAAACACGGGCTGGGCCTGGAGTGAAAGGGACGAAACGAGCCGGGGCCAGGGCAAAGGGACAAAACACGGGCTGGGCCCGGGGTAAAAGGGACAAAACCGGAAAATAAAAGGAAATTGGCTCCTCACAAGGGGATTAAAGGGGGCTGTGGGAGCAGGACCTTGCGTTCTGTCCATACAAATCTTCTTCTATTCTCTTCTCTCAGATCCTCGCCCCTTTAGTCAGACCAGTTTGTCCCCGACTCCCTCAGAATTAATTAATTAATGACCTGTTCATGATGTGCTACAACTCCAGGCACGGACAGTTCCTTGGGTCCCTTAATCCCCCCTTTCCAATACGGGATTAGGGTTTTCCCTAATGGGTTTCTGCTAATTCCTTATGAGATTGGAGCACAAACAAACACATCCCTGATTCCTCCTTCCTCTTGCCATTCCCACGCTCTGAACACATGCCTTGGAAAAGGACAGGGAAAGGGGAATGGTTTCACAAGGACAGAGGGATGGATGGGGCATTGGGAAGGAATTCCTCCTGGGTGGCTGGAATGGATTTTCCCAAGGATGCCCTATGGCTGGAAGTGTCCAAGGCCAGGTTGGAGCACCCTGGGATAGTGGGAAGGTTTTACATTTCATTGTCACAGAAATGTAGAGATCATCCAAGAAAAAAAAAAGGGAATATTTCTTGCAGCAAGGAAATTGCAGGAAGTTCAAAAATGGGGATTCATTTCCAAGCACCAACCCCTGAAATCTGTCCATGAGCTTCTCCTTTCCACAGGCTCTATGGATGGTGGGAAAAGGCAGGAAAAATTCCCCCTTTTTCTGAGTCAAACCACAAATAAAGCAACCTCAAACCAAAATTCCAACCTTTCCAAGCCTTAGTTCCATTCTGCCTTTTAAATTCCATAATTCTTCTCATAATTCACTTTTCCATAAGGAAGCTTGGAAACCTCACCCCCATCAGGGGTTATTTCCTTAAATAACCTGACCTGACTTTTAAAATTCCCTTTCTTAACAGACTAAAAGGAGCTGTGAAGGTTCTAGTAGCAGCTGTTGGGATGTTCTGCATCCTGACAGGAAATCCAGGCTGACACTTGGAGCGGGAGAATCCCAGGAGAGGTGTCCTCAGTGCCCTCCTGGAGCCTTTCTTTAGGTAAATTTTAATTTTTCATGGATCAGCACAGCTGGAAAATGGACACAAAGTACTCCCTGCAAGTTTCCCCAGGAAAAAAAAAAAATTAAACTAAAACCATATTTATTTTCCATCTTTTTTCCCATTGCAGGTCCTCAGGGATGTGTTAATCCTCAGGGGATTCCTCCCAGGAAGAGCCACAAGGCAAAAAATTCCTTCAAGATTTAAAGGAAAAAAAAAGGTGAGGAATGTTCAAGAGAGAATTTTTCATTTTCAAGGATTAAACTATGCCCAGCTCAAACAAAACCAAGGAAAATAAATCCCAGGAAAAAAAGGGAATAAATCCCAGAATTTGGCATTCTAGGTCCATCTGCTGTTGGAAATATGGAAAGATCATCAAGATATTTTGGCTGTAAAATACCTCCAAGCAAGGGCAGGTTGGGGGAAAGCCTCCTGAGCAAAGCTGGAGTGAAAAACACCCAGAGAGAATGGAGGAAAGTGCAAAAAATGGGGTGAAAATTATTTTAAAAGGAAAAAAATACCAAAAAACCATAAAATGGGGGTTGTGGCACAGAAGGCAAAAATTGGAGGAAAAAGCCCCCAAAAAATGAGATTAAAAGGAAGAAATTGAGCAGACAGAAAAAAACCCATGGGACAGGCCCATGTAGGAGCACAGTGACAGGAAAAATACAGCAAAAAGGGGAAATATGTACCAAAAAGTTGGGGAAATACAGCAAAAATTGGAAAAATACACCAAGAAGTTAAAAAATTACACCTTTAAGTTAAAAACTGAATTTATTTCCCACCTGGGCAGTGGTGGAGCCTGAGCAGGGCAGGATCAGCCTGGTTCCCTTTCCCTGAATCCCTACTTGGAAAAAAGAGATTCCAGAGCAAGTGAGGCCATTAATTATTAATTAGCAGGGGAGAATTCAAACTGGAACGAAACCTTGGATGATTTAAAATAAACCTGAAGCAGAGCTGAGCTGCAGAGGGGGAGGGAGGGCTCTGGAAAAGCTGGGAAGAGCCAGCTCCAGAGGGATAAATAATTCACAGGGCTTTTCATTTATTCAGCTTTCTTTACTTTCCTAATGTTCCAGGGAAGGAGGGAGGGAAGGAGGGAATGAGGAGAGCCCAGCAATCCCTGTCCTGCAGTCCCAGCGTTTCAGGACACATTTCAATCCCTATTTTACATTAAAAATGGGATTTTATATCCACTGATCTCCATGAGGTGGCTGAAATCAGCCCTTGGTAATGAATTCACTCCTGGAGGCACAGGATGTTCCTCTCTTGGTGTCTCTGGAATGAGCACTGGGTGTTCCCACTCTCCTGCCCCAGGTTCCTGAGCCTGGGATATCCTGGGGTGGTGGCTTAGGAAGAGCTCCAGGCTCTCCCTGTTTTGGAGAACATGTGGGAGCACAGGGAATGTGGAGAGCCCAGCCATCCCTGTCCTGCAATCCCAGTGTTTCAGGACACATTCCAACCTCTATTTCACACCAAAGGTGGGATTTTATCTCCATTTATATCCACGAGGTGGTTGAAATCAGGCCTCAATAATTAATCTACTCCTGGAGCCACAGGGCTGTGCTTTCCTGGTGCCTCTGGAATGAGCACGGATATTCCCAGCCTCCTGCTCCTAATTTATTCCCCGTCCCGTATTTATTTCTCAGGCTCCCCGATCAGGAGGAAACAAGTGATTAGCGCTGATGGGAGGCTAATCAAGAGATTATCAGCGAGGACAATAAAATCAGCGCTGGGAGACAAAAGAAATCCCTCCTGGAAATGCAAATTCCGGCTGGGACAACAATCGGATTTTGGGCTCCGGCAAAGGGATAAATTTGGGTTGGGGGAGCTCAGGTGAGCTCAGAAAAGCGGAGTCAGCTTTAATTCCAGGAGTTAATTTGCATTTTTGCGGTGACATCACTCGGCAGCGGTGACACAGCAAAATTAGGGATTTATTCATGGATTTGGGAGAACTCTTCACTTCCTGGAGTGCGGTTTTATGGACGAGGAGGATGGGAATGATGGGGCTGAACCTCGGAGCAAAGGGAAGGTTTGGGATCCACCCCGGCTGGGATTTTCCCAGGGGCAGGAGGAAAACCAGCGCCGGGAATTGCTCAGGGACCACAGGTGCCGTGGAGCCATTCCCAAAGCAGGAATTGGTGTGGAATATAACTCACCCCTCAGAAGCCATCTCCAAAGCACAATCCCTGCAGGGTTTCCTGGAGGGTCTCACAGCAGCACCCCAAATTCCCTTTGCTCTGTGCCACAGGGGCACCTCTGATCCCAAATTCTGCTCCCTAAGGACAAATCCAGCTGGGAAGAAGCAATTCCTGGCTCTGAAAATGAGGATTTTTAGCACCAATAATTCCTTTGTGTCATTTTCTGCATTTCAGGTCAGGGAATTGAGGGGCTGAGTGAAATTGGTGGAGACCAGAACCAAAAAGGCCCCCTCAGCTTTGATCTGAGGCCAACCCTCAGCATTAAAACTGCAAATTGATCCCAAAAGTTCTTAACTGGGGTGACGCTTTTTAAATTCCTAAATTATTTTACATTTTTTAAATTTAAATTTTTTAAATTTTTGGTTTTAAAAGATTTGTCTAAATTTGTAAAAATTTAATTGTTTTGAATTTTCTTTTTAATTTTAAACTTTTTTTTAAACCCTGTTTTATTTTCCACTACAAAAACATTGCTAACCCCTCATCACAAGAACAAATCTATCCATGGACACCTTGAGGGTGCTCCAATCCAACATCTGGACACAACTGGGCTGGGATCAATAAAAATCAAGGATTTCAAGGCTCCTCTCATCCCATTGCTCCCAGCCCAGGAACGACAGCTCCAGGGTAAATTCCCCTCCCAGGAAACAGAGTAAAAAATCCAATGGCAGCACAAACTCTGGCCAGGATCTCCTGGATCCCAAACTACGAGGTGGCAGCAGCAGAGAATTTAAGGAAGAATGAAGAACTTTTTAGAGCAGCATTGCTGAATGACTTTTTATCACTGGAGAGGGGAAAACTGCTGATTTTCTTTTCATTTCTCCAACTCCTGTCAGCCAAAACAGTGAGAGGCACAGAAACTTTTCAAATGAGATCTGGCAGATTGGTGGGAAAATAAATTTGAGTTCCACACTTTTTCCTTGATACTGTTCCTGGGAAGAGGATTTGCAGCGGGATTTGCAGCTTCCCAGTGTCAATCTTTTCTAGGAATTGTTAATAAAAGTCAGATCTCCTGGGGGCAGAGGGTGGGGTTGTTGTCTAATGTCTCAAATGTAGAAAATTGTAATAATCCCTCATTAATTCCATCAGCTCCCTGGCAGATAACTGGTGGATAATTGAAGGGGGAAGGATTTAAAGCAGGATCCTGATTTAACACCCAACTTCCATGCCAGTGAAATCACAACCCTGGGAAGAAAATTAATCTGAAAATTAAAGGTAAATGCCAATGGAAATGTCTTAAACCTTCATATAAATATTTTCACTCTTCCTCCCCACCTTTTTTTGTAGGTTTATTTAAAAAATAGCTTAAAATAAGTTTATCAACCTATTTTTATTTGTATTTTTTTTAAAGTCGATCCAAGTATTCATATTTTTAAGGTTATTTTAAATATTCAATTTTCTATTTAAATTCTCTCATTCCTTTAGAAGCAAAGCAGAGCTGAGTGTTATGGGCTTTCATTAAAGTTTCTATTTTAGCTTTTACTATTCATTCACTGCAGGGAATTGTTGTGTCCTACCTTTGGTTTTTAACTGTCTCTGGGATTCCTGTTGGTTTGGAAGGAACAGGGAATGGAGAAATTGAGAAGGAATGCAGGAATCTGGATCCATGCAGGGCCTGATCAGGTTATTATAAATTCATTTATTGAATAAATCTGTGATTAGAGATAAGAACATCACAGCAAATAAACATGTGCCCACAAAGGTTAAACTTCAGGCTGCCTCATTTGGAGAAAATCATTGTTTTCCTAAAATAAGCAACCCATTAAAGTGGGAAATAGCAGGAATAATTCCTGGAAGAGCCTGCATAGCTCTTCTGAGGCTGATCTGTATTGGCAGCCAGGGGAGCATGGCCCCCTAATGGGACAATTTAAATGCATAACAGCTCCAATAAACTCCTTAAAGGGTGTCCCCACATTCCTTATGTTGACATGGCTCCCCAGCAAACTCTGGATAATGCACAGGCCTTTAAAGCAGGAGAAAATATTGTCCTGCCTGTCTCCATAGCCAGTTCTGCCCTTAAAGGTAGGATGGATTGTGTGGAAGGGAGAACTCAAATTCCCCTTTCCTTCCACGGGGCCCTGTTTTAGACAAAGCTAACAAAAAAACCTCTTTAAAAACCCAAAACTATTTCTGTAACCATGTCAGCTCCCCCAAAATAAAGCAACAGCAACCTGCAGTGGTGGGGAAAAATGCAAATTTGGGACACCATCTATGAGAGGAAAAGGCATGGATTTCATATTTTGGGAGAAAATGCCTTGGGCAGCTCCTATTTGTCTGATTGTTTGAAGGCCACCCAAAATTGAACAATTTGGGTGTCCAGGCTCTCCTGAGCCCCAGGAAATTTCAATTTCTCCTGACCAGATTGTCTTAAACCAATTCAGTTTTTCCTGATCCAATTGTCCAGATTTCCCCAAGGGTGTAATTAATCTGTCAGGTTAATTAGGCTCTGGTTTTACTTTATTTTTTTTCCCAGTTCTTGTGTTGAGGTAACAATTATTTGAGATTTAGCAGCATCTTCAAGTACTTGATCACTCCCAATCTTTCCCCACTGGGATTTTGCTCCTCACAAATTTGGGCTCTCAGAAAGCCGTGGCTAAAGTGTCCAATTTTCTCCTGGAAAATTAAAAAGTAGGCCCTGGCTTTGCTGAGGAGCAAGACTTGAGGTAAATTAACTTTCACTTTGTGTTTTGATGGATGCTTAATGAACCCAGCATTGTTCAGCTGGAAATCTTGGAGCTATTTTTCATCCCAAACCTCTCCTGAGCAGAGCCTGTGACAGGTTATTAAGATTTTAGTGTCACTGTGGAAACATTTTTCCAGGCTGTGATCAGGAGAGGTTCTCTGCTCCTTCTCCATCTGCTGATCTCCCAAACCAGCTACATTTTAAAATCCAGCTTTTTTTTATTGGAAATATTTAATAAGCAATGATTTCCAATCCTGGATTCTTTGTCCTAATGACCAAGAAATCTTTCCCATGTTTAATGGAGGAGCTGAGGGGAGGAAGTTGGGTTATCAGTCAGTGGGAAAAGTCAGGCTGCTCTGATAAATCCCCAAATTATGGAGACAGGGAAAGACTCATTTAGGGATTGATGCCACAGCATCCCTGTGCCAAAGGATCCAGGAGCTGGGATGCAGATGGATACCAGATGGATACTGGATATTTGTGTTTTGCACATGTCCATCCAGGTTTTATGGAACAGGAAAACATCTGGATCGTGTAATTATAAATTACTTCATATGTGGAAATATTTACAGCTACATTTGCCATTTACATCAAGGTGAATTCCCAAAACCTCAGGTAATTTCTGTGTTTTAAATGAAATTCCACAGGAATTCAATTGATCTACAGCACTGATTTAACCAAGGAAATAAACAACATTTTGGGACACCTCCCCCATCCCTGGGAGTGTCCAAGGCCAGGCTGGGAGCACCCTGGGACAGAGGGAGGTGTCCCTGCCCAGGGCATGGGGTGGGATGGCATTTAAGGTCCCTTCCCACCCAAATCATCCTGGAATTCTAGGAGAACACAGGAGGAGCAAAAACTCCATGGCATTGGGAGCTCACTTTTAGACATCCAAGTTTCTGACATGGATCAATCCAGAATGTCCAGCCCTGCAGCCAGACCAGTGCTGGAATTACAAACACAGCTCATTCCCACTGGTTTGGCTGCTCCATGGAGAAGACACTAAAATTAATTGTTAAATGGAAAACACACCATAAACCAATCTCATACTCAACTTCCTGTTCAGCCCTAATTAAGTGGGAAAACCCCAACGTCAGGTTATACTAAAAAATACTTTTAATTCAGCTTTTAAAAAAAATCTATTTAATAAAGTTTATACTTACACATTAAAAAAAATCCCTCTCGGAAGTGCCCCAGTTTGGGAGTAAACCCAGATTTTACCTGAACTAAACCTGGCCCAACCTGATTTGTTCTGTCACACTCTAAGCACGACTCTTCTCCAACCTTCCCTCTCTTTATGCTCCTATTGCTGCAATAAAACATTTACTGGGGCTCATGTATCCCAAAAGAAATTCCAGGAGTTTTTAGGACCTTTTCTACCATTGACATCAACCCTTCCAGCGGACAAAGTTCCACTGTGTGGCAAAGGCTGGAAACAAAGGACAGTGGTGCTGTAAAAAGGCAAATAAAGCCCTTCAGTGCTGCTGGAAAATGCATCCATTGACAGCCAGGAGCTCTGCAATTCCTTTTCCATGGAGAGAGGAGCCAGTGACAGCCTCTCATTTCTTTGCCATGATTATCTCATGGTGGGCACAGCCTTTAATAAATGAAATAATTCTTTTCTGGTGTCAAAGAGCAGGGTTTAAAATGAAAGCATGGAGAAGATAAATCCCCAAAACAAGGACAGCTGAAAGGACATTGCCACGGAAGGTCTGAGTTTATGCTCTGAGGGAAATTAAGTGGGAACATTTGGAATTAAAATATCTCCTCGCTGGGAAAAAAAAATGTGAATATTCTTAATTTTCTGGATCATTAAACTCCTCCTGGAAAACGAGTTAAGGAACTCTGGGATATTTTTACAGCATCAAGGGTTTGGGGATTTCTGATGATGTGATGAGTCAGGCTCAGGTTTGCCTGAATCAGTGCCCTCCCAAAGATTTCTCCAAGAAGGAGCAAGAATCCTCAGGGAAAGGTCACGATCCAGGCACAAAGTTGTCCAGTTCCCTTTCTTTTGGGACAAGGAGCAGCAAAGGATCTGTTCCACTCAAAGGGAATTAAGGAGTTCCTGCAGGTGGCCTTAACAAAGAAGTGTATCAGGATTAAAGGCATGGAATGGGAACTGGGACATGGAAAAGCCAGACTGGGGTTTGGTTGTGCAAATTCCAAGCTCCTCTGAGCCTCAGTGTTGTCCTAGAGGAGATTTAGGGCTCAGTCAATGGTTTGGGGCTTTTTTCCCCCCAGAAATGGGAAGGGATAGACAAAGGTCCAGCCCTGCCCTACAGCCACCCATGGAACTCCACCCCCAAAAGCGAATTTAGAATGATTTTGGAAGAAAACCCACAAAATATTTGGCCAGGAAGAGAAACATCAAAATGGGCCCCAAGAGGGCAGGAAGCCACAGCAAGATTCCCAGTCTTGGGAGGGACACCAAGGCCAGAATTTCATGGAATCACAGAGTCCTTAAGGTTGGAACTGATTCACAAGATCAACCCACATTCACCACTAAATAATGTCCTCAAGTGCCACCTCCAGACATTTTTGGAACCCTTCCAGGGATGGTGAATCCATGAATCCACCACTTGCCTGGGCAGCCTATTTTCATTTCTCTACATCCCAAAAAACACAGCTCTGGACTAAAAATACTGGATTCTCCATGGAACCTCCATATTCCCTTTCCATTTCCTTCGAGGTAGGAAATCTGCTCCTGAAATTTGGCTTCAAGATTTCATATTTAAGTTTGCATCCCAATTTTGCAAAATTAAACACAGGAGACGAGATAAATCCCTGGCATTCTGGGAAGCACAGCAGGTTTTTACAGGAGAGGGGGAAACAGGCACTGCAGTGTTCATAAATAGCATGAATTCAGCATGGGAAATATTATGACATCTTCATCTAATTTACATAATTTACATAAAAATAAAATTACAGGGGAATATTAAATTCCTGCATGCAAAACCATCTCTTCCTTTCCCTCCCTGAATGAGATTCTCCTTTTGCTTCTCAGCGGATTTTATCCAATATCTGGGATTTCTGGACACTGACATAATCAAATCTAACAATAATTTGATTTTCTTCTGAGCTCCTCAGAGCACCAAAGCGATTTTGTTATTCTGAAGATGGTTTGAAAGCATCTTTATTGAAGGCCCATAAATGTCTTTAAAGCTATCTCGGTGCCAATGGATCAAGAATACTCCTGAAATTCCTTGTTATGCCTTGTACCTGAAAAATCCATTTGGAACAGCTTCTCCTGTATTGAATTGCTGTCTGGAGCAGCTGATTTAAGCAGCTGATAGAGGATGGCAAGTGGCCCATTCATTGTGTTATCATTTTACACACTCTGTCCATAAAACCCCCAGGAGAAGGATGGACTGTCTGTCCGTGAGAAATAATCCACTGGCTGAGGTTTATTGGAACAGTGATGGAATCTTAAACACCTTGGAAAAGCCAAAGCCTGGCTGCTGACGCGATTGGAGCTCCACGCTCAGGCTCGGAGTGAGAGGAATTAATGCAATTAAACAGTGCCTTAATTAGCTACTGGAAACAAGGGCTTAGTTGGAAAAACAAGAGCTGCTAAATTTTCAAATAATGAAGGACTGGTGTACACAGGGTGTGGGGAATGCGTTATCAGAACAGCAGGGAAATGTCCAATAAAATAAACCACAGGAATATTCCACGGTTCACCTCTGGCCCTGGTGTTCCCAGGTGGGAACTGCTCAGCTCCCAGCATTTTCCTGCCCTGGACAAGGGGAGGAAAAATATTTAATTCAGTGTCAGCAAAGAAGGGCAAAATAAGGTCAACATTTCAGGAGTCACCAGTGAAGCAAAGTTTAAAGCACAGTCCAAGGGATGAGGACACAAGTGGGGTCTGAGGTGATCCTGGTGCTGCTAAACAAAATCTAACTGGAGAGAAGAGCCTGGGGAATGGGAAACCCTCCAAAATTCACTGTTACATGGGTAGGACAGAGGAACTTTGGGGAGTTTTGGGGTTCATGAAAGCTGATACTTTAAAGGAAAGGAAGAAAGAGCAGCAGAAGTTAAAACAGGGAGAACCAAGTGATGCAATCAAACAAATCATGGAAGCAATGAATAAACCAGAATAAACCCCAGAGTCCTCTTTGGACTTCAATCTGTTAGAGACCTTTGCTGAAGGGTGGCTTTGCCAAAAATTATTGGTATGAGAGATGGGCTTGGGAGAAAATCTGGAGACCTGAATAACTCCAGCTTGGGAATTTCCATTAACACAGGATGCAATCAGGTTTTGTTGAAATCCTGGATAACTCCAGTGTGGGAATGTCCATTAAAACTGGGTTTAGGGAGATGCTTGTTGAGGAGCAAAGCTGCCCAACCTTCCTCCCAAAAGCATCACCCGTGATTGGGCTCAGCTCCAGGATGGGCAGAGCAGGTGGGACATGAACCACCACCACCAGGGCACCTCCCTGCTGCTCACTTTGGTTCTTTGTTAAAATTAAAATGGCTTTTTTTTACCCCCAGTGGAAATTTTCACTCCCTTGAAAAAATCCCCAAAGAAAATACAGCTTTTTCCTTAATGCTTCCCTAAAATGTCATTTATGTCTTCCTAATGACCTTCAGCTGACCCTAAGAAGTAATTTCACAGGTAGAAAATTGCCTCAAAAAATGGAGTTATTGAAACAGAGTCAGAATCTCCCAAAAGCCAGAATAATGATTATTATTTGCCTAAATTCCAAGCAGTAAAATAGCTCAAATCATATTTATTCCCACAAAAATGTACTTTTCTGGTGTATTTACTCTGAAAATTCATTTTACGAGCAGAAATCAATACTCTGCCCTTTGGAAGGAGATAATCTGGATATATTTGGAAAGATCCACTGTTCTGTAATAGACCCCATTAAAGTGCTGCTGCCACATTTCAGTGGTGATAGAGCCCCTAAAATAATTTAATGGCTCAGGATGGGGCAATTTCCATTGGATTTTCTCTCCATCCCAGTAAGCTTCTATTAAATATATTTTATACATCTAATTCCTCCTGGTCTAATCATGACTTTATTGTCCATTACTTAAATTTCGCACATTTTCCCCTCCTTTGTGGTCCCATGAAAATAGAATTCTGAAAATGTGTTCCTGCCCTCTGGAAGTTCCTCAGACAAGGGAAATTCTGGATTTTCAGTGTACTGTCACAGGGCTGGAGAGAAAACCCCCAAGAACTTTCTGTGATGGTGTAAATCTGTTCTGCACCCCCCGCTTAATTAAGCATTAAAGTCTTCGTTAATATTATTTTGATTTTGGGGCCTGGCTTTGTAAAACGCAGGCAGTGGAATTTCCCTGCTGTGGGAATAAATGAGATATTGTAAATAGAATTGGCTTAGAAAGGATTTAGAAAGGATTCAGCCAAATTTCCTGAAGTGGGACATAAATAAAACTATTTTTGAGACCTCTCATCAATACCCACCAGAGCCATCTCACTGTGAACCTTCACAGAGCTAAACCCTCCCCAGAACCCAAAAAACTGTTCTCAAGTGTCTCAAGCAGTCAAATATTCCCCCAGAAACATCATCAGAAATGTCTTATCAGAGGTTTTATCATCAACCAAGAGCATTTCTGGATTGATTTTGCTGCTGCTGAACCACAAGGCTCAAATTGACATCAATAATCACATCAATACCCAACCTTCAATGCACACAAGATAAAAAAGAAGAAATTGTTGGTGTTCTGCTCCCACCAGCAGGAAGGATCAAGAGGGTCCTTTTGTATCCCAGCAGTTCAAATCCCATGGGATAATATTTGTAAGGGATTTAAACTTGGGTAATCACTGGGGATGGTTATGTACACAAATAAACACAAACTCAACAACTATTTCTCCATAAAAAACCCACTTAGAAGACAAATTCCATGTTAGGCCACAGCACTTTGAATTCCCTGCTGACATTTAGAACTGAGATTATCCAAAGCCAATGGGAGGGATTGAAAACAGCATTTTTTTCCATGTTCCCTTCATTCCAAGTGTTATCTGACAGCCACATCAGCGTTAATGTTTCTCCCCAACCCATCAAATATTTGATTTCTAATTAAGGCCTTTTCATCTCAGTTGGATTTGTCTCCCTCATCTTTAATTATGTTTCCATCCATGCTGCTCAAGAGTGGAGATTTGCATTTTTACATTATATAGAAATCACATTGTAAATATTTATCAGATGGTTCCCTCTCTGCTGCTCACAGATTTGGGAATTCAGGCTCGCAGGAAAGAGGGAATGTTCCCATATTAACACCCCACTGCTTGTTAGGATTTCACTGCCTCCCATACATTGATTTTCCCTCTCCCTCAACTTCCCATCGCTCCTGCAGGTGCAAAATCCACCTGGGAATGTCACAGACACCAGTGGGAAAATGGGATTCTGCTGGGAGACCTAGGAACACACAAAGGCTGCAGAGAGATTTTGTTCTGTTTTAGAACCAAACCTTAATAAATCACTGAGGAAAGTCCCAGATTTGAAGGTACCCACGGGGCAGGAAAGACAAACAAACTGGGGGTTGGGCCAGAGGAGTTCCATCCTGGCCCTTTCCCCATGGGATATTTCTGTGGCATCAACCGATGGAGAAAGGGTGGGGAAATATTAATTCCTGTTTGGAAAAGCAGCTTTTGTGTGGTTATACCTCTAAAAACAAAAGATTTCTTGCTAGAAAGTTGCCTCTTAGAGTGCTTGGCTCAAGCAAAAAAATGAGAATTTTACAGAATCAGTTCCTGCCATTCTCGTGAGCATCCCAGTGATTTTTAGGAGCGGAAAAGAGGCGCTTTGCTGGGACGGGAGGTCAGGAGTGACAGGACTGGGGTAAGATCCGCACTGAAGGGCAGCGAGCCCCGAGTTCCGGGCCAGGAGCGGGAGAACCCGGCCGCTGTCCGCGGTGCTGAGCGGGCCCGGTCCCGCCGCTGCCCGCGGTGCTGAGAGCCCGAGAGCCGCCACCGCACCCCGGGCAGCCCGGCGGGGTGGGAACCGGGCTGACACATCCCCCTGGACATGGAATGGTTCCTGGGAGCGGGGCTGACACATCCCCCTGGACACGGAGTGCTTCCTGAGACCCGCCTGCAATGCTGCACCCGCATCTGGTGTCCCCACAGTAAGAAGGACGTGGAACTGCTGGAGCAAGCCCAGAACTGGCCATGATGTTGATAAGGGGACTGGAGATTTTCCCCTGTGGAAACGGGCTGGGAAAGTTGGAGTTTGTCAGCCTGGAGAAGAGGAAGTTTGTGCAGAGCTCAGTGCTGCTCCCAGAATCGGAATGGGGATACAAGGAACATGGAGAGAGAGTTCACTGGAGCCTGGAGTGACAGAACAAGGGGATGGCTTCAAGCTGAAGGAGGGGAAATTTAGATGGGATATTGGGAAGAAATCCCTGACCCTGTGAGGGTGGGCAGGCCCTGGCACAGGGTGCCCAGAGCAGCTGGGGCTGCCCCTGCATCCCTGCCAGTGCCCAAGGCCAGGCTGGACATTGGGGTTTGGAGCAGCCTGGGACAGTGGGAGGTGTCCCTGCCATGGCAGGGGTGGGATGGGATGAGCCTGAAGGTCCCTTTCAACCCAAACCATTTGGTGATTTTGGAGGAAAAAGCAGAAACACATCTAGGAAGGAAAGTTTTGGCACTTTTCTACGTGGTAGCAAAAAATAAAACATTTACAAGGAAGAATGTTATTTCAAATCTGTTATACATCTGTCTTCTAATTTCTTTTTAGCAAAAATTAGCATGCACAAGGAAAACAAAAGCAAGTGAAGACAACACAGCTTCAGCCTGTGTGCTCCTCATACCATAATCTGAACAGTGATCAATAACAGATTTTTTCCAACAGTTAAAAAGCTGTTTATACTATACAGACACAAACCTTTCTTTGCCACAAAGCAGTAGCCAAACAAGAATTCTCTGTTTCTCATCCCAACCCTCAAGCTCTGACACTGCACCTGTTCCATCAGTTCTCTCCTTGGGGAACCCCGTGTGGCACCCCACAAACACCCGGAGATGGAGCCATCACTTTCTCCCCACAAATACAGAACTCCAGCTGCCCTTCCTGAGCTCCCAAACATCCCAAAGTGTCATTTTCCAAACGAGATCAGTGCTGGAGAAACTCTGGAGCAGCCAAGAGTGTCCCTGCGCAGGGTACGAGGGACCTCTGGTGGAAGCAGATTCCAGTGGCAGATAAACATTTATATCCTCATTTATTCCTCTAATTAAAGGAACCAAACCCCTTGAATCCATGAAAAATCAGCGTCTAACCCACCATTCCAGCTCACTTTATCCTCCTGCTCTCCAGTTCCCAACCGAAAATAAAGCAGTGCCCTCAGGAATATTTTATTAAATTCTGTCAAGTACCATGTCTCAAAATAAACCTGCTGGAAAAGCTTCACTTTGGGCCTGGATCAACACTAATCAAGTGTTGACTCAAATTATCCCCAAAATTCCAAGATCAGAGTTTTTAGTGTGGAAAAGCTCTGTTTGATCAGTGCCTTGGGCTTCACGAGATTAAAATCACTCCAACTTTGTAACTCGAGGCAGAATTAAATTTATTCAGCTTAAAGAACACCACTAACAATGATTCCCAGATTTTTGTAGGGATTCAGAAGCCACCAAATGCTGTCCTGGGAGTGACAACAGCCACTGGCAGTGAGGATCCAACCAAGCTGTTCCCTCCTCAGGAGCAGGGAGACACTTTCTGCAGCACACACCAGGGCAATCCCTGTCCTGCGATTCCTGAATTATTCCATGAGCTCCAGTCTGCAATTCCCTCAAATCCTGTCCTCTGTCATAAAGCTGAAGGCAACACCTCCAGATTCTGTATTTATTTATTTATTGACCTAAAAATCCCAATTCAGAGACAGTCACAGAGCTGTTTGTCTTCCAGAAATGGGATCTGCATTTGGGGTTTATTTAGGGTTGCCTTAAAAAGCGAAATACAGCCTCCAGCCACTGGTCGAGGTGGAATATTTATTCCAAAATCAAATTTAATTTTTATCTCCTAATCAAATTCTCAAAGTCCCTTTTAGCCTCTTTTAGTCACTTTTAGTCTCAAAAATCAACCAACAAAACAAAACAAAAAATCAACCAAGAAACCACATTTCTTTGCATGAAAAGCAGCACAAATTGAGGTTTTTTGGGAACACAGTATCCTAAACACACAGGACACAGGACCACTTGGAAGAACCTTTTTACCAGCAAGAACACCTCCAAAACCTGCTGAATTCCAGGTCTGATACCCACAGTCACACATCCTGATGAGCCTACAAGAGGAATCTCTGCCTGGAGGTCATTTGAGACACCTAAAAACCCCTTTTTACCCCATTACCAACCCCGTGACCCCTCAGCTGAGCTTTCACTTATCCCAAACCCCAGAAAGGAAGCCAGGAAAGGAAGAAGGAGGAATTCCAGCCAGACTCACGGGGGTGCTGCTGTCGGAGAAGGTGTTCATGCTGACAGACCTGCTCATCTTGCCCGAGGCTGGCGACGTTGGCGACCTTGGGGACATTGGGGACCCTGAGGATGTCGGGGACGTCGGGGACGGGCTGCCCTTGTCCCGTAGCTCCGGGGATGGGGACAGGTCCTGGCGCTGCAGGTGCTCACGCCATGCTCGCTGGATGCTGAGGGAACAAAGGATTTCAGAACATTGGGGTTGGGGGTTCCTGTGTTTTGTTTTCCTGTCTGGGTGAGGATCACGTGGAAATAACTCTGTAGGGTTTGTATAAGGCACCACTGGGAGAATTTAGGATATTTTTGAAGGAGAAGCAGGGAATTCTGGAGTGGTTTGGGTTGGAAAAGACCTTAAAGATGATCTGGTCCCAAACTCTTACCACGTTACTCAGAGTCCAACCCAATCCCAAAACCCATGGAAGTGATTTCAGTTGAGGCCATCCAGAACCTGGAATTTCTCCTACATTCCACTATCACAATTAAAATATCCGTTTGTCCATTTAAAGGAATTAACAACCATCTACATCTTATTTTTACCCCATATTTCAGATTATAATTCAGATACAAGTGGAATTTGAGAGCCAGAGCAGTATCATGGAATTAAGGAATTCCAGAATGGTTGAGGTTGGAAAATGTCCTCTCATTCCATCCTCTGCCGTGGGCAGGGACAATTTCCACTATCCCAAGTCACTCCAAACCCCATCCAGCCTGGCCTGGAACAATTCCAGCATCCACAACTTCTCTGCAGGATTAGCTCCTTGTAGGACTTTTAATCAATTGAGGGTTTATTTACATATTTATAGTTACATATTTATAGTTACGTATTTATATCTACATGTCTTTCTATTTTAAAGCCGGAGAACAGACTGAACTTAAGTCATAATTAGTCTCCTAGAAAGCTCCCTGAAAACGGATTATTTTATCTGGCTTTTATCTGCATTACTAAAAGCTTAAAAGACGCTGGGTTTTAATTTGAAACTTCATGTCCTTTTAATATTTTAATATGCATTAATATTTGAATGGGCTGTAAGTGAGGCAATGTTTTCTGGATGGAGGCAGTTCCTGTGCCAGAGCTGGAGGATCCGTGCTTGGAGAGGATCCAAAAGGAATCTTGGACTCTGATAAATATGTGGGGAAGTTTAATTATTCAAAATCAAGACTTCTAGAATAACTAACCCCAGGGGAAACTCTGTATCATGTAATGTACAGCAAAAATTAAAGTTATTCTAAAATTCAAAGAAAGGATTGATTTAGGATATGAGGAAGGATTTTTTCCTCATGAGGCTGGTGGGGGGGGAGATTTCCCACCCCTAAAAAGACCCCAAATCAGGCTGATAAGCTGCCCTAATAGAAGCCATCCCTGCTCAGGGCTGGACTAAAAATCCTTTGAAGCTCCCTTCCAACCCGGACCATTCCAGGATTCCATGATGGTGATGTTTGGAAGTTCCCGGAGCCCCGGGCCGCGCATCCCTCCTGTGCCGGCGGTGCGCTAGGTGTCAGCGTGAGCCTTGGCTGAGCCCGCCTCCCGAGCAAATCCCGCTCCTCCCGAGCAAATCCCGCTCCTCCCGAGCAGATCCCGCTCCTCCCGAGCAAATCCCTCTCCTCCCGAGCAGATCCCGCTCCTCCCGAGCAAATCCCGCTCCTCTCGAGCAAATCCCGCTCCTCCCGAGCAGATCCCGCTCCTCCCGAGCAAATCCTGCTCCTCCCGAGCAAATCCCGCTCC
>JAWMQZ010000013.1:1524946-1540276 GCA_035584835.1 Tangara arthus | reverse complement strand
GAATGGAAATCCCATCCAGTGCCACCCCTGCCATGGCAGGGACACCTCCCACTGTCCCAGGTGCTCCAAGCCCCATCCAAACTGGCCTTGGGCACTGCCAGGAATGCAGGGGCAGTCACAGCTGCTCTGGGAATCCCATCCCAGCCCCTCCTGCCCTCCCAACCAGGAATTCCCAATTCCCAATATCCCATCCATCCCTGTCACTGGCAGTGGGAGCCATTCCCTCTGTCCTGTCCCTCTGTGCCTTGTCCCAAATCCCTCCCCAGCTCTCCTGGAGCCCCTTTAGGCACTGGAAGGCCACAATTTGGTCACCTTGGAACCTTCTCTTTTTTCCAGGCTGAACAATCCAAATTTTCCCATCTCCACATTCTTGAACATAGAGAACTTTTCCAATTTGGTAACTGGAAGCTCTTTTATCCAGTTACACAGAAATCCAGGATGGATCCAGGGTGGATCCTACAGCTCAGGAATTGGACATCCCAGCTGCATTCCAAGGCAGACCCAACACTTTTCCTTACTCACATTTTCACTTTGGATTCCAAGGGCTGGAGGTTGATGGGATATTCCTGGATATTATTTTCTTCATCCATGGTGAGCTGATGGCTACAGGAAAGAAAAGAAAATGAGTATAACGTGTTCCAGCCTGACATTCTTGTAGCCCTGTGAATGAATTCCCTAATCTGGACAAGAACAAACAAGAGCTGCTGATCAGAGGTGTTGCTGTCTTTGGAGGAAGTTATCTGGACCTTTCTGTCCAGCTCCCAGCAAAAAATGGGAATTTGGATCCAGTTTTCCAGTGGGAACATGCCTGAATCCCTGTTTTAAATCTCCCAGCTGCCACAGCTCCAGGGACAGGCACAGCCAGCAAAAGAGCTGCTGTAATTAAATTAAAAAACCAAACCCTGGCAGATCTAACAGATATTCCTGCTAAATTAACTTCCATCCTCACGGCCATGCTGGAAATGCTGGAGAGGGAAATGGAAAGGAACAATGGGAATGCTGGCAGCAAATGAGTTACAGCAGCCGAAGCCACGTGGAGGGGGGGTGAGGAAGAAATTCTCTGTAATAAATGATGGCCAAGGAGTTGCTGCTGGGAACTGTGGCTCGAAGAAAGCAATGTGAAAATGCTGGAATATCCAAATGCAGCATCTGGGAACACTGCCCTGGATGGAGCAGCAGCATGGATTGAATGCAGCTCTTGGCAGGGAAATGTGGGAGGTCAGACCCCGACCTGAGGAGTTATTTTGAGACTTAACTGGGCACTCAGTGATATCATTGTCAGAAATTGTCCTTTTGTAACTAGAAATAGGGATTGTTAGTGGGAGAAAGGCAAAATTTGGGATAATGTCTGTGACAAAGAGGATCCCTCAGCAAAGGGTTCACACCTTGGAAAATCCATTTCCCTCTCTCATGGGTGAGCTATTTTGGAAAAGGCACATTTACCTTTGGAGTGAATCTTTGCCATCATTGACCTGTTCCAGGGTGTGCTGGAGCCTCCTGAGTTCTTCCTGAAAGGAGAGAGAGAGAAAAAAAATAATTATTTTTATGAGAAGCCCTTGGAGATTCCCTCTCAGCCTTAAGACAAACAAAGTTTTGAGTCAACCCTGAAACAAAACAATCCCTCAAGTGCCTCCTACAAGATTTTAAACTCAAAAATCCGTAACAATGACAAAGAAACCAAAATCTTATTGATAATCCAGCATAAGTCTGAAAGGAAATATCAGAGCTACAAAAATAATACAGAGAGTAAAAGAGGGAAGTTTTCTTTCCCATCTTGGATGTCTTTGAGTCCAGAGATGCTCCTGGGAATCTTTGTTTTGCAATCAAAACCTATTCAGGCTCTTAATGAAGAGATTTCCAGCCTGCACCAGTTCCTGTTCCAGCAGTTTAATGTGGCAGATGTGGAGCTGGGAATCCCCACATCCATGGTAATTCCCAGGAAAAATCCATCCTTGGCATTCTGCACAGAAGTTTGTTTTAAAAAATGGAATTCTTCGGAGGCACAGCTCAGTTCAGAGATAACCACACAACCTTTCCTTCTCCCACATTTTCCCTCTGGCAGTTTTTGCAGCCTCCTCCAGAGCTGGGTACAGTAATTTAGAATGTGAAAACAATTTGCAGTTGACTTTATCCATAGCTCAGGGTGCCAAGAGTTGCCTGACTTCCATAAATCACTCCTGGTGTTTGACATCATTTTCCATTAACCCCGGGGTGAAGACTGAGCAGAGAACAAAAAAGCAAAAGGCAGAATTGGTTGTGATGTTTTTGACAATTCCGAACGAAACCTCACTGGGCAGTGCCTCTAAAAGCTGGGATAAAAGGCAGCTCTGGAGGGGGCACAGCCAAGTTTGCATAATTGGGAAGAGGAGGAGACAGGAAATCGATCCTAATTTCAGTCGGGCATCATTAACCGGGGAGTATCGAGCGCCGCTCCCCGCTGCGGGATTTATGGAGCTGCCCGTGGTGCTGAGCCCAGGGAAAAGGGCCAGGATGCTGCAGGGGCACCGGGGGGGACAGGGACAGCCAGGATGGTGCCACCTCCAGCCCCACATCCTGCCCAGAGTGACCCAGCTCCAGTAGGGAATTCCATTGGAAGGGATCCACGCTCTGTTGGAACCCAGGATGAGTTACGGGGCCTCTCTGAGCCCGGATGAAACAAACATATTGTGAAACTTCCTGGGCTTTTCTTTTCCCTCCTTCAGCTGGATGCAGACCTGGACGGGGATTGGGCAGCTCCTGTCATGGAGACACTGAGGGAAAAAAATCCAGGAAATCTCGAGGAGCACACTCAGAGCAACCTGAAGTGTCTTTTCCTAGTCCTTAACGTGCTCATTCATTTATCCACTAATTATTTTTCAGCCTGAGCCTACCCAGCATCCTGGGGTTTGTTAATTTTATATTTTTTCATTTTTTTATTGCTTCAATTGCACGACACACTTGAGTCTGGATTACTTTGGAGAGGAATACGAGGAGGTTGGAAAGCAGGCAGAGTGAATTCCAGCATGGCAGGGAGGGGAAGGCAGCGGGATATCTCACATGACAGATCCATTTCTGAATTCCCAGGGGAGGGGTTTTCCCCTGAAAAAGCAGGGAGCTCTTTTTATAGCTCCTGAGCCTGTTAATTCTAGTGACAACAACAGAGGAGTGTTTGAAAACTGAAAGGAAATCTATTAATCCAATTTTCAGCCTTTCAGTGTGAGGGAATGTCTGTAATCCTCACAAAAGAGGGATGAACCAGTTTGGGAATCAGAAAGTTCCTGTGAAAAGTAACAATCCCATCTATGAAAAAATATTAATTCTACAGTGTTTCCTTCTTGGGGTTTTAGGAGGAGTCTGGGGGATGGAGGAGGCTCAGGGGGATCCTGTGGCTCTGCACAATTCCCTGCCAGGAGGGGACAGCCAGGTTGGGATTGGGATCTGCCACCAGGGAACAGGGACAGGAGGAGAGGGAACAGCCTCAGGCTGGCCAGGGCAGCTTAGGGTGGAAATCAGCAGGAATTCTTCCATGGAAAGGGGGCTCTGGAACTGCCCAGGGAGGTTTGCAGTGCCCATCCCTGCAGGTGTCCAAGGAATTCCTGGCAGTGACACTCAGTGCCCAGGTGGGGATCGGGCACTGGTTGGGTCCTGGAGGCTTTTCCAGCCTCGGTGATCCCGGGATTCCGGGCATGTGCACAAATCACAGCCCTGGAAAAGAGAAAACCCCTGCCAAGTTTGCAGGTGAGCGAGCACAGGTGGGAGGAGGAGGCTCTGAGCTGCCGAGCAGTGACATCTCTGCTCTCAGACATCTCTCTCTCTTCTGATGGCTCTGAAGATGGTTTTAATTCCTGCAGTTGCTCGGCAACCACATCCCGTGTGCGGCAGTGCTGCTCTTCACCTGGAGCAGGGAAACACCGGATGGCTCCTCAGGAACATGGGGATGGCTCCTCAGGAACACCAGGATGGCTCCTCAGGAACATGGGGATGGCTCCTCCCAAACAAACATCAGGATGGTTCCTCAGGAACACCGGGATGGCTCCTCAGGAACACTGGGATGGCTCCTCAGGAACACCGGGATGGTTCCTCAGGAACACTGGGATGGCTCCTCAGGAACACCAGGATGGCTCCTCAGGAACACCGGATGGCTCCTCAGGAACACTGGGATGGCTCCTCAGGAACACTGGGATGGCTCCTCAGGAACACTGGGATGGCTCCTCCCAAACAAACATCGGGATGGTTCCACACAAATACCGGGATGGCTCCTCAGGAACATCAGGATGGCTTCTCACAAACCTGAGCAGGGCCAGGAAACAGTGACAGCAATGAGCCACAAGTGCTCCTCCTCAAGTTGTGCCTCTGGTGCCCAGCAGCAGGAAAAGCCAAGGAAACTCGGCTGCAGGTGGAACTCATCTCTCCTCCTCCTCCTTTCCACCAAACCAGTCTGGAATTCCATGGCATGAGACTGCTCTCAGTGTGCATGGGATATGGAGATACTGCTCATGTTGGAGCCTGGTGGGTCATGGAACTCCAAGGAAGCCTTGGAGCACACACTAAAATTCATCCCAATGCTGGATCTGTTTTCTGAATCCTGGATCTGCTTTCCCCATCCTGGACCTGTTTTCCAAATCCTGGATCTGTTTTCCCAATCTTGGATCTGTTTTTCCAATCCTGGATCTGTTTTCCCAATCCTATTTAGCACACTCAAACCTAAGCAGGTTTCAAGTGGCAGCTGAAGCAGAAGGGTTTGAACTGGGACCTTTAATCCCATCTCATTCCATCACCTGTCACATTTACACAGACTGGGATGCTCCTGCTAATCTGACACAGGGATTGGGATGCACAGGACCCTTAAAATCAACCCAGAGCTAAATAACAAACACTTTTCCCTCAGAGGTCCCACTCCAAAGCCAAGGCAGAACCAGGACATCATTCCCAGGGTTTCCCAGCTCCTCAGTTATCCCATTCCCATTCCCACAGCTGCCTCGTGTGCTGTGGGAAGTGCTGGGTGCTGAGCACAGAGCAGGTTCTGGGTGTTTGTTTGACTGACAGAGTCCCCCAGCATCCAGCAGGGCCTTGGGATAAAGGGTATGCCAGGAGAACCTGAAATGCAAACAAAAACAGCAGCACGGGAAGCCCTGAGATGGAAACTGGTCACATTCAATCTGGGAAAGCAAAGAGCTCCTCTGGGTATGAATAATTCACAAACAGCCTCAGACAAATGATCTCAGGTCTAGAAGGAAATGGGAAAACCTCTGGAGGCTGCAGCTCTTTTTATTCCTGCCTGGTTCCTGCTGAAAGCTGTTTTCTCTGGGGTTATTTTTTAGTCTTTAAAAAAAAATATATATATATGGATATCTAAACAGTTAGGCTGGATGTTCAGAGAACACAGCAGACCCCAGAGAAATCCTTTCATTTTATTTCCATCTCTGGCTGGTGAATTATTCATTAACAGGGATCACGCAATGGGGAAAAAATTAAAAATTGGCAAATTAGTTTTCATTTGTTGACGTTAATTATTTAGTGTTCTTCCCTTTTATTAGAGGAAACACAGAGGGGGATTAGTCTTGTTCTGGTACTCCAAGTTTGCTCCCCAGACAACTCCCAAATCAGCATTGCTGTGGCTACTTCTGTGGAAAATCCATGGGAATGTGACTCCAGGGCTGAGATGTTGGGGCAGAGCTGGATTTCAGAATTCCAGAGAAGCTTTTGGATATTTTTCCATAGCCCTTTGTAAAGAAAATAGCCAGGAGGAGCTTTATTTCCAGATATCAGCCCAGCCATGGCATTAATGGGGATCTCATTAATTAATCTCCTTGAGCTCACCCACAAACACCCAACATTCCCATCAACCTCATTCTAACAAAGAAACATCCTGATATTGAATGGGCGGTGGAAATGGAATTGTCTCCGGAGCAGTTTGGTTGGGATTTTGCAGCCTCGCTGCCCTGAAGAGCCAGAGGCAGGAGAAGTTAATCACAAATGCTGCAGCCACACTAAAACTGAGCTTAGGCTCCCAAATCTCCAGCTCTCCCTAATCCTGCTCCTCAGCTCACAGGAGCTGCCAGGAGAACTCGTTCAACACCTCATCCAATTTTTCTTCTGTCAAATGTCAGTGGCTGCTCCATCCTGAAAAGCTGGAAAACTTTGATTCCTCCCAGCTTTTCTACCCAGGCAGCCACACAACTCCCTGATTTTCCTGAAATACTCTCCAAATGAAACCTGCCACTCATTTATATAAAAATGTATAAAATAATAATAAAATAATGATTGAAAGCCCACCTGGCTTTGTGGGAGTCCCCATTATGACCAAACTATACCTATTTCAAGCTTTTTAACAAGTTGCTGAGAGATAAAACTGCTCCTGGTGCCTGAGAGGGAATAATCCCAGCTGAGCCTTTCCAGGGAAGTTCAATTCTTCAATCACAGAGCCAAAATCCCAGTTTTCTGCAGCAGCTGATCCTGCTCCACTGTATTTCTGGGCTGGGAAATGTGAAGGTGACCCCAGGACCTGCAGCATCCTCAGCTCAGTCAGGTGGGGTCAGTTTATAATGAACTGAATGAAACAATCTTGTCTTGATTGAGTTAATTCTGTGCTCCCTGGCTGAGGTTTTTGGTGCTTTTTTACAGAGGGAAGGGGCCTTTTCCCAGTCCCAGTTTCCTGCAAACACACATCCCTGGGAGGATTTCAGAGACAGATCCACCAGGACAGGAAATTAAAGGTCTCAGCTCCCAGACATCACAAGATCAGATCAAAAACCAAATCAAATCCCAGCGTTCACAAACAAAACCTGGGATAATGAAAGGAGGCCTGGCCACGGGGAGGGGGTGGAATTACATCAGCTTTGGTGCCCTCCCAGGACCTTTCTCCAAACTAACCCAAAATGCTGCATAATTGTTCAGAGTAAAAGAACCCCCAAAAGGGACAAAACCCCCCTTCCCTCACTGCTGCTCTCCCTGCAGTCTCTGCCAGGAAGGAGCCTCTGCTTTGGCTTTCCAAGACCAAAACTGAATTCAAATGTCAGACAGAGTAATGACAAAACCCTTCCTTTGAAATCTTCATCCTGCCTCCATCCAAGGGACAGGAAGGACAGAAACTCAATCCACCAGAGCTTTGGACCTCTCTGCCGTCCAAAAGCAAGGCAGAGCCCTGGGGCTCCCCCATGGCAGCACTCAGTGATTAAATCTCTTCTTTTCCAGCTGCTTTCAGAACACCTTTAATTCTCAAAGTTCACAGTGACACCAAAGACCTTTCCCAGCCCAGCCTGAGAGTGAAACATCCCGATTTTGCCAGGTTTAATGCTACAGGAATGTCAGGAACACCACAGAAACAACACACAACCCCTGCCAAGCTGCACTGGGGTCACAGGAGTGAACTTCATCAACTGAAAAGCAGCAGAAAAGGTCAAACGGGCACAAGGAGTCCATCCCTGTGGGGCCTGTGTGTGTGCAGGGGTGAGCTGGAAGGGAATGTTCTGGAAATGTTACATTGGAGCTGCTGCTTTAATGCTGTGCTTGGACCTCTGGCAGCTGCAGCATTCACAGGAGAGATCTGTCACAATCTGGCTCAAAACAAATCCAAACGTTGGTGCTGGGTGTTCTCCCGCTGCCTTTGTCAGGGGTTGCTGGAGCTGGGAAAGGTCAGATCACGGCTCCCACAGGAGAGGCTTTCCAGGGAGATCAGCTCTGGCTGGGGGAGGAAAGGGCAGCTGGGTGATGCTCTGTGATCTGTGGGAGTCAGGTAGAGCTCAGTGCTGGGAATGCTGCAGAGATGCTTTGGCTGCTGGGGTGTTTGGGGCACTCCTGTCACAGGAAGGAATTCCATCCCTCCATCCGTGTGCCAGGCTCTCTGGTGGGACAGAGCTGGAATGGGGGAATTTGAGGCACAGGGCACACCATGCCATGCAAAGCATTAATACCACCATAAAACAGGAGCTCTAAATCTGGGGATTAAGCCCAGGAGTGTCAACTGGGTCCCTGGTTCAGTGACCACTTCCTTGTTGTCATTGAAAAATCCATTTTTATGGACAGAAGAAACCAACACAAAACACCAAAGCACCAGGACTGCAGAGGAGGAGCTCCTGAGAGCCAACCTCTCCTGCTGGAGAATCCCAGGATGGTTTGAGTTGGGAGGGACCTTAAAGCCCATGCAATTCCACCAGGAACACCTTCCACTGTCCCAGCTGCTCCAAGCCCTGTCCAACCTGGCCTTGGGCACTGCCAGGGATCCAGGGGCAGCCACAGCTGCTCTGGGAATCCATCCTCAGAGAGAGGAATTCCTTCCCAACATCCCATCTACCAGAACAGCTCCGTGGAAAGGGGGAAAGCACTCCCAGCATAGTTATGAGGATGGTGAGCAAGAATAAACCAGCACTGAAGCGTTTCTTCCTCCATCACACGAATAATTAGGAATACACAGGGTTGTGTGATGCTTTTTAAATAGGATCTCGTGCTGCTTGTGGGAATACAATTCCACAGCAATAGTTTATCCTGGGAAGTCAGCTCAGTGGGGTTACAGCGTGCCAAGCTGAAATGGGAACCATTTGTTTTCTGTCTGCATTGCAGCAGGAGCTGGCAGGGTTTTTATGGAGCATCCCTGACAGCCTCCAACTGTTATTTTTCCAAATTAACGCCGTGCCTATGGAGTTAATGGCAGTGCAGGCAGCAAGGGGTCTCTCCACAGCCTGGCCTCGTGCTCAGGATCCTTTGCAGGAGCAGAGAATAAAATCTGACAAAGCTTTCTGTAATTACAGCTCTGCTTCACGGGATGTCACCGCAGGCACCCCGTGCTGCTCTGTGACAAAGGACACGGTGCCACTGCTGCTCCCCCAAGCTGAGGGCACACAAAGTGGGCACGTGGAGAGGGCTTGCAAAGCCCAGAGGTTTTACATTTGTGAGGGTGTGGAGAAGCCACCTTTGCCCTTCCAGGGAGTCCCACAAGTCCTTGACCCCACCAACACCGATTTCTGGAGAGGGCTCTGCAGAGTTTTACCCGAGGACATCCTGGGGGCACAAGGAAAGGCAATTCCTGCTCATAAAGGGGTGGATTGCCCCAGGAATTCACCCCAGGAGGTGCTGTAACCCCAAGGTGTACATTCCTCCTGCCACAGGAGCTCTGGCTTTGGGAGAGAAGAGTCACACAAGTCTGCTCTGATGGAAAATACAGAATCCTGGAATATCCTCAGTTGGAAGGGACCACAGGATCACCCAGCCCAGCCCCTGGCCCTGCACAGACACCCCAAAATCCCACCTGGGCATCCCTGCAGCAGTGTCCCAACACTCCTGGAGCTCTGGCAGCTTTGGGAATGTGCCCATTCCCTGGGCAGTGCCCAGCACCCTCGGGGGAAGAACCTTCCCCTGATTTCCAACTAGAGAGGCAGCAAATCCTGCATCCTTTAACCTCTCCAGTTCCCATTTATTACAGAAATATTCCACGTTGGATGGCTCCAGGACTCATCCTGTGCCCAGAATTTCCAGGCCACATCTCCTCTCTCAGCCTCCCCCTTTCCCTGCTGATCCCTGCCCACCTCCAGCTCTGGATGTGCCACCCTTCCTTGGGCCCCTCCTTTCCCTCCTAACCTGCATTTTATCCCTCCTGGATAACAAGGAACTATTCCAGCTCCAAAACAGCTCTAAACAATTATTTTACCCCCACTATATTAATCTGGCTCCTACAGAACAGCAGCTTTGCCACTGGACTGGAGCAGGGGAACCATTTTTCCAGGAGCAGCTTGTTTTTATTCCATCAACTCTCCCTTCCCAATGATCCCGTGTCCCTTGCCTTGCCCTGACAGATTTTTGCATGCAGAACTTTTTCCAGATGGCAGCTTCAGTGCAGACAGCAATTTGCATAATTTAAATCTGCTTCCTGGCATAAATTATAGCACAACACAGCCCAGGCTTTGATTTCCAGCTCCTCACAGCCAGGGCTGAGCAGTGCCCAGGAATTGCAGGTGACTCTGGAAAACCCTGGCTCAGCCATGGCACGGGGAAGAGCTGAAATCAGAAATATTTCCTCATGGAAATGGTAATTCCCAGGGGAATGTGCTCCAAACAGCAGCATTCCAGTGAACTCCAGGAGCTCAGTGGCTGCTCTGGAGTGAGAAGGTCAAGGAGAGCTGCTGGTGACAAAATTGGATTTTCCCACAAGGACAAACCCAACTTTGGGGGGTGTTCCAGGAAGGCTGAGACAAATCCATGGTCAGTGAATCTCTTTTTCCTGAATTTCCAGTCTCCAGAAGCTGGGCTGAGAGCTGGAATCATCTCTTTGGGATTCACAGCACACACACTGATCCCAAATGTGTGGGGTCACTTGGGATGCAACCCCTCCTGCCAAAAATGAATTCTTCACCTTCCAGAGGCTCCAATTTACACCAAACACAACTTTCTGTCCCAAAATACACCCAGGAACAACTGAAAGATGGAAGCACTCGGAGCAGAAATGTGCTGGCAAGCATGGAACACAAACAGATCCCTCTTCCAAAGAGCCCCCCCAGCAGAAGCCTGAATCGCAAACGAATCCCCTAAAACACACACAGTGCCCAGAGCCTGCCCTGCTCCCATCAGCTTGGGGGCACAGTGGAGCCATTCCAGCCTTGGCACGTGCACTGCCCTGAGGCTGGCCAGGACTGAGCACTCCTTTGTCCATTGGACACCAGGACAGACACAACGGGCCCAAACCCTACAGTCTGCAGCCATCTGGGATGCTGAAAGCAGCAATAAACCCAAAAAGTGCTGGTTTGAGCTGTTAGCACCCCGAGCAAGCCAATGTCTCCAAACATTTCTGTGTATTTTATGTCTCAATTAATGCATTCTCATTTCTGCACCAAGTGCTTGTGGCCTTCTCTCCTGTTAGAGGAGCATTAATTCTGCCACTCCCTGAGTCCTGAGTTTGGGCTCCCTGACCCCATTTCCACTGTCAGAACTCATGTTTAGAAATGTCAGATGCCAAATTCCTAAATTCCTTTACTCTTTAATTCCATTTTTGGGGTTGTGACAGGCCCCACAAGTTTGAGGTCGCTTCAACCCCAGGCAGGGAACACCTCCATCCCCTCATGGAGTGACCATGAAATTCCACACAACCAAGGCCATATTTTCAATTAAAATTTGCCTTGGAATATTCCCAGGCTGCTCCCAGTGCAATTCCCTCCCCCCAGCCCGGTGTGGGCGTGTTTGCTCTGTCCTGATGGTGAATTCCCATCAACTTTCTGCCAGGGAAAACCCCAGAGGCTGCTCAGTGGGGATCACATCCATCAGCCTCAGGCCTCTGCTGCGCTTTTAATTACAACACTCAGGATCCTTCCTTCGAATCCTAAACCTGAGGAGAAAGGAGCTTTTCCTTTGCACAGCATCCATGAAATTCCCTGCTGCAGTGACACCCATGTGCTGCTGGTTCCTGGGCTAAGGGAGATTCCCTCTTTTCCCTTTTTCCATGGAAGATGAGTTTGCCCAAGGCCACAATCACTTTACCATCAGTTGTGCTTTGTGCCCACACTGAATTATAAGGATCATTTTCCATCAGCAGCTGTGCTCGTAAATGGATAATTCAGGTTTGTTTTGCCTGGGGTACATAGCAGTTTGAACACTGGTTTAATTTTAATTATACCAAATTTAGGTCTTTATTTCTAGGTGTAGGCAGATCCCCTTTCCAGCAGAACTTTGGGATGAGGAGTTTGACACAAATCAGCTGCTGAAGTGCTGGCCTAAAACAACCCTGAGAGGGGCTAACACAGACCCATTCCCCCATTTAGGCTGAGCCCAAACCCCACCAGCATTCCCAGATTCCCTTGGCATCCCTCCCTTTGCAGGAGGACATTTTCCATCAGGATTCCAATCAATGACCACACAGCCATGTCACTGGATGGAAAATTCCCTTCAGGCACTGCTGGCCTCGTTGGATTCCTCAGGGAGAGAAGGAAAGGATGGGATAAAAGCTTGGGATGCTTTGTGGAGAGCGAAAACAGGACAGGAGATGAGCTGAAATCACCCTGAATTTCAGGCACCTGGAAAAATGGAACGCTCCACACTTCCCATTCAGTTATTAGCACGTAAAAACCACTTTAAATACTCGATAATGGAAGGAATTTAAAGGATTAACAGGAAATTAATGAATAAAGGACCCTCTCTGTGTCTTTCTGAAAGCAGCCGCTCCACATTGTTTTAAAAGGCACCAAGCTGAACCTTCTCCAACTGCTTTTTAATAAATGTAAATAATATTCCAAAGCAGGGACGAAATGCCAGCAGTTGAGGGGTGGCTGAGCCATCCATGGCATGTAAATGAACTCCCTGCCTGGATATCAGGATGTGGATGTGCAGCCTTCAGGAATTAAATGAGCCCAACTTGCACAGAGCTTCCCAGGGCTCCCCAAAATCCCTTTCATTATTTATGTGGGAAAAGCAGAGGAGCAGCAAGGGGGAAGAGTTGCAGGTGACACCAGGAGTCAGTGAAACCTGACAGGAAATGCTGAATTTTGGTGAAATTGAGGGCAAATAAATTAATCATGAACAAGGGAAATGCAAAAAACACCAGAGGATGTAATTGGATTTACACACAAAAGTAATGGCAGCGTTCCTGCAGCTGGGAGAGCAGATCCAGCTTCCTTCAGCAGGAATCATGGAATTATAGAAGCTGGGAAAGGCCTCAAGGGTATTCCTAAACCCAACAGAACTGCCTGGAAATCATCATTCCTAAGGGATGGCATCTCCCCTCTACCTTGTTCCCATCAGCCCAGCCTGGATCATCCAGGGGCTGCACTGGCTCAGTTCAGTGTCAGAGGGGTTCTCAAATCCCCACTTTCCCAGTTTTCCTGTCTCCACTCCCTTCACGTCCCTTTAGATGAGGGATTGTCCCAGTTCAATCTCCAGCTCTCAGAGAAAGAGGAGAGCTGAGAATTCCTTTTCCTCACGGATATTTCCCCAGCTCTGTTTTTCCCCAAAACCACTCTTTAGGTCCTTCAAATGCTCTGACCTCGCTAAGTGGGAATGTCCCCACAGCAAGGTCCTGCTCAAAACCTGGGATGAGCAGAGCTGCCCAAACTCCATCTAAACCCTGGATTAGGATCCTTGTTTCAGGAGACATTTCCACGTTTTCTCTGGGTGATTTTACTCTCTGTATTTACACCCTGTATTTACTCACCCAGCCTGTTGTAGAGGAGTGAGTTGGAACTCAGGCCCCAGCCCCTGTTCTCAGGGGACAGCACAGAAATCTGGGACAACACCTGCAGGTGTCTCACCCCTGCTGCCCACCTGAAGCCAGGATGCTGCAATCAGGTTTTCCAGCTGGAGAAATATGGAATATTGGCTTCGCTGTGTTTTCCCAGCTGCAACCAGGGCACTGAGAGCCACTGAGGGCCCCTGAAACAGGAAAATTTCCCCTTCAGAGAGCTCATCCCAACCAGTTTGTCATTTATTCCTGTGTTTTCTTTGGCATCCAGGGGAATTGCTGGAAGTACAAACATTCCCTGGCATTTGCTCTCTTCCCTGTATTTCAGGTCTGCACAAGCTTTCTCACACAAAGCCAGGCTTTGGCCCTGGGGCACACAAAGAGTCTCCCTGGTTTTATTGGGATTCCAGGAATCCCCAAACTGCCGCAGCAGGAACCTACAGGAGCCTCATGACAGAAAATCCAAGTTGTAAGAGATTTAAAGCAGGGAAAGGTCTCCAACTCTGTCTGTGCCTTGGAATACTCGGGGAAAGCAAACAACAAAAGTATTGGACACAATTCCAGAGGTTAGACAGTGCTGCACTGGGAACATGCAGTAAATCCCAGCACCTACAGCTCAGGGAAATTCTTATGGGTTTATTTTATTTAGAAGACTCCTCTAGAGCTTCTCCAGCCTTTTGGGAAGCTGAAAAACTTGAACCAGCAAAGGGAATCCAAATAGATTCATCTCCAGGTAAGCGAGATATTCCTAATGCAGCCTTTTTTTCCTTGTGCAATTTAACAAATGAGTTTCCAGCGTCTGACAAGTTGTCTGGGAAAACAGAGAAGCTCAGATTAATTCCAGCTTGGGAGAAATGAGAATTCAATATTTGCTGATTTCCAGCCACCCACTCTGAAGCTCAGAGCTGTGGAGGATCCATCAATCCTAACGTGTCCAACCTCCTCCCGTGAGGAATGGGATGTGCAGGATGGATCCTCACCTGAGGGTCGGCTCCCTGCCCTTGGAATTCCTGAGGAACCATCCCCAGCTCCCTGCCTTGCCTCCCTGTGTCTCTGCCTGCTTTATTTCCACCCTCTGGTGTTGATATCACTCCCATCCAGCACATCCCAATGGAATGCCTTGGAGTGAGGTTTGGGAAAGCCTCGTGGGCTGCCCGTGCCCAGGGAATGAGGTTTGGGAAAGCCTCCTGGGCTGCCCGTGCCCAGCGCAGAGGGGATGGAGTTTGGGATGGAAGGAACCACCCTGTGGAAGCTGCGCCTCAGGGAATCTCTGTCCCAGCGTGCTGGGAAGATCCTGGACGCCCAACCCAGCCAGCCCAGCTACAACCGCTCCGGCAAAACCCCACAATCAATCCGGGACTGGGATTCTCCCAGTGCTCTGCCCAGCGCCGGAGCGGGATTGGTCCCGCAGCATTCCCGGGATGATCTCATCGGGATCCAGCCCCGAGCCGGGAGCTTGTCGTGTTGACAAACAGCCGAACTCCTGGCTCCAGGAGCCCTGCATCGATCCGCCGGCTCTTCCAGCGCTTGGAGCTGAAATCCCTGCGGAATCCCGGGGCTCAGAGCCGCGGGCTGCTCCCCCCGGGAAGCACAGCCACGTTTTTTACCCCCAGTAATTGCACGCCAAAAGAAAAAGGGCTGTGAAATCCAGGGAAATTCTGCCACAGCACCCGGCCGCGGCTCGGCAGAGCCCTGAGAATCCCTGAGAATCCTCGGGCATCTTTTCCAAGCGCTGTTCGGAATTGTTATCACCCGGAGATGATTCCCTCCTTCCCGGGCACAGAACCCAGCCTTAATTCCCGTAATAAACTTACAGCACGTCAGGAATCGCATCGCGTTCGCTCCAGCCGCTTTCTCCCCAGGCAGAAGTGCTTTCGGATCCCAGATTCCTTAAGGAAATGTGCCTGCGCATCCCTGGCGGTGTCACATCCCTGTCCCGCTGGGCACCCCAGAGCCAAGCCATCCCCTCCCCGGTTATTCCTGGGGAGCCCCTCCATCTCGGGAAGCTGCTCTATCCAGAGCCGCTCCATCCCGGAGCTCCATCCCGGAGCTGCTCCATCCCGGAGCTGCTCCATCCAGAGCCGCTCCATCCCAGAGCTCCATCCCGGAGCTGCCCCATCCCGGAGCCGCTCCATCCCGGAGCTGCACTGCTCCATCCCGGAACTCGGTCCGTTCCTTTAGGAATCCCATCCCTT